>CM075807.1:100421665-101021665 GCA_037975025.1 Excoecaria agallocha | reverse complement strand
ATGAAAAACATGATTAATAGACTTAAAAAAGATAAAAAGGTAATTACGCGATAAACCAGGGGCAAAACTTTAATTGTACATCAATAAGGTAATTAGAGAAGTTATAATGGTCAAATAAGTGACACTACAAGAAAAACACAAAATAGCGAGGACAAAAGTCCTTGCTAAATGATGATTTTTCGTCACTAAATCATTTTAGCGAGGATTTAACAAGGACAAAAATTTTGTAACAAAAGTCATCCTCACTAAATTTAGCTAGGATGACTTTTGTTACAAACATGAGATTTATCATGAGATTTATCTTCGCTAAATGTTGATATAAACTTATTTTTATTAATTTAATATGAAAATTTCATTATTTAAACAATAAACTAAAAAATAACAAATTTATATTTACTCAATATTTAATATAAAAAAATATATTAATGAATAAATTGTTATTTACAACTGTATAACATTGCTAATAATATATCTAAAATGATACATGCATATATAACAGTAACAATGAAAAGTTATAAACAGTTCATAAAATGTTTATTATAGCCTAAAGCTATTCTTAATTTTACAAATCCTCATATGCGCTTTATTATAGCACTAAGCAAGGCCTGTACAAAGTAACAAAATTAAAGAATTGAAGACATGAAACTGAGGTGTGTACAATAAATCAGCCATGGACACAGAAGGACTGCATTACGCGTATATTCAGAAAATGAAATGCACCCACGAGATGAAATGCCACACCATGAAGCCACCAAATATGCATTTAATGGCCAAGTGCCATCAGCAAAGTTGCCATGTCAAGGAAAAAGCCTAAATTTCGGGTAAAAATGACTTTCTACTCAGACAATGAGTGCTAGCACATTAAATACATTATAGGCATGCAAAAACCAAATACGCAGGCTACAAATAAAAATAAGGCCATAACAATAATTAATAAGCATAAAGGCACCATTTGGGGCAAGTTTATTCTTGCCACTCCATAATGCTTTTAAATAAGTTGTAAATTGCTTCAAATGACCACAAATTAAGGCCTTTGAACACAAACTCAGATAAAGCTAAATGCGGGTTTGGTTGCAAAAAGGTTTCTTTGATAGGTAGGATGATGTTGGGACTAAAGTGCTGTAGTAAACTAGTTTTTAATGTAGAAAGTGCAGAGGCCCCAACATCAATATGTATCAATCAAGGGGCAACCAAGGTTCAAAAATTCTTTTCCTTCCTGCTATCCTCCCTTTTTTTATTAACTTCATACAACATGATCTCTTGAATATAATTTTTGGCTAAAATTTTTAATGTAAAGGCTTTACTATGTCCAAATGGATGCATGAACTTTGAGCATAGGCTCTAAGTCACCATGTAGATTACTGAGCAATGCACTATTTATAGAACTCCACCAATAACCTCATGCAGTCAAGGATATTCACTTTCACATGTCAAGTCTTGCAATTTGCATGACCAATTACATCCAAATTTAATTTAAATGAGCAGTAGAAAAATTTAATGATGTTTAATGCAATAACACTATGACTCCATAGGGATTCAAGCTAACAATTAATAAAAGTTATGCATAAGTTCTCAATTGTATATCCATGTTCCCATGCATGCCATGTCTCAACTCTCAACTGGCTTCATTATCAAGTCAGTTTAATATTGTAGGGCCAATTTGTTAAAACACATAAAGTTAAGCAGCAAAAATTTCTGAATTCCTTAGGAGGAAATAAACCTCACAATAACATCAACATTCACAATGAAAATTGAGTAAAAGCATGAATATAGCCAATTTACTCTACTTGTCTGCTAGCAGATTGCAAGCTTAGATTCTAAAAGGAATTTGAAAAAAAGGGGAGAGTGATACATACCTTTGTAGTTCTAGAATGGCACCGGGTCTGTTTAGATACTCACAGCCACATGTAGGCAAAGAAAACTTTGGATCTTTATTGCCAACTGCATAGCAAGCAACTACTCCAGCACCAAGAATCTCACATCTTGATAGCATACGTGCTTCAGTGGCAATGCCACAACCTTCTACAATGCTGCACCTACTTGCTACATGAGTATCTTTCCATTCTTCACTGAATAGTATGAGGTGACCAAGTTAATTCCTGCTTCCATTAGGTTTGTGTCATAGGCATAGCAAGGACACAGTGGTCAACCAAAACAGCAAGGCTTCAAATGTATGAATGGATTGTTTCACAATGTGAATGCATTTCAATAAATTTTACATTTCAACTTAAAATTAAACTTTAAACAGAATGCATTAA
The DNA here is from genome assembly GCA_037975025.1 of Excoecaria agallocha. NCBI lineage: Eukaryota > Viridiplantae > Streptophyta > Magnoliopsida > Malpighiales > Euphorbiaceae > Excoecaria > Excoecaria agallocha. The sequence goes on along the minus strand of CM075807.1, from coordinate 101,019,407 downwards.
TATGGAACCAACCTAACTGTATGACACACAAGCACAATGAAGCCATGAATGAATTAATGCAAATAAATAAATAATTAAATACAAGTAACTTACCCTAGCAGCTTAAGCTTTCTCATTCCCACAAAATGACCACTCTATCAAAAATATACAATTTGGCTTTTTAATTTTGGGCACACTTAATTATTATTATTTTTTAAGATTGTAGTTAACCATATATTTTGATTTATTTCCAGATAATTCTCTTTCAATGATGTGGAGAACGATGAAATTGATTTGGCAGGAGAGGTTCATTTAATGAAATCGCAAATTAATACATTTTTGTTAAGATCATGGCAGGAGAGCTTCATTTAATGAAATCGCAAATTAATACGTTTGTTTTGTAGCCTAATGGTCTCAGCTCTCACAAACTAAGGATTAATTTCAACATGTACCTAGATGGTTAAAGTAAGATTTCCAGTTTAGTAGCAAAAATCAGGACATAGTTTGTGCTAGGAAGCCAGCTTAAAATTGGCAGACAGTGGAATTTAGAGATCATCAAAATTAATTCATGGAATTTAAAATTCTATTTTCCCTTATCAATCTACTATTGGGGTACTTATGAAGAACTCTCCTTGGATGATTAATTCCACTTTTAAATCCAAGACAAGATTTCGATCCATGTTTGACCTGCATGGCACAATAGGAGAAATTCCATTACTTTGATCAAGAGCATGTATAGCTGACAGTATAAAGCTGACCTTTGAGCTATGAAAGAATTCTTTTGGCATTTTCAAAATGCTAGTAACTATTGATTGCAGTCCAGAAACACAATAGAGTAATCGGTAGATGAAACGAATAGAAGCAATTGCATATGCATGCTCTATCAGAGGAACAGTAGCAGACATATTTCTAGCCATAGAGAGTGCAAGGTCACTCCTTTCAACTTGCCATAGAGAGTAAGCATTTATCTTCCACATCAAGCATACCTTAAAAAATTAAACTTAAATCACTTTGCAAGTCTAAAAAAGAACATACAGTTCTCTTGTTCTAGATGCAGTAATAATTGAATGCAAGTCTCTAAGATCAGAAACCAAACAAAAAGTCTCAACAAATAAGGTTCTTAGCTAAATTTATCAACTATTAAGTCTAGCTATGTTAGAGAGTATGCCCTAGAGCCCATGTAATAGGGATGTTTTTCATATGTATGAAATTTATATTCTTAATAAAAGGCTTCATTCATTTATTAATGCTGTGTTTGAATACATGAGTTTGTAAATCTTAAATTAATAAATGAAGTCCTAGATATTATAAACACAGTGCAAAGGCAATCATGAAGGTGTTCATGATGTGAGATGTCTATCGCATGCAAATGTGTTAATATCTAAATATCCCTAGTCATAGAATTAACAAGATAGGACATTGTTAATTCGGACAGACTAGCACATGTTATGCTTCTTGAATGGTTCAAGCAATGGTTCTCATAGTTGTGATTATGGATGATAATCAAAGCTAACATGTGGATGCTTGTTAGAGGAACAAGTTCATTGGAGACCTGCAAAGAGAATCCTCATATGGATATTAAATCTATGTCAGTGAGGAATCTCTTCATAGCGGTTGTGCAAGTATCCTTAGACTTGAGATCACCAAAGTTATCTTAAGTAGCAAGTGGTATACTTTGACTCCATAACTGATTACTTCCAACTGGGAGTGAACATAGTTAGGAGATTGGGTATATCATGACCTACTTGAAGATAGTTGAGTGATTGACAAAGGATTCACCATCCCAGATTTAACAAGGGAAGTTATCTCACATGATTCTATAATTACCTTGTTCAGTGAATCTCTGGCCAGAGTAATATGCCGAGATGGATGGAGATCCATGAAGGGCATTTTAGGAACAATGGTTAAATTAATAGAACATACATAATTAGATTTATATGAGTTGACAGAAATCCATACTCAGAATCTGATTGAGATAAGAGTGGTGAAAGGAGTAATTGCACGGTAACTGTTTCTATGGAAGGGTACAGTCAAACCACATGACTTTCCTGACATTTGGGTAGTCATGATGCCTAGCTAGAGGCCAATCATGACTTGTATAATGATGTATCAAAATATCAATAGAGATTGATAAATTGATTTAAAGGAGTTTAAATCATGTGAGTTTTGAATAGAACTCACAATTACATATTATACTGCCAACATGGACAGGAACCCAATAGGTCACACACATATAGAGAAAAGGGTAAAATGGTAAAATGACAAGGATAATAATATTTGATATTATTATAAAGGTAGAGAGGAGAATATGATAATAATTAATTAAAGAGTTTAATTAATTGTGATCAAATAAAATTGTCCGCGGAACTTTTGAGAAATGTTCTGTAAATTGGACCTAAATGAAATAATGTATTTCATGATTAATTATTATTGTCTTATAAGTGTTATAAGACTACTATAAGTGTTATAGGACTGATATAATAATTAATAGGACCATTGGAGAAATTATAGAGGGCCAAAGGAATGAAGAAGTTGGAGGAAGCCCTCCAGAAGAGGGCTACACGCCAACTTCATACAGAAGGGCTTAGAGGGCTTTTTCTTGGACCAAATTAATTTATATATGTTACATAAGTGTTATGGAACTCACATATTTAATTTGGTTGGATTTGGAATCCATTTGGGTATTTAAATCCAATTAGATGCACAAAGGGCCTAGTTTGTGGATTTTGTGCATGGTCTTTTATGAAAAGATTTAATTTGGATTTAATTAAGCCCAAATGATTATAATTAATTCCAGAAGCCCAATTAATAATTCTCCAGCAATTTTAAAGAGCCCAATCTCATTAAGGAGTTGGAATTTTAACCTAACTATAAAAGGCCAACTAATGAGAATTAGGGTTAAGTGATTAAAACAAAAGGAAAGTCCTTTCACTTATTCTCTCTCCCTTTTTGCGCCACTTCCCAAGCTAGCTCTTGGGAATTTCGGCCAGCCCTAGTTGAACACCAAGTTGTTGGTTCAATTTACCCCTCTCTAGTGTGGATTACTCATTGGAGGTGTTCGATTTTGGACACTGTGGTTTGCGACAACCCGGTGCGAAGTAAAATCAACTGTTCAACAAAAATCAAAGGTGATTTTTCTTATTCTCATATAGTTATATTGTGTATTCATGGCAAGATCAGATCTAATGGTTAAAAAAATTTTAAAATTCCGCTCATGTATGTGATGCATGTAACCGTTAAATTCCAACATGGTATCAGAGCCACGGTTTTGCCATGGATATACAATTCTATATTTTTCTGCGGAATAAGTTTTGTTTTGTTTTGAGTTATTTATTTCATGAACTTTAAAATATTAGATTTGATTGTTCATGAATGAGAAATATTGATTTCTGGTTGTATGTGTGATCAAATAAATTTGGTGGAAACAAAAACAAATTTTTTGAAGCATCTTAATTTGGGTTTGGCGTGAAACCCATTAGGGTTTGGCGTGAAACCCTAGGTAATGTAGGGGCTGTTCTAATTTAATTTCTTATGGATCCATTTAAAAATCATTTAGATGATATTTTATGTGTTTAATATGTGATATTAAGCCGTAGGATCGAACGGAATTAAAATCGAACAAGTTTTGCATGAAAACTAGTTTTGTCGAAAAGTTCGATAAATTGGTGTTCTTCGTATGTTCTTGATGTGTTCTTGGTTAGAACGACTTTTGATCTTCTAAATCTGATATATATGATATATTAAAGTGTTTTTAATTAATTGGATTAATTAAAATGGGCCTTAAATTAATTTGATTAATTTTAATTCATTAAAACCACTTAATGGGCTTAATTATGTTTACGGACTTGATTTAAATTAGTGAATGACTTGGTGGGCCCAAGGAGCTGATTTAAATTAACTATTATAAACATTAATTAAGTTTATTAATGGGTTTTAAGGGCTGGAGTGGGCTTGGCTCATTCCAAAAGGCCCAAATGGTCCAAATGACACAAAACTAGTTTGTGTGTGAACACACTTAGGGTTTTTCTTCTGTGGGTTTCGGCCTACACTTGTTTTAAGCCCAAAATTGATTCTTTTAATTATTTAATATGATTAATTAATTAAATAATCAATTTATAATTAATTAATAATCAATTTGATTGATTATTAAGACAAGAACAAATTCATGCAAAAAGGTTTCCTAAAATGAAAGTTTCCAAAATGGAAAAAGTTTCCTAATTTGATCACATCATTAAAATAACTCAAAATATAGTTTCAAAGGTTGAAACAAAGTTAGTAATCCATTTCTTTATGCATTATAAAGGCATATAAGGGTGAATGATTGGCATGATGGTTAGTTATGGACAAAGCCCAATGTGATTGAGCATAATGCATGTTTTGGCCCAATGAGGACTTTCATGTCCCGGCCACTTGTTTTTGGTTTGTATTTGATTTCAAATTGTAATATGTAATTAGATTACTTAGATTAGAATTAGAAATAGAGATGGAGACCAATATCAAGGAGCAAGATGGGCCGGATGGAGATCCAACAAGCTTGAAGATAATGTAATTATTTTCTTGTTTGAATCATGCATACTACCTAGGTGTGACCTTTTGATTTCCCTCATGGCTCGGGGAAATCAATGTAGTGAAGTCCATAACTATACCATATTTGTATGCTTATATGTATGTGATAGATATAGGATGCATACCAATGTATGCCAACCATGTATGATGAGACTTAATTAACTAAAACCCTCAAACAAATACTAAGGTATATAAGCCTTCCATTAATTTGAGGAGAACCAGAGTTCTTTATAGTGTGGGTTGTTGACCACAGTCAAGCTCACATTATATCGAATATGTTCAAATCTAATTAAATGGGTCATCTTAGCTAGCCCATTAGTTTGTTGACCACAGTCAAGGCTAATGGTTCTAGAGGCAAGATTAGGGAATGCATATATGATATGCATGCATCAAGAGTTGATAACCTAATGATCCAATAGTTGTGTAGAGACACAATTGGTATAGAGATACCTACCTTTCAAGGGTATGGAATTTGGCTTGTTGACCACAGTCAAGGTCAAATTACATATCAAGGATTGGATATTGGCCCACTAAGAAAACCATCGGGTTTTCTCGGATTAAATAGTGAGGGCTATTAATTCGCAATAAAATAGTGGGAGTAAATGTATTAATTAAAGACCTTATTAATGCATACATATATATGAACATACTCTCATATCTTTTCATTTTCACATCTAGGTCATCATCATGAGCACATCAAACATTAATATACGATCAATCTTGGATAACAAGCTGGTTGGCAACAACTATTCTGACTGGATCAGGCAAGTGAGAATTGTTCTCAGGGCTGAAAAGATCCATTATGTCTTGGATAAAGATCCACCACCACTTCCATCAGATGATGCCATTGATGAGATCAAAGGCATTTATCGAAAATACATGGAGGATAGTGAAGCAGCAGCATGTTTGATGCTGGGTGCTATGTCCTCGGAGCTTCAGAAGCAACATGAAATGATGGATGCTAGAACCATTGTTTTGCATCTAGAGGAGCTTTATTCTTCTCAGGCTAGAACTGAGCAATATGAGATTGCTCGAGCTCTATTTAGTTGCAAAATGGTGGAAGGCACTTCAGCTGCTGCTCATGCATTGAAGATGTATGGGTATATTGAGCATTTGAGTAGACTTGGCTATGTTATGGATAATGATCTATACATAGATTTAATCTTGTACTCGTTGGCTCCAAGTTATGCACCTTTTGTGCTTAACTTCAACATGAACAAGATCCAAGTATCCATTCCTGAGTTAATCAACATGCTCAAGACAGCTGATGGATCATTTAAGAAAGATCCAAAAAGTGTCATGGTTGTCACTTCTGCTAAAGGCAAGAAGCAGAAGAAGAAGATGATAACCAAGGCGCAGCCAAAGAATGGTGGGATCTCCAAGAAGAAGGTTGCCAAGAAAGAGAATCCCAAAGGAACTTGCTTCCATTGTGGAAAAGATGGTCATTGGAAGCGTAACTGCAAGGCCTATCTAGATTCTCTTAAGGAGAAGAAGCAAGCTGTTGCATCTACTTCAGGTATTCATATGATTGAAATTAATACTTATTCTATTGCTTCAAAACAATCTTGGGTATTAGATACCGGATGTGGATCTCATTTATGTAATGATCTACAGGGGCTTAGAAGCTTTAGAAGAGTTGGAAAGGCAGAGATTTGTTTGCAATCAGCTACTGGACAAAACATCTCTACAACTGTTGTGGGGACTTATCATTTGCCTCTTCCGAGTGGATTAGTACTGGAATTAAATAATTGTTATTATGTTCCAGCTTTGTCCAAGAGTATTATTTCTTTCAGTTGTTTAATGAACGATTATGATATTTCTTTAAAGGACAAATGTTGTTACATTTTTAAGAACAATATATTTAATGCAAAAGCTATCATTGAGAATGGTATATTTGTTCTTGATTTAATTAAAGAAGTACATAATGTGGATACCAAGAGAATGAAACATGATAATCTAAATACCTCATACTTATGGCATTGTCGTTTAGGCCACATAAATGAAAAATGCATGACCAAATTGCACAAGTCAGGTGATTTGGGATCATTTGATTATGAATCATTTGATACATGCGAATCTTGTTTATTGGGAAAAATGACAAAAGCTCCCTTTATTGGTAAAGGAGAACGAGCTAAAATGGTTTTGGACTTAATACATTCGGATGTATGTGGTCCAATGACTACACATGCTAGAGGAGGTTACTCCTACTTCATTACTTTCATAGATGATTATTCCAGGTTTGGATACATCTATCTAATGAAATATAAGTCTGAAGCATTTGAAAAGTTCAAAGAATTCAGAAATGAAGTAGAGAAACAACTTGGCAAAAGTATTAAAACACTTAGATCAGATCGAGGTGGAGAATACTTAAGTCAAGAGTTTCAGGATTATCTTAGAGATAATGGGATTTTATCTCAATGGACTCCTCCATATACACCACAACACAATGGTGTATCCGAAAGGAGGAATCGAACACTATTAGATATGGTTCGATCAATGATGAGCCGAGCGGACTTGCCTAAGTCTTTTTGGGGATATGCACTAGAAACTGCTGTTTATGTGTTAAATAGAGTTCCTAGTAAATCGGTTGATGTTACTCCATATGAGATGTGGAATAACAAGAAACCCACGCTTTCTCATATGAAAGTATGGGGTTGTCCTGCTTATGTGAAGAGGACAATGTCAGACAAACTGGATGTTAAGTCTGACAAATGTTTATTTGTGGGATATCCAAAAGAAACGTTTGGATATTATTTCTATAATCCCTTAGAACAAAAAGTGTTTGTTTCAAGGCATGCTGTCTTCTTGGAAAAAGAGTTTCTCCTACGAGAAGACAGTGGGAGTAAAATTGAACTTGGTGAAGTTCAGGACCCACAAATAGAAGTAGATCAACCGATTGAACCCGAAACTGAATTTCATAATGATGAGATTACAGTTGAACCTGATTATACACAGAATCCTAGAAGGTCTACTAGGATGCGTTCTATCCCTGTGAGATATGGATTTCACATTGATTCGGATAGAGGCATAACTGTAGTAGAGGACAATGAGCCTACAAGCTATCAAGAAGTTTTGAACAGTTCAGAACGTGATTTATGGCTTAAGGCTATGCAGTCCGAAATGGACTCCATGTATGAGAATAAAGTATGGACTTTAACTCAACCACCTGAAGGGATAAAACCCATAGGGTGCAAATGGGTCTTCAAAAAGAAGACTGACATGGAAGGTAATATAGTTACCTATAAAGCTCGCTTAGTAGCAAAAGGTTATCGTCAAAAAGAAGGTATTGACTATGACGAAACTTTTTCTCCTGTAGCGATGCTTAAGTCTATAAGAATACTTTTAGCCATTGCAGCTCATTATGATTATGAGATTTGGCAGATGGATGTGAAGACAGCTTTCCTTAATGGAAATCTTACCGAGGATGTGTATATGACACAACCAGAAGGATTCACATCAGGAAATGGCGAAAAGGTATGCAAGCTTCAAAGATCCATTTATGGATTGAAGCAAGCCTCTAGGAGTTGGAACATACGATTCAATGAGACAATCAAAGAGTTTGGTTTCTCACAGAATGAAGATGAACCTTGTGTGTATAAAAGGGTCAGTGGGAGTGCAATTGTCTTCCTAGTTCTATATGTAGATGACATATTGATCATGGGAAATGACGTTTCTCTTCTCCAATCTGTTAAAATATGGTTATCCAAGCAATTCTCCATGAAAGACCTTGGAGAAGCATCCTATATTCTGGGAATAAGGATCTATAGAGATAGATCCAATAGGTTGCTAGGTCTTTCTCAAAGTACATATATAGATAAAGTATTGAAGAGGTTCAATATGGATCTCTCTAAGAAAGGGTTTATACCCATGGTGCATGGGAAACACCTTTCTAAGTCTATGTGTCCACAGACACTGGAGGATAGAGAGAGCATGAATAGAATACCATATGCATCTGCAATTGGTTCTATCATGTATGCTATGTTATGTACACGTCCAGATGTAGCATTTGCTTTGAGTGTCACAAGCAGATTCCAATCTAATTTTGGAGAGGAACATTGGGCAGCTGTCAAGAATATTCTTAAGTACTTAAGAAGGACTAAGGATGTATTCTTGGTATTTGGAGAGGGCAGTTTGGAAGTAAATGGGTATACGGATGCCAGCTTCCAATCTGACAAAGATGATTGTAAATCACAATCTGGTTATGTGTTCATAATGGGAGGAGGAGCAGTTAGTTGGAAAAGTTCCAAACAAGAAACAACTGCTGATTCCACGACAGAAGCTGAGTACATTGCTGCTTCAGAAGCAGTCTGGATCAAAAAGTTCATAACTGAACTAGGAGTGGTGCCTAGCATTGTTGATCCGATTCCTTTATATTGTGACAACAATGGAGCCATTGCGCAAGCAAAGGAACCACGGTCTCATCAGCGATCCAAACATGTTCTCAGACGCTACCATCTCATAAGGGAAATAGTAGCTAGAAATGATGTGAAAATAGAAAGGGTTCCCACAGATGACAATGTGGCGGATCCCCTCACTAAAGCACTTTCCCAGATAAAGCATGATCACCATATAAATAGCATGGGTCTGAGACATATGAGTGATTGGCTCTAGTGCAAGTGGGAGATTGTTAGAGAGTATGCCCTAGAGCCCATGTAATAGGGATGTTTTTCATATGTATGAAATTTATATTCTTAATAAAAGGCTTCATTCATTTATTAATGCTGTGTTTGAATACATGAGTTTGTAAATCTTAAATTAATAAATGAAGTCCTAGATATTATAAACACAGTGCAAAGGCAATCATGAAGGTGTTCATGATGTGAGATGTCTATCGCATGCAAATGTGTTAATATCTAAATATCCCTAGTCATAGAATTAACAAGATAGGACATTGTTAATTCGGACAGACTAGCACATGTTATGCTTCTTGAATGGTTCAAGCAATGGTTCTCATAGTTGTGATTATGGATGATAATCAAAGCTAACATGTGGATGCTTGTTAGAGGAACAAGTTCATTGGAGACCTGCAAAGAGAATCCTCATATGGATATTAAATCTATGTCAGTGAGGAATCTCTTCATAGCGGTTGTGCAAGTATCCTTAGACTTGAGATCACCAAAGTTATCTTAAGTAGCAAGTGGTATACTTTGACTCCATAACTGATTACTTCCAACTGGGAGTGAACATAGTTAGGAGATTGGGTATATCATGACCTACTTGAAGATAGTTGAGTGATTGACAAAGGATTCACCATCCCAGATTTAACAAGGGAAGTTATCTCACATGATTCTATAATTACCTTGTTCAGTGAATCTCTGGCCAGAGTAATATGCCGAGATGGATGGAGATCCATGAAGGGCATTTTAGGAACAATGGTTAAATTAATAGAACATACATAATTAGATTTATATGAGTTGACAGAAATCCATACTCAGAATCTGATTGAGATAAGAGTGGTGAAAGGAGTAATTGCACGGTAACTGTTTCTATGGAAGGGTACAGTCAAACCACATGACTTTCCTGACATTTGGGTAGTCATGATGCCTAGCTAGAGGCCAATCATGACTTGTATAATGATGTATCAAAATATCAATAGAGATTGATAAATTGATTTAAAGGAGTTTAAATCATGTGAGTTTTGAATAGAACTCACAATTACATATTATACTGCCAACATGGACAGGAACCCAATAGGTCACACACATATAGAGAAAAGGGTAAAATGGTAAAATGACAAGGATAATAATATTTGATATTATTATAAAGGTAGAGAGGAGAATATGATAATAATTAATTAAAGAGTTTAATTAATTGTGATCAAATAAAATTGTCCGCGGAACTTTTGAGAAATGTTCTGTAAATTGGACCTAAATGAAATAATGTATTTCATGATTAATTATTATTGTCTTATAAGTGTTATAAGACTACTATAAGTGTTATAGGACTGATATAATAATTAATAGGACCATTGGAGAAATTATAGAGGGCCAAAGGAATGAAGAAGTTGGAGGAAGCCCTCCAGAAGAGGGCTACACGCCAACTTCATACAGAAGGGCTTAGAGGGCTTTTTCTTGGACCAAATTAATTTATATATGTTACATAAGTGTTATGGAACTCACATATTTAATTTGGTTGGATTTGGAATCCATTTGGGTATTTAAATCCAATTAGATGCACAAAGGGCCTAGTTTGTGGATTTTGTGCATGGTCTTTTATGAAAAGATTTAATTTGGATTTAATTAAGCCCAAATGATTATAATTAATTCCAGAAGCCCAATTAATAATTCTCCAGCAATTTTAAAGAGCCCAATCTCATTAAGGAGTTGGAATTTTAACCTAACTATAAAAGGCCAACTAATGAGAATTAGGGTTAAGTGATTAAAACAAAAGGAAAGTCCTTTCACTTATTCTCTCTCCCTTTTTGCGCCACTTCCCAAGCTAGCTCTTGGGAATTTCGGCCAGCCCTAGTTGAACACCAAGTTGTTGGTTCAATTTACCCCTCTCTAGTGTGGATTACTCATTGGAGGTGTTCGATTTTGGACACTGTGGTTTGCGACAACCCGGTGCGAAGTAAAATCAACTGTTCAACAAAAATCAAAGGTGATTTTTCTTATTCTCATATAGTTATATTGTGTATTCATGGCAAGATCAGATCTAATGGTTAAAAAAATTTTAAAATTCCGCTCATGTATGTGATGCATGTAACCGTTAAATTCCAACAAGCTACTCTTCCTTTTACCACATTTGTGAGAAAAAATTCAAATTCAAATAACAAAAAAGAGCATTGAAAAATAAAACTGAAGTAATGACAGAGCAATCCACTAGTTGCTTGCATAAACCATAGAAAGAAAATATGGAAAAAAACTACAATATGCAAGTAAATATGCATCACAGAAAACAAATATTCTTTTTTCAAATTTTCACATTCTTGAACAGCATTTACAGCATACCCTTCTTGCACCAAATAAAGGTATTTGCTAAAGAGAATAGAAAAGTAGATATTAAAACTAGACCTATTAATGGACTTGGGCATCCACCCAGCCCAGCCGTACTGTCTGCAAATTATTCTGGGCTTGAAAAACAAGTATATTTCCTATTCTAGCTGAGCCTATTTATCTAACTTGCAGGCATTTTGCAAGGCTTGGGCTTGGAAGAAGCATCAATTCTCTTTTCGAGTTTGGGATTCATAATTTAAGAGATAAACCTAGCCTGATCCTACAAATGATTAAGTGTAATAGAAATTTAAAGGTCTAAAACAAGAGTTCAAAAAGAAAGTTTACCTTACAAAGAGCTCGAGCCAAATTAATTCCTATCTCTCAAAAGCGATAACTTGAGGCATCACCTGATGAAATGTTAACCTCACAATGTGATATCCTGTATGAAGCAATAGAATTCTGATAATCAAATCGTGCCTCACAAATGAGCCCTTTCAAATTATGAGATTCAAGACATTGAGGTGCACACAAGACTGCCTACTAAATGGCTCCATACACCTGTTGAATGGCCAGTTATCAATGCCCTATTCAGCTATAGGATCATTGAATACAGGAAAACAAACTTTTATACTAGCGAGTCCAATTCTAATGTATCATGCAATTAATGAAAGCGGTCATACCTATGAAGATACAAGATGCTTCGAAAGCAAGGCGGGCTTAGCAAGACCAATTTAAAACTCCGCAAGCTACCAGAAATGGGAACATCAAGCCATGTAGACATTAGCAAAAAGGTAACAACCACCACATGACATCATCTAACACATTAGGCAAGGATAATTGAAGTTGATGTTTTTGCTACTAAGCATGGGAGTAGGTTAGATAGGCTTTAAGGATCATCTGACAAGTATATATTTTAGATTGTAAGGAAGGTTAACGGATGTAAAGTATATATTTTGTAACTTAATACATTGGGGTCTTTACTGATATCTTTCTCTTTTTTCATTTTCATTTTGTTTGTGTTTTGTTTTTTTTTCCTTTGGCTACTGTTATTCTTAGAAGAATAAAACTTAGCTACAAAATTCCTTCATTACCAACCAATTTTGGGAGAGTTCATCATTTCTAATTTTCCATAGGCCGTTAAACTACAACATTATCGAAAACTTCATAGGCAGCGGTGGCACCCCCAATTTCAACAGAAGCAATAGCAAATATCTCCCTGACTGACACTGAATAACCAGATATAGATCTATCCCTGCATCGACCACAAATAAATCGTTAAATTCTGAAATCATTTCTAGCATTTTCTCAATAACCAAACAGAAAAAAGAAGATGAAGGCAAAATAGAGGAAGAAATGTACGATTGAGGAGCGCAGATGTGAACATTGAAATGACCATCATGAACTAGAGCTTCGACAAGGGACACAAGGCCAGGAGAATCAATTCCTTCGCCATTAGTAACCTAAACAATTTCCTTCTTGCGATCCTTATCATATACATTGTTACCAACACCACTCAAAGAAGCAAAGGAAGCTTGTTTTGAATTAGTATCCATATTATAAGGTTCTTGTTGATGCGGTTCATCGCGAGAATCAACATTATTGTTTCGAGCCATAAGAACTTGCTGGAGATTAGAGATAAGAGGAGGCAAGAAGTTGTTCTTTAATGAAGTAGTCATATTGAGAATTGAGATTTGAACGAACAAGAAAGTAGAGAAGAGATTTGGGTTTTGTTGGTAGGTCAGAAAGAGAAGAGAGTGAACGAAAAGGGCGATATAAAAGGTCAGGTTGTAGAGACCTAGTGAAAAATCTCGCTAACATTACTTTTATCCTGCTTAAAATTTTAAGGAAATCAGCGAGGGAATACCTCTCGTAAATCTTGCGAGAACTTATTCCTAGCTATTTTTGCTAGGAACCGTTTCCTCACAATTTAATTTTTATTATATAATTAATATTATTAAATATAAAAATAATAATTTAATTTAATTTATTTAATGTAAATAATAATAATTTAATTTATTTAATTTTTGCTAAAAAAATATTAAATAAATTTACTAAATTAAATATAAATAGTGAGGCTTAAGTCATCGCTAAATCGTTCTTCTATCAAATGCCAACTTATTTAAATATTAGCGAGGAATTTCTCCTCGCTAAATTAGCGAAGATTTGTTCCTTGCAAATTTAGCGAGGACTTAAATGGTTCATCTATCAAATGACAACTTATTGAATAGTTAGTGAGGGATTTGTCCTCGCTAAATTAGCGAGAATTTGTTCCTCGCAAAATTAGCTAGGATTAAGTCCTCGCTAAATGGTTCATTTATCAAATGCCAACTTATTTAACCGTTAGTGAGGGATTTGTCCTCGCTAAATTAGTGAGGATTTAGTTCTCGTAAAATTAACGAGGATTAAGTCCTTACTAAATGATTCATCTATCAAATGCCAACTTATTTAACCGTTAGCGAGGGATTTATCCTCGCTAAATTATGGAGGATTTTTTTCTTGCAAAATTAGCCAGGATTAAATCCTTGCTAAATGGTTCATCTGTCATTCACGCCATGCATTAAAAGTTAGAGAGGATTTTATTTTTGCAAATTCATCGCTATTTTTTACGCCAAAATTTTGGCACCCAAGATTAGCGACAACAAAATTTATTTATCTCTAAATTGTTGCAATATCTATTTTTCACCTAGACCCTAACATTATTTGAGACAAAAATTATTTTTCATCGCAATGTTCTCGCTAAATGGTGCATTTAGCAACAAATTGTTTTATCCTCGCTAATTTTCATCGCTATTTTGCATTTTTTTTGTAGTGTGGATAGTGGTAAAATCGTAAATAATGGAAAGTTTAGGGACCCAACTATAATTTATCACTTTATAGGCGTGCTTAGGGACTAAATTATAAATTCACCATTTAAGGTGAAGTATAAGGTAAAAGATGTAAAAAGAGCTAATGTGGGAACTAAATAAGTTGGAAACATGATAAGAAGAAAATATAAAGACCAACATGTAAATTTTACATTTAGAATGAAATAAAAAATTAAAAGGTAAAAAGAGTTTAAATCGAGCTTAAACATGACGTATGAAAAGATTTGGGAGCAAAACATAATTTACCACTCCATATGTGAATTTAAGGATTAAAATGTAAATTTAAAATTTAAAATTGAATAATAACAAAAGGAGACCAAAAAGGAAAGATTAGAGCAAATTTAGTACAGAAAATAAGAAACAAAAAAGTCTCAAGGATCAAACAAAAATTTTCCTATATATAGAGAAATATATGAATTTAAATAAAGGATTCAAGTATAAAAAGAATTAAATGGTGATTTAAGGTAACAAAGGAATAAATTTAAAATTTACTAAGTAAAAGAACACCATGGATAAAAAGGGAAATTTCACTTAAAATAGTTCACAGAGATGGAACTTGTGTAATTGTATCAATCATTAGGCAACTATAATGTGAGGTCAGGCACTAAAGATTCCACAACGAAAATGTAGTCGGCTACTAGACAAAACTCATTTGGTGATGTAAAGTTTAGTCGTATTTTATACTAAGATTAGACAACTAACATGTATTAAATTTAGTTATATAACAAACAACAATTTGTTGTATATGTATGATTCAATATATATGTGTGAATGGAAATTTTTATATTATACTGTGGAGATGAATCGTAGGTTAACTATAGGAGTATTAAATTATCAAATACAGGTTTGGGTAGTAAAATCGATAAGTTATCATACAATTGAAATTAGTACCAATGGAATAATAATTAACTAAAGGAATAATGAAGTTGCGACACAAACCGAATTGAGTAATAAAGGACATTTTAAAATGGTCTCGATAATGGGTACTCAAAATTTGAATTTAAGAATTGATTGTTACCAAACTAGTCATTAATCAGTAAAATTAGAGAATAATTTAACTGAAGTAAAAACTAAATGTCATTATAGAAACCCTTACTGTACGGTTTTATGAACAAACGTAGGGTGTTATATTTAGTGGTATCAGAGCAATGTTTAGACCATCTTAAGATCAAAGTATTTTCATTATAGTGGATGAAAGATCGAATTAAGACACTTAAAGGCCAATATTAAGAAAGTTTAAGGGATTAAAAAGGCTAGGTTATACATGGTACAAAATAGTGAGACGGTAGAATAGTCATGATGCTAGTTAACGTACTTACAGTAAGGATATGCTCGTTATTTACATAAGATGATCAGCTAGTTTATGTTACTTTTTAAATACTAGCAGGAATATATAGTAAATTGTAGATAGAAGCAAACAATAATTGCACTACAAATTTAAATAATAAAATGCACCAAATTTTGCAATCTATTAATTATATAAGATGAAAAGAGAAGTAGTAGATCTTATGGTGAGGATAATAGTTATTCATTTTTACAATGCACAAATATAAGGAATAGTACATTATACATATTTATATACATGATGCATATAAAGTATAATTTCATAAGACATGTACATGAACTATCATCTATGTGGACAAAAATTTTAACATGTATTCACATATATTTCATAAATGTACAATGTGGAGTATTTAGGTCGCAGCAGGTGATCACTCTACTCATATAGTTATAGTGTGGAGCAGTTAGATCACAGCAAGCGGTCCCTCCATTCATAAAGTATACAGTGTGGAGCAATTGGATCACAGTAAGTGGTCCCTCCATAATTCATGTATCGTGGAGCAGTGAGATCGCAACAAGCAGTTCGTCCACCATTCATGTATCATGGAGCAGTTGGATCATGAAAAGTGGTCCCTACACTCATCCAGCATATAGTGTGGAGTATTCGAAACATGGCAAGTTATCCCTCCTCCTCCTATTCATCATAGAGCTATCGGATCACAGAAAGTGGTCCCTCCATACATATACAGATTAAGGTGGCATAGCTACACTGCATTAAGTTGTTATCTCTCCACCTAAACTGCAGTATCAAAATCTCGTTGAGAGTGCGATGCCTCCAGTCTAGTTATATCATTGGATAAGCATAAATAAATAATCACGATTGTATATGTGCTATATGGTAAATGCCATACAAGGACAGAAATATATCTAAGACTGATAATCTATATATATATATATATAGTTAATTATTTTTCGATAGTGGATATGGCCATATATACAAACAAACCTAGATAGTTCCTCATTCTAAGTAAATTTGGAAGACAAAATTTTTATTAGGAGGGGAGAAATGTAACACCCCAAAATTTGTTTTCAACATGTATGGTACATTCTGGAGCATAAATAGTAACCCTAGGATAGTTTTTGAAATAATTACAGTAGAACAAGATAGCAAAATTTAAAAGAGTATAAGTGTTAAACTTGTTTAATTTAGGGAAACTAGGGGATGTATGACCTGGCAAGCAGTTGGATTTGGTCCTAAAATAAGAAAATAGGTGTTAAATTCAATTAGATGGAACCATTTGAGATGAAATCGAGTTTAGATAGGCCCTCAAAAATGATAATAAAGACTTTGCTCGGTACCGTAAAAAGAGTTGATGGAAAGTATAACCAGGCTCAAAAATATTCTATGGGCCTCCATTTTTTTATTTTTCCAAATATGTTAGAAATAGTCTAAATTAATATCTGAAAGTGAAAAATAAATTTTCAAGGAATTTTGATTTTTTGGGTTTTAGACTAGTAGATTTTTTCTTCATAGGTGGAACTATACCAAAATAATCTCGGAATAAGCTAAAATTTTAAACACAATCTCTTGCATATGTTTGGACATGTAGGGAAAAATTTAAAAGCATTCTAAAGAGTGAAACCTTAGTTTCTGAAAAATTGCAAAAAATTGAGTTTAGGTTAATTAACCAAGCTAAAAGGGATTTTTCATTGGTCCAAGGGCATAATTGCCATAAGTATTAGGGTATAATTATTTGAAACTAAAACTTGAGCAAGGAAATTAATGGAGAAATTAATTGGGGTTAAAAGTGGCTTAATTAATTGAAATTGGGCTAATAGGGCCAAATGGTTAGACCTAGTTTGGTCCAGTTAAGGTGTGTATAAATAGGGGAAAAATTAGCAAAATTTAAGGATTCTCCCATTTCCTCCCTCCCTCTAGCCATCCCAAAAATGTCCACTTAAATTTCTTCACACTTCTCCAATGGAATCTTACCTAATTTTTTATTCTAAATAATTTTAAGATTCTAGTTCCATCTAATACCATCTCTAGAGTTTATTTTGGATGGAGTGAGTAAAATAAAATAGGGAAAACAAGAAGAAAAATTTGGAGAAACCAATTAGAAAGAATTCAGCCAAGGTGATAAACAAAGAAAATCAAGTGGATCAAAAAGGAAAAAGGGCAAACACTCTGAGGTAAGTAAATACTAATTCATACTTTATTCTTATTAATTTCCTTGAATTATGTAAAGGTTTATGCTATGAAAAGGTGGTAATCTTGGTAAAATATAAAATAAGTTGATGTATGTTAGTAAGATAGTATAATAACATATAAGAGCCTAAAATAAACAAAGTAAATTATCATAGAAGAAAGAATTTAAAGGTGGTCGAATGAGAACCCATGGTGTGACATTTGGAAATTTATGAGTACTTGCACATTAGGCATGAAATTGAATATTATAATGAGTAGTGAACATAATATGATTTATTAGAACCTCAAATATCATGTGAACATAATATTGTTGGTGTACACAATGATGTATATTTGAAAAATAGAGAGTTGTGGACATAGTTTGAAGGCGTATTGTTAAATGCCTACTTAGTAGAGTTAAAAGGGTATAAAAGAGTTAATAATGTCTGAAAAATCATGGTCTAAGCTTATAAGCCTAGTGTGACCGAGTTGAGACCTAAAACTTATCATGTGGAAATTGGATAATTAGTGGAATACATAAATTGAATTGATGATTATAAAGAAGAATGAGCATGGAATGAATGATTTGAGCTTAAAATAACACATGGATGTGGCAGTTAGCATGTGAACATAAAGGTATACATGTAGGAAATAAAGAATTGTCAAGGTAAAATGAATATATAACAACATATAAATACATAAGATGATGAAATAACATGATGTAAGCATGAATTAGTGAAGAAAACAAAGTGGAAAAGTGAAAATCCTATGCGGCCGAATTATACATTATAGTGTATAATATAATTAATTGATATTAATTAGCATTTTAAGCATGCAAAGTGTAAAATTAGGTTAAATAATTATAACTTGAATGATTTGAGCTTGATTAAATATATATAGCTATATTGTTTACTATGTGTTCACAATGATGTTCATAAAAGAAATAAAATGGTACATTCTTTGGAAATGTTGTATTTTCATTAGTGTAGATGCTATTTATTATGTATTTTATGATTTTGTATGTAATATAGATGAAGGTATGATAGATAAGAATGTATGTTAGGTGACATAATAGGAATATCATAAAGATTTATAGGAAAATACAAAAACAATATGAAATAATGAAAAGAAATGTGACTAATAATTTAAGTAGGGGTAAAACAATAAATATGCAAGAAAATAGGGATCAAATAGTAAATTATACGTAAAGTATGCCATAAAGTTGGTTAAATGAGAATTAATATGAGAAATATACCTAATAGTTCAAAAAGGACAAAATTATAATTACACAAGAAAATAGGGACTAGAAAGCAAATTATGCATAAAAGAGGTCATAAACATGATTAAACGAGAAGTAAAATGAAAAACATGATCAATAGACTTAAAAAGATAAAAAGGTAATTACGCGATAAACTAAGGGCAAAACTTTAATTGGGCATCAATATGGTAATCAAAGAAGTTAGAATGGTCAAATAAGTGAATAAGGGCAAAATCATAAACAAGGAAAAGTTTAGGGACCTAACTATAATTTGTCACTTCATAGGCATGCTTACAAACTAAATTGTAAAATCACCATTTAAGGTGAAGTAAAAGGTAAAAGATGTAAAAAGAGCTATTGTGGGAACTAAATAAGCTGGAAACTTGATAAGAAGAAAATAGAAGGACCAATATGTAAATTTTAGATTTAGAATGAAATAAAAATTTTAAAGGTAAAAAGAGTTTAAATCGAGATTAAACATGACATATGAAAAGATTAGGGAGCGAAACGTTATTGCCACTCCATATGTTAATTTATAGATTAAAATGTAAATTTTAAATTTAAAATTGAATAATAACAAAAAGTGACCAAAAAGGAAAGATTAGTGCAAATTTAGTATAGAGAATAAGAAACAAGAAGGTCCAGAGGACCGAATAGAAATTTTCCTATATATATATATAGAAATATATGAATTTAAATAAAGGATTTAAGTATAAAAAGATTTAAATGGTGATTAAAGGTAACCAAGGAATAAATTTAAAATTTACTAAGTAAATGAACACCAGAGATAAAAAGGGAAACTTTACTTAAAATAGTTCACATGGATGGAATTTGTATAACTATATAAGCCATTAGGCAACGGTGTTGCGAGGTTAGGCATTAAACATTCCAACATGAAAATGTAGTCGGCTAGTACACGGAACTCATATGGTGACGTAAATTTTAGTCGTATTTTAAATTTAGATTAGACAACTAACATGTATTAAATTTAGTTATATAACGTACAACAATTAGTTATGTATGTATGATTCAATATATATGTGTGAATGTAATTTTTTATACTGTGCTATGTGTTAGAGAGTATGCCCTAGAGCCCATGTAATAGGGATGTTTTTCATATGTATAAAATTTATATTCTTAATAAAAGGCATCATTCATTTATTAATGCTATGTTTAAATACATGAGTTTGTAAATCTTAAATTAATAAATGAAGTCCTAGATATTATAAACACAGTGCAAAGGCAATCATGAAGGTGTTCATGATGTGAGATGTCTATTGCATGCAAATGTGTTAATATCTAAATATCCCTAGTCATAGAATTAACAAGATAGGACATTTTTAATTTGGACACACTAGCACATGTTATGCTTCTTGAATGGTTCAAGCAATGGTTCTCATAATTGTGATTATGGAAGATAATCAAAGCTAACATATGGATGCTTGTTAGAAGAACAAGTTCATTGAAGACCTGCAAAGAGAATCCTCACATGGATATTAAATCTATGTTAGTGAAGAATCTCTTCATAGAGGTTGTGCAAGTATCCTTAGACTTGAGATCACCAAAGTTATCTTAAGTAGCAAGTGGTATGTGACCGGTGTCTAGCAAGTGTACTAGATCGGCTAGTAATACAGGGAAATATAGATTAAGACCCCAAATATCGTACCCAAGGGAACATGGATTGCTAAGGATAATATCTATGTATGAATTAAATTAATCCGAGATTGTTTCCCAAATGTTTTTGATTTAGAAGCAAAAATTAATCAAAATAAACAATTAAACAAAACAAAAGCTAAAACATGAATTAAGAACAAAAAAATAACTGAAATTCTCTTGCTAAAGAAACTATCCACCTTAACTTTCATTGTAATGACTTAAGTTCAATAGAAACACCAGTGATTATGAAAAAACTAGTAATAAACCAAGATATCTTTATTCAAGTATATCATTCTTAGTATTAAACTCATAGACAAATCTAATACTTAGCATGAAAATCTAGTTTTAACTTCCTAAACTTTCATTGAAGCCTTTCTCAAGTGATTCAACTCCAATTTATTCTTAGTTCCTCCTCTCTTAGTATTAACCAATAAAATTCACACATAATCATCTCATATTTCGGATAATAATCATGCATAAACATCAAAGAGTTAACCCAAGAACATGAAAATCATTAACTATGTCAAAATAAATTTTTAGTTATTTATTCAATAAACCAACAACCAATCTCAACACAATCAAAGATAAGAATATGCTTAAAACCAAGAAATAATCAACCGATATTGAAATTAAGCTCAAAATAAAGTCATAATAATGAAAATGTAAGATTTCAAGAATCCATTGGCAAAAGAAGAAAAACTACTTCCTAAACATAATTGAAAACTAAAGATAAAGTTGAAGAACTAAAACAAAATCAAAAGAAAAACAAAAACAGAAAAACTAGAAAAAAAAACAAGTAAAACTAAAACTAAAGCAATTAATCTCTTCTAATCCTTAATTCCTCCTTTCTTTGGTGTTAGAGTTGTCTATTTATAGGCAAAATATGTTGTAGAAGCCTTCTAAACTTCCCAAATTGGAGTAGGAGAAGAATCCTTCTTGAATTGGAAAAATCGAAATCCTTCGCTTCATGGGAGTCTTCATCACGTGGCCATGTGTTCCCTAGTGTTAATTCACATGTGGCCACGTCCCTTGCTCCTCTTCTTCCACACGTGGCCACATGTGGATTATCTCTTCCTCACACGTGGTCACGTGTTCCACTTGTTTTCTTCAATTTTCCTTTCACGTGGCCATGGCTTCTTTACACTTTATTTCTTCATTTTACTTCACATGGCCACGGCTTCTCAAGATTTGTTTTTCACGTGGCCACGTGTGAAGCTCTTCAATAATTCACGTGGTCATGTCTCAGGGCTCTGGACTGGACGTCAACTTTTCTTGCATCAATTCTTCATAATTGCACTTTTGGCCCTGAACTTTGCCCTTTTTACACTTTAAGCCCTTTTATGTCAAATTAAACCTAAAAATCAACCAAAATTTACAATTAACTCTAAAAACATAAAACTAACAAATTAAACTCAAATTAACCCTAATTAACACAAAATTAACTTAATTAAATACCTAAAAACACACTAAAAACATCATATAATTCACTATTATCAGTATACTTTGACTCCATAACTGATTACTTCCAATGGGGAGTGAACATAGTTAGGAGATTGAGTATATCATGACCTACTTGAAGATAGTTGAGTGATTGACAAAGGATTCACCATCCCAGATTTAATAAGTGAACTTATCTCGCATGATTCGATAATTACCTTGTTAAGAGAATCTCTGGCCAGAGTAAAATGCCAAGATGGATAGAGATCCATGGACGGCATTTTGGGAACAATGGTTAAATTAATAGAACATACATAATTAGATTTATATGAGTTGACAGAAATCCATACTCATAATCTAATTGAGATAAGAGTGGTGAAAGGAGTAATTGCACGGTAACTGTTTCTATGGAAGGGTATAGCCAAACCACATGACTTTCCTGACATTTGGGTAGTCATGAAGGCTAGCTAGAGGCCAATCATGACTTGTATAATGATGTATCAAAAATATCAACGGGAATTGATAAAATGATTTGAAGGAGTTTAAATCATGTGAGTTTTGGATAGAACTCACAATTACATATTATATTGCCAACATGGACAGGAACCCAATAGGTCACACACATATAGAGAAAAGGATAAAATGGTAAAATGACAAGGATAATAATATTTGATATTATTATGAGGGTAGAGAAGTGAATAAGATAATAATTAATTAAAGAGTTTAATTAATTATGATCAAGTAAAATTATCCGCGAAACTTTTGAGAAATGTTCTGTAAATTGGACCTAATTGAAATAATGTATTTCATGATTAATTATTATTGTCTTATAACTGTTATAGGACTACTATAAGTGTTATAGAACTAATATAATAATCAATAAGTCCATTGGAGAAGTTATAAAGGGGCAAGAGGAATGGAGCTGGTGTGGAAGCCCTTCTGTAGAGGGCCACATGCCAACTCCATACAAAAGGCCTTAATGGCCTATTTCTTGGACCAAATTAATTTATATATGTTACATAAGTGTTATGGAACCTACATATTTAATTTTGTTGGATTTAGAATCCATTTGGGTATTTAAATCCAATTAGTTGCACAAAGGTACTAGTTTTTGGGTTTTATGCATAGTCTTTTATGAAAAGGTTTAATTTGGATTTAATTAAGCCCAAATGATTATAATTAATTCCAGAGGCCCAATTAATAATTCTCCAGCAATTTTAAAGATCCCAATATCATTAGAAGTTGGAATTTTAACCTGACTATAAAAGTCCAACTAATGAGGAATTAGGGTAAAGTGATTAAACACACAAGAAAGTCTTTTATTCTCTCTCTCCCTTTTGCGCCAACTCCTAAGCTAGCTCTTGGGAATTTCGGCTAGCCCTAGTTACACACCAATTATTTGGTTCAATTTATCCTTCTCTAGTGTGGATTACTCATTGGAGGTGTTCGATTTTGGACACTGTGGTTTGCGACAACTCGGTGCGAAGTAAAATCAACTGTTCAACAAAAATCAAAGGTGATTTTTCTTATTCTCATATAGTTATATTGTATATTCATGGCAAGATCAGTAATATTGGTTAAAAAATTTTAAATTCCGCTTATGTATGAGATGCATGTAAATGATAAATTCCAACATGGTATCAGAGCCAGGTTTTGCCATGGATATACAATTTTATATTTTTCCGCGGAATAAATTTGGTTTTATTTTAAGTTATTTATTTCATGAACTTTAAAATATCCAATTTAATTGTTCATGAATGAGAAATATTGATTTCTGGTTGTATGTGTGATCAAATAAATTTGACGGAAACAAAAACGAAACTTTTGAAGAAAAGTAACTAGGGTTTTGCGTGAAACCCATTAGGGTATTGCGTGAAACCCATGTAATTTTAAGGGGCTGTTCTAATTTAATTTCTTATGGGTACATTAAAACTTCATTTAGATGATATTATATGTGTTTAATATGTGATATTAAGCCGTAGGATCGAACAGAATTAAAATCGAACAAGTTTTTGCATGAAAACTAGTTTAGTCGAAAAGTTCGATAAATTGGTGTTCTTCGTGTGTTCTTGATGTGTTCTTGTTTAGAACGACTTTTAATATTCTAAATCTGATATATATGATATATTAAAGTGTTTTTAATTAATTGGATTAATTAAAATGGGCCTTAAATTAATTTGATTAATTTTAATTCATTAAAACCACTTAATGGGCTTAATTATGTTTACAGACTTGGTTTAAATTAGTAAATGACTTGGTGGGCCCAAGGAGCTGATTTAAATTAAATATTATAAACATTAATTAAGTGTATTAATGGGTTTTAAGGGCTGGAGTGGGCTTGACTCATTCCAAAAGGCTCAAATGGTCCAAAAGATACAAAACTAGTTTGTGTGTGAACACATTTAGGGTTTTCTTTTGTGGGTTTCGGCCTACACTTGATTATAAGCCCAAAATTGATTCTTTTAATTATTTAATATGATTAATTAATTAAATAATCAATTTATAATTAATTAATAATCAATTGGATTGATTATTAAGGCAAGAACACATACATACAAAAAGGTTTCCTAAAATGAAAGTTTCCAAAATGGAAAAAGTTTCCTAATTTGATCACATCATTAAAATAACTCAAAATATTGTTTCAAAGGTTGAAACAAAGTTAGTAATCCATTTCTTTATGCATTAGAAAGGCATATAAGGGTGTATGATTGGCATGATGGATAGTTATGGACAAAGCCCAATGTGATTGAGCATTATGCATGTTTTGGCCCAATGAGGACTTTTATGTCCCGGTCACTTGTTTTTGGTTTGTATTTCATTTCAAATTGTAATATGTAATTAGATTACTTAGATTAGAATTAGAAATAGAGATGGAGATCATTTTCAAGGAGCAAGATGAGCCGGATAGAGATCCAACAAGCTTGAAGATAATGTAATTATTTTTCTTGTTTGAATCATGCATACTACCTAGGTGTGACCTTTTGATTTCCCTCTTGGCTCGGGGAAATAAATGTAGTAAAGTCCATAACTATACCATATTTGTATGCTTATATTTATGTGATAGATATAGGATGCATACCAATGTATGCCAACCATGTATGATGAGACTTAATTAACTAAAACCCTCAAAACAAATACTAAGGTATATAGGCCTTCCATTAATTTGAGGAGAACCAGAGTTCTTTATAGTGTGGGTTATTGACCATAGTCAAGCTCACCTTATATCGAATTGTTAGAGAGTATGTCCTAGAGCCCATGTAATAGGGATGTTTTTCATATGTATGAAATTTATATTCTTAATAAAAGGCATCATTCATTTATTAATGCTGTGTTTGAATACATGAGTTTGTAAATCTTAAATTAATAAATGAAGTCCTAGATATTATAAACACAGTGCAAAGGCAATCATGAAAGTGTTCATGATGTGAGATGTCTATCGCATGTAAATGTGTTAATATCTAAATATCCCTAGTCATAGAATTAACAAGATAAGACATTGTTAATTCGGACAGACTAGCACATGTTATGCTTCTTGAATGGTTCAAGCAATGGTTCTCATAATTGTGATTATGGATGATAATCAATGCTAACATGTGGATGCTTGTTAGAGGAACAAGTTCATTGGAGACCTGCAAAGAGAATCCTCATATGGATATTAAATCTATGTCAGTGAGGAATCTCTTCATAGCGGTTGTGCAAGTATCCTTAGACTTGAGATCACCAAAGTTATCTTAAGTAGCAAGTGGTATACTTTGACTCCATAACTGATTACTTCCAACTGGGAGTGAACATAGTTAGGAGATTGGGTATATCATGACCTACTTGAAGATAGTTGAGTGATTGACAAAGGATTCACCATCCCAGATTTAACAAGGGAAGTTATCTCACATGATTCTATAATTACCTTGTTCAGTGAATCTCTGGCCAGAGTAATATGCCGAGATGGATGGAGATCCATGAAGGGCATTTTAGGAACAATGGTTAAATTAATAGAACATACATAATTAGATTTATGTGAGTTGACAGAAATCCATACTCAGAATCTAATTGAGATAAGAGTGGTGAAAGGAGTAATTGCACGGTAACTGTTTCTATGGAAGGGTACAGTCAAACCACATGACTTTCCTGACATTTGGGTAGTCATGATGCCTAGCTAGAGGCCAATCATGACTTGTATAATGATGTATCAAAATATCAATAGAGATTGATAAATTGATTTAAAGGAGTTTAAATCATGTGAGTTTTGAATAGAACTCACGATTACATATTATACTGCCAATATGGACAGGAACCCAATAGGTCACACACATATAGAGAAAAGGGTAAAATGGTAAAATGACAAGGATAATAATATTTGATATTATTATAAAGGTAGAGAGGAGAATATGATAATAATTAATTAAAGAGTTTAATTAATTATGATCAAATAAAATTGTCCGCGAAACTTTTGAGAAATGTTCTGTAAATTGGACCTAAATGAAATAATGTATTTCATGATTAATTATTATTATCTTATAAGTGTTATAAGACTACTATAAGTGTTATAGGACTGATATAATAATTAATAGGACCATTGGAGAAATTATAGAGGGCCAAAGGAATGAAGAACTTGGAGGAAGCCCTCCAGAAGAGGGCTACACGCCAACTCCATACAGAAGGGCTTAGAGGGCTTTTTCTTGGACCAAATTAATTTATATATGTTACATAAGTGTTATGGAACTCACATATTTAATTTGGTTGGATTTGGAATCCATTTGGGTATTTAAATCCAATTAGATGAACAAAGGGCCTAGTTTGTGGATTTTGTGCATGGTCTTTTATGAAAAGATTTAATTTGGATTTAATTAAGCCCAAATGATTATAATTAATTCCAGAAGCCCAATTAATAATTCTCCAGCAATTTTAAAGAGCCCAATCTCATTAAGGAGTTGGAATTTTAACCTAACTATAAAAGGCCAACTAATGAGAATTAGGGTTATGTGATTAAAATAAAAGGAAAGTCTTTTTCTCTTAATTCTCTCTCCACTTTTGCGCCACTTCCCAAGCTAGCTCTTGGGAATTTCGGCCAGCCCTAGTTGAACACCAATTTGTTGGTTCAATTTACCCCTCTCTAGTGTGGATTACTCATTGGAGGTGTTCGATTTTGGACACTGTGGTTTGCGACAACCCGGTGCGAAGTAAAATCAACTGTTCAACAAAAATCAAAGGTGATTTTTCTTATTCTCATATAGTTATATTGTGTATTCATGGCAAGATCAGATCATATGGTTAAAAATTTTAAAATTCCGCTCATGTATATGATGCATGTAACCATAAAAATCCAACATGGTATCAGAGCCACGGTTTTGCCATGGATATACAATTCTATATTTTTCTGCGGAATAAGTTTTGTTTTGTTTTGAGTTATTTATTTCATGAACTTTAAAATATTAGATTTGATTGTTCATGAATGAGAAATATTGATTTCTGGTTGTATGTGTGATCAAATAAATTTGGTGGAAACAAAAACGAATTTTTTGAAGCATTTTGATTTGGGTTTGGCGTGAAACCCATTAGGGTTTGGCGTGAAACCCTAGGTAATGTAGGGGCTGTTCTAATTTAATTTCTTATGGATCCATTTAAAAATCATTTATATGATATTTTATGTGTTTAATATGTGATATTAAGCCGTAGGATCGAACGGAATTAAAATCGAACAAGTTTTGCATGAAAACTAGTTTTGTCAAAAAGTTTGATAAATTGGTGTTCTTCGTGTGTTCTTGATGTGTTCTTGGTTAGAACGACTTTTGATCTTCTAAATCTGATATATATGATATATTAAAGTGTTTTTAATTAATTGGATTAATTAAAATGGGCCTTAAATTAATTTGATTAATTTTAATTCATTAAAACCACTTAATGGGCTTAATTATGTTTACGGACTTGGTTTAAATTAGTAAATGACTTGGTAGGCCCAAGGAGCTGATTTAAATTAACTATTATAAACATTAATTAAGTTTATTAATGGTTTTTAAGGGCTGGAGTGGGCTTGGCTCATTCCAAAAGGCCCAAATGGTCCAAATGACACAAAACTGGTTAGTGTGTGAACACACTTAGGGTTTTTCTTCTGTGGGTTTCGGCCTACACTTATTTAAGCCCAAAATTGATTCTTTTAATTATTTAATATGATTAATTAATTAAATAATCAATTTATAATTAATTAATAATCAATTTGATTGATTATTAAGGCAAGAACAAATTCATGCAAAAAGGTTTCCTAAAATGAAAGTTTCCAAAATGGAAAAGTTTCCTAATTTGATCACATCATTAAAATAACTCAAAATATAGTTTCAAAGGTTGAAACAAAGTTAGTAATCCATTTCTTTATGCATTAGAAAGGCATATAAGGGTGAATGATTGGCATGATGGTTAGTTATGGACAAAGCCCAATGTGATTGAGCATAATGCATGTTTTGGCCCAATGAGGACTTTCATGTCCCGGCCACTTGTTTTTGGTTTGTATTTGATTTCAAATTGTAATATGTAATTAGATTACTTAGATTAGAATTAGAAATAGAGATGGAGACCATTTTCAAGGAGCAAGATGGGCCGGATGGAGATCCAACAAGCTTGAAGATAATGTAATTATTTTTCTTGTTTGAATCATGCATACTACCTAGGTGTGACCTTTTGATTTCTCTCTTGGCTCGGGGAAATCAATGTAGTGAAGTCCATAACTATACCATATTTGTATGCTTATATTTATGTGATAGATATAGGATGCATACCAATGTATGCCAACCATGTATGATGAGACTTAATTAACTAAAACCCTCAAATAAATACTAAGGTATATAAGCCTTCCATTAATTTGAGGAGAACCAGAGTTCTTTATAGTGTGGGTTGTTGACCACAGTCAAGCTCACATTATATCGAATATGTTCAAATCTAATTAAATGGGTCATCTTAGCTAGCCCATTAGTTTGTTGACCACAGTCAAGGCTAATGGTTCTAGAGGCAAGATTAGGGAATGCATATATGATATGCATGCATCAAGAGTTGATAACCTAATGATCCAATAGTTGTGTAGAGACACAATTGGTATAAAGATACCTACCTTTCAAGGGTATGGAATTTGGCTTGTTGACCACAGTCAAGGTCAAATTACATATCAAGGATTGGATATTGGCCCACTAAGAAAACCATCGGGTTTTCTCGGATTATATAGTGAGGGCTATTAATTCGCAATAAAATAGTGGGAGTAAATGGATTAATTAAAGACCTTATTAATGCATATATATATATATGAACATACTCTCATATCTTTTCATTTTCACATCTAGGTCATCATCATGAGCACATCAAAAATTAACATACGATCAATCTTGGATAACAAGCTGGTTGGCAACAACTATTCTGACTGGATCAGGCAAGTGAGAATTGTTCTCAGAGCTGAAAAGATCCACTATGTCTTGGATAAAGATCCACCACCACGTCCATCAGATGATGCCATTGATGAGATCAAAGGCATTTATCGAAAATACATGGAGGATAGTGAAACAGCAGCATGTCTGATGCTGGGTGCTATGTCCTCGGAGCTTCAGAAGCAACATGAAATGATGGATGCTAGAACCATCGTTTTGCATCTAGAGGAGCTTTATTCTTCTCAGGCTAGAACTGAGCAATATGAGATTGCTCGAGCTCTATTTAGTTGCAAAATGGTGGAAGGCACTTCAGCTGCTGCTCATGCATTGAAGATGTATGGGTATATTGAGCATTTGAGTAGACTTGGCTATGTTATGGATAATGATCTTTACATAGATTTAATCTTGTACTCGTTGGCTCCAAGTTATGCACCTTTTGTGCTTAACTTCAACATGAACAAGATCCAAGTATCCATTCCTGAGTTAATCAACATGCTCAAGACAGCTGATGGATCATTTAAGAAAGATCCAAAAAGTGTTATGGTTGTCACTTCTGCTAAAGGCAAGAAGCAGAAGAAGAAGATAACCAAGGCGCAGCCAAAGAATGGTGGGATCTCCAAGAAGAAGGTTGCCAAGAAAGAGAATCCCAAAGGGACTTGCTTCCATTGTGGAAAGGATGGTCATTGGAAGCGTAACTGCAAGGCCTATCTAGATTCTCTTAAGGAAAAGAAGCAAGCTGTTGCATCTACTTCAGGTATTCATATGATTGAAATTAATACTTATTCTATTGCTTCAAAACAATCTTGGGTATTAGATACCGGATGTGGATCTCATTTATGTAATGATCTACAGGGGCTTAGAAGCTTTAGAAGAGTTGGAAAGGCAGAGATTTGTTTGCAGTCAGCTACTGGACAAAACATCTCTACAACTGTTGTGGGGACTTATCATTTGCCTCTTCCGAGTGGATTAGTACTGGAATTAAATAATTGTTATTATGTTCCAGCTTTGTCCAAGAGTATTATTTCTTTCAGTTGTTTAATGAACGATTATGATATTTCTTTAAAGGACAAATGTTGTTACATTTTTAAGAACAATATATTTTATGCAAAAGCTATCATTGAGAATGGTATATTTGTTCTTGATTTAATTAAAGAAGTACATAATGTGGATACCAAGAGAATGAAACATGATAATCTAAATACCTCATACTTATGGCATTGTCGTTTAGGCCACATAAATGAAAAACGCATGACCAAATTGCACAAGTCAGGTGATTTGGGATCATTTGATTATGAATCATTTGATACATGCGAATCTTGTTTATTGGGAAAAATGACAAAAGCTCCCTTTATTGGTAAAGGAGAACGAGCTAAAATGGTTTTGGACTTAATACATTCGGATGTATGTGGTCCAATGACTACACATGCTAGAGGAGGTTACTCCTACTTCATTACTTTCATAGATAATTATTCCAGGTTTGGATACATCTATCTAATGAAATATAAGTCTGAAGCATTTGAAAAGTTCAAAGAATTCAGAAATGAAGTAGAGAAACAACTTGGCAAAAGTATTAAAACACTTAGATCAGATCGAGGTGGAGAATACTTAAGTCAAGAGTTTCAGGATTATCTTAGAGATAATGGGATTTTATCTCAATGGACTCCTCCATATACACCACAACACAATGGTGTATCCGAAAGGAGGAATCGAACACTATTAGATATGGTTCGATCGATGATGAGCCGAGCGGACTTGCCTAAGTCCTTTTGGGGGTATGCACTAGAAACTGCTGTTTATGTGTTAAATAGAGTTCCTAGTAAATCGGTTGATGTTACTCCATATGAGATGTGGAATAACAAGAAACCCACGCTTTCTCATATGAAAGTATGGGGTTGTCCTGCTTATGTGAAGAGGACAATGTCAGACAAACTGGATGTTAAGTCTGACAAATGTTTATTTGTGGGATATCCAAAAGAAACGTTTGGATATTATTTCTATCATCCCTTAGAACAAAAGGTGTTTGTTTCAAGGCATGTTGTCTTCTTAGAAAGAGAATTTCTCCTACGAGAGGACAGTGGGAGTAAAATTGAGCTTGGTGAAGTTCAAGACCCACAAATAGAAGATGATCAATCGATTGAACCTGAAACTGAATTTCATAATGATGAAATCACAGTTGAACCTGATTATACACAAAATCCTAGAAGATCTACTAGGATGCGTTCTATCCCTGTGAGATATGGATTTCACATTGATTCGGATAGAGGCATAACTGTAGTAGAGGACAATGAGCCTACAAGCTATCAAGAAGTTTTGAACAGTTCAGAACGTGATTTATGGCTTAAGGCTATGCAGTCCGAAATGGACTCCATGTATAAGAATAAAGTATGGACTTTAACTCAACCACCTGAAGGGATAAAACCCGGTGCAAATGGGTCTTCAAAAAGAAGACTGATATGGAAGGTAATATAGTTACCTATAAAGCTCACTTAGTAGCAAAAGGTTATCGTCAAAAAGAAGGTGTTGACTATGACGAAACTTTTTCTCCTGTAGCGATGCTTAAGTCTATAAGAATACTTTTAGCCATTGCAGCTCATTATGATTATGAGATTTGGCAGATGGATGTGAAGACAGCTTTCCTTAATGGAAATCTTACCGAGGATGTGTATATGACACAACCAGAAGGATTCACATCAGGAAATGGCGAAAAGGTATGCAAGCTTCAAAGATCTATTTATGGATTGAAGCAAGCCTCTAGGAGTTGGAACATACGATTCAATGAGACAATCAAAGAGTTTGGTTTCTCACAGAATGAAGATGAACCTTGTGTGTATAAAAGGGTCAGTGGGAGTGCAATTGTCTTCCTAGTTCTATATGTAGATGACATATTGATCATGGGAAATGACATTTCTCTTCTCCAATCTGTTAAAATATGGTTATCCAAGCAATTCTCCATGAAAGACCTTGGAGAAGCATCCTATATTCTGGGAATAAGGATCTATAGAGATAGATCCAATAGGTTGCTAGGTCTTTCTCAAAGTACATATATAGATAAAGTATTGAAGAGGTTCAATATAGATCTCTCTAAGAAAGGGTTTATACCCATGGTGCATGGGAAACACCTTTCTAAGTCTATGTGTCCACAGACACTAGAGGATAGAGAGAGCATGAATAGAATACCATATGCATCTGCAATTGGTTCTATCATGTATGCTATGTTATGTACACGTCCAGATGTAGCATTTGCTTTGAGTGTCACAAGCAGATTCCAATCTAATTTTGGAGAGGAACATTAGGCAGCTGTCAAGAATATTCTTAAGTACTTGAGAAGGACTAAGGATGTATTCTTGGTATATGGAGAGGGCAGTTTGGAAGTAAACGGGTATACAGATGCTAGCTTCCAATCTGACAAAGATGATTGTAAATCACAATCTGGTTATGTGTTCATAATGGGAGGAGGAGCAGTTAGTTGGAAAAGTTCCAAACAAGAAACAACTGCTGATTCCACGACAGAAGCTGAGTACATTGCTGCTTCAGAAGCAGCCAAAGAAGCAGTCTGGATCAAAAAGTTCATAACCGAACTAGGAGTGGTGCCTAGCATTGTTGATCCGATTCCTTTATATTGTGACAACAATGGAGCCATTGCGCAAGCAAAGGAACCACGGTCTCATCAGCGATCCAAGCATGTTCTCAGACGCTACCATCTCATAAGGGAAATAGTAGCTAGAAATGATGTGAAAATAGAAAGGGTTCCCACAGATGACAATGTGGCGGATCCCCTCACTAAAGCACTTTCCCAGATAAAGCATGATCACCATACAAATAGCATGGGTCTGAGACATATGAGTGATTGGCTCTAGTGCAAGTGGGAGATTGTTAGAGAGTATGCCCTAGAGCCCATGTAATAGGGATGTTTTTCATATGTATAAAATTTATATTCTTAATAAAAGGCATCATTCATTTATTAATGCTGTGTTTGAATACATGAGTTTGTAAATCTTAAATTAATAAATGAAGTCCTAGATATTATAAACACAGTGCAAAGGCAATCATGAAAGTGTTCATGATGTGAGATGTCTATCGCATGTAAATGTGTTAATATCTAAATATCCCTAGTCATAGAATTAACAAGATAGGACATTGTTAATTCGGATAGACTAGCACATGTTATGCTTCTTGAATGGTTCAAGCAATGGTTCTCATAATTGTGATTATGGATGATAATCAATGCTAACATGTGGATGCTTGTTAGAGGAACAAGTTCATTGGAGACCTGCAAAGAGAATCCTCATATGGATATTAAATCTATGTCAGTGAGGAATCTCTTCATAGCGGTTGTGCAAGTATCCTTAGACTTGAGATCACCAAAGTTATCTTAAGTAGCAAGTGGTATACTTTGACTCCATAACTGATTACTTCCAACTGGGAGTGAACATAGTTAGGAGATTGGGTATATCATGACCTACTTGAAGATAGTTGAGTGATTGACAAAGGATTCACCATCCCAGATTTAACAAGGGAAGTTATCTCACATGATTCTATAATTACCTTGTTCAGTGAATCTCTGGCCAGAGTAATATGCCGAGATGGATGGAGATCCATGAAGGGCATTTTAGGAACAATGGTTAAATTAATAGAACATACATAATTAGATTTATGTGAGTTGACAGAAATCCATACTCAGAATCTAATTGAGATAAGAGTGGTGAAAGGAGTAATTGCACGGTAACTGTTTCTATGGAAGGGTACAGTCAAACCACATGACTTTCCTGACATTTGGGTAGTCATGATGTCTAGCTAGAGGCCAATCATGACTTGTATAATGATGTATCAAAATATCAATAGAGATTGATAAATTGATTTAAAGGAGTTTAAATCATGTGAGTTTTGAATAGAACTCACGATTACATATTATACTGCCAATATGGACAGGAACCCAATAGGTCACACACATATAGAGAAAAGGGTAAAATGGTAAAATGACAAGGATAATAATATTTGATATTATTATAAAGGTAGAGAGGAGAATATGATAATAATTAATTAAAGAGTTTAATTAATTATGATCAAATAAAATTGTCCGCGGAACTTTTGAGAAATGTTCTGTAAATTGGACCTAAATGAAATAATGTATTTCATGATTAATTATTATTATCTTATAAGTGTTATAAGACTACTATAAGTGTTATAGGACTGATATAATAATTAATAGGACCATTGAAGAAATTATAGAGGGCCAAAGGAATGAAGAAGTTGGAGGAAGCCCTCCAGAAGAGGGCTACACGCCAACTCCATACAGAAGGGCTTAGAGGGCTTTTTCTTGGACCAAATTAATTTATATATGTTACATAAGTGTTATGGAACTCACATATTTAATTTGGTTGGATTTGGAATCCATTTGGGTATTTAAATCCAATTAGATGCACAAAGGGCCTAGTTTGTGGATTTTGTGCATGGTCTTTTATGAAAAGATTTAATTTGGATTTAATTAAGCCCAAATGATTATAATTAATTCCAGAAGCCCAATTAATAATTCTCCAGCAATTTTAAAGAGCCCAATCTCATTAAGGAGTTGGAATTTTAACCTAACTATAAAAGGCCAACTAATGAGAATTAGGGTTATGTGATTAAAACAAAAGGAAAGTCTTTTTCTCTTAATTCTCTCTCCACTTTTGCGCCACTTCCCAAGCTAGCTCTTGGGAATTTCGGCCAGCCCTAGTTGAACACCAATTTGTTGGTTCAATTTACCCCTCTCTAGTGTGGATTACTCATTGGAGGTGTTCGATTTTGGACACTGTGGTTTGCGACAACCCGGTGCGAAGTAAAATCAACTGTTCAACAAAAATCAAAGGTGATTTTTCTTATTCTCATATAGTTATATTGTGTATTCATGGCAAGATCAGATCATATGGTTAAAAATTTTAAAATTCCGCTCATGTATATGATGCATGTAACCATAAAAATCCAACACGAATATGTTCAAATCTAATTAAATGGGTCATCTTAGCTAGCCCATTAGCTTGTTGACCACAGTCAAGGCTAATGGTTCTAGAGGCAAGATTAGGGAATGCATATATGATATGCATGTATCAAGAGTTGATAACCTAATAATCCAATAGTTGTGTAGAGACACAATTAGGATAGAGATACCTACCTTTCAAGGGTATGGAGTTTGGCATGTTAACCACAGTCAAGGTCAAATTACATATCAAGGATTGGATATTGGCCCACTACGAAAACCATCGGGTTTTCTCGGATTATATAGTGAGGGCTATTAATTCGCAATAAAATAGTGGGAGTAAATGGATTAATTAAAGACCTTATTAATGCGTACATATATATGAACATACTCTCATATCTTTTCTTTTTCACATCCAGGTCATCATCATGAGCACATCAAACATTAATATACGATCAATCTTGGATAACAAGCTGGTTGGCAGCAACTATTTCGATTGGATCAGGAAAGTGAGAATTGTTCTCAGAGCTGAAAAGATCTACTATGTCTTGGATAAAGATCCACCACCACTTCCATCAGATGATGCCGTTGATGAGATCAAAGGCATTTATCGAAAATACATAAAGGATAGTGAAGCAGCAGCATGTCTGATGCTGGGTGCTATGTCCTCGGAGCTTCAGAAGCAACATGAGATGATGGATGCTAGAACCATCGTTTTGCATCTAGAGGAGCTATATTCTTCCCAGGCTAG
Source organism: Excoecaria agallocha (assembly GCA_037975025.1). Classification (NCBI taxonomy): domain Eukaryota; kingdom Viridiplantae; phylum Streptophyta; class Magnoliopsida; order Malpighiales; family Euphorbiaceae; genus Excoecaria; species Excoecaria agallocha. The sequence continues at coordinate 100,983,133 of CM075807.1, read as the reverse complement.
AACTGAGCAATATGAGATTTCTTGAGCTCTATTTAGCTGCAAAATGGTGGAAGGCACTTTGGCTGCTACTCATGCATTGAAGATGTATGGGTATATTGAGCATTTGAGTAGACTTGGCTATGTTATGGATAATGATCTATACATAAATTTAATCTTGTACTTGTTGGTTCCAAGTTATGCACCTTTCGTGCTTAACTTCAACATGAACAAGATCCAAGTATCCATTCCTGAGTTAATCAATATGCTCAAGATAGCTGATGGATCATTTAAGAAGGATCTAAAAAGTGTCATGGTTGTCACTTCTGCTAAAGGCAAGAAGCAGAAGAAGAAGAAGATAACCAAGGCGCAGCCAAAGAATGGTGGGATATCCAAGAAGAAGGTTGCCAAGAAAGAGAATCCCAAAGGAACTTGCTTCCATTGTGGAAAAGATGGTCATTGGAAGCGTAACTGCAAGGCCTATCTAGATTCTCTCAAGGAGAAGAAGCAAGCTGATGCTTCTACTTAGGTATTCATATCATTGAAATTAATACATATTTTATTGCTTCAAAACAATCTTGGGTATTAGATACCAGATGTGGATCTCACTTATGTAATAATCTACAGGGGCTTAGAAGCTTTAGAAGAGTTGGAAAGGCAGAGATATGTTTGCAGTCAGCTACTGGAAAGAACATCTCTACAACAGTTTTGGGGACTTACTATTTGCCTCTTCCTAGTGGATTAGTACTGGAATTAAATAATTGTTATTATGTTCCAGCTTTGTCCAAAATTATTATTTCTTTCAGTTGTTTGATGAACGATTATGATATTTCTTTAAAGGATAAATGTTGGTACATTTTTAAGAACAATATGTTTTATGCAAAAGCTATCATTGAGAATGGAATATTTGTTCTTGATTTAATTAAAGAAGTACATAATGTGGATACCAAGAGAATGAAACATGATAATCTAAATACCTCATACTTATGGCATTGTCGTTTAGGCCATATAAATGAAAAATGCATGACCAAATTGCACAAGTCAGGTGATTTGGGATCATTTGATTATGAATGATTTGATACATGCGAATCTTGTTTATTGGGAAAAATGACAAAAGCTCCCTTTATTGGTAAAGGAGAACGAGCTAAAATGGTTTTGGACTTAATACATTCAGATGTATGTGGTCCAATGACTACATATGCCAGAGGAGGTTACTCCTACTTCATTACTTTCATAGATGATTATTCCAGGTTTGGATATATCTATCTAATGAAATATAAATCAAAAGCATTTGAAAAGTTCAAAGAATTTAGAAATGAAGTAGAGAAACAACTTGGCAAAAGTATTAAAACAATTAGATCAGATAGAGGTGGAGAATACTTAAGCCAAGAGTTTCAGGATTATCTTAGAGATAATGGCATTTTATCTCAATGGAGTTCACCATATACACCATAACACAATGGTGTATCTGAAAGGAGAAATCGAACACTATGAGATATGGTTCGATCAATGATGAACCGAGTGGACTTGCCTAAGTCCTTTTGGGGATATGCACTAGAAACTGCTGTTTATGTGTTAAACAGAGTTCCTAGTAAATAAATTGATGTTACTCCATATGAGATGTGGAATAACAAGAAACCCACGCTTTCTCATATGAAAGTATGGGGTTGTCCTGCTTATGTGAAGAGGACAATGTCAGACAAACTGGATGTTAAGTCTGACAAATGTTTATTTGTGGGATATCAAAAAGAAACGTTTGGGTATTATTTCTATCATCTCTTAGAACAAAAGGTGTTTGTTTCAAGGCATACTGTCTTCTTGAAAAGAGAATTTCTCCTACGAGAGGACAGTAGGAGTAAAATTGAACTTGGTGAAGTTTAAGACCCACAAATAGAAGATGATCAACCGATTGAACCCGAAACTGAATTTCATAATGATGAGATTGTAGTTGAACCTGATTATATATAAAATCCTAGAAGATCTATTAGGATGAATTCTATCCCTTTGAGATATGGATTTCATATTGATTCGGATAGACGCATAATTGTAGTAGAGGACAATAAGCCCACAAGCTATCAAAAAGTTTTGAACAGTTCAGAATGCGATTTATGGCTTAAGGCTATGCAGTCTGAAATGGACTCCATGTATGAGAATAAAGTATGGACTTTAACTCAACCACCTGAAGGGATAAAACCCATAGGGTGCAAATGGGTCTTCAAAAAGAAGACCGACATGGAAGGTAATATGGTTACCTATAAAGCTTGCTTAGTAGCAAAAGGTTATCGTCAAAAAGAAGGTATTGACTATGACAAAACTTTTTCTCCTGTAGCGATGTTTAAGTCTATAAGAATACTTTTAGCCATTGCAGCTCATTATAATTATGAGATTTGACAAATGGATGTGAAGACAACTTTCCTTAATGGAAATCTTATTGAGGATGTGTATATGACACAACCAGAAGGGTTCACATCAGGAAATGGCAAAAAGGTATGCAAGCTTTAAAGATCCATTTATGGATTGAAGCAAGCCACTAGGAGCTGGAACATACGATTCAATGAGATAATCAAAGAATTTGGTTTCTCACAGAATGAAGATGAACCTTGTGTGTATAAAAGGGTCAGTGAGAGTGCAATTATCTTCCTAGTTCTATATGTGGATGACATATTGATCATGGGAAATGACATTTCTCTTCTCCAATCTGTTAAAATATGGTTATCCAAGCAATTCTCCATGAAAGACCTTGGAGAAGCATCCTATATTCTGGGAATAAGGATCTATAGAGATAGATCCAATAGGTTGCTAGGTCTTTCTCAGAGTACATATATAGATAAAGTATTGAAGAGGTTCAATATGGATCTCTCTAAGAAAGGGTTTATACCCATGGTGCATGGGAAACACCTTTCTAAGTCTATGTGTCCGCAGACACTAGAAGATAGAGAGAGCATGAATAGAATACCATATGCATCTGCAATTGGTTCTATCATGTATGCTATGTTATGTACACGTCGAGATGCAGCATTTGCTTTGAGTGTCACAAGCAGATTCCAATCCAATTTTGGAGAGGAACACTGGGCAGCTATCAAGAATATCCTTAAGTACTTGAGAAGGACTAAGGATATATTCTTGGTATATGGAGAGGGCAGTTTGGAAGTAAATGGGTATACAGATGCCAACTTCCAATCTGACAAAGATGATTGTAAATCACAGTCTGGTTATGTATTCATAATGGGAGGAGGAGCAGTTAGTTGGAAAAGTTCCAATAAAGAAACAACTGCTGATTTCACGATGGAAGCTGAGTACATTACTGCTTCAGAAGCAGCCAAAGCAGCAGTCTGGATCAAAAAGTTCATAACTGAACTAGGAGTGGTGCCTAGCATTGTTGATCCGATTCCTTTATATTGTGACAACAATGGAGCCATTGCGCAAGCAAAGGAACCACAGTCTCATCAGCGATCCAAGCATGTTCTCAGACGCTACCATCTCATAAGGGAAATAGTAGCTAGAAATGATGTGAAAATAGAAAGGGTTCCCACAGATGACAATGTGGCGGATCCCTTTACTAAAGCACTTTCCCAGATTAAGCATGATCACTATATAAATAGCATGGGTTTGAGACATTGAGTGATTGGCTCTAGTGTAAGTGGGAGATTGTTAGAGAGTATGCCCTAGAGCTCATGTAATAGGGATGTTTTTCATATGTATAAAATTTATATTCTTAATAAAAGGCATCATTCATTTATTAATGCTATGTTTAAATACATGAGTTTGTAAATCTTAAATTAATAAATGAAGTCCTAGATATTATAAACATAGTGCAAAGGCAATCATGAAGGTGTTCATGATGTGAGATGTCTATTGCATACAAATGTGTTAATATCTAAATATCCCTAGTCATAGAATTAACAAGATAGGACATTGTTAATTTGGACAGACTAGCACATGTTATGCTTCTTGAATGGTTTAAGTAGTGGTTCTCATAACCGTGATTATGGTAGATAATCAAAGCTAACATGTGGATGCTTGTTAGAAGAACAAGTTCATTGGAGACCTGCAAAGAGAATCCTCACATAAATATTAAATCTATGTCAGTGAGGAATCTCTTCATAGCGGTTGTACAAGTATCCTTAGACTTGAGATCACCAAAGTTATCTTAAGTAGCAAGTGATATACTTTAAATCCATAACTGATTACTTCCAACTGGGAGTGAACATAGTTAGGAGATTGGGTATATCATGACCTACTTGAAGATAGTTGAGTGATTGACAAAGGATTCACCATCCCAGATTTAATAAGGGAAGTTATCTCGCATGATTCTATAATTACCTTGTTTAGAGAATCTCTAGCTAGAGTAAAATGCCAAGATGGATAGAGATCCATGGAGGGCATTTTGGGAACAATGGTTAAATTAATAGAACATACATAATTAGATTTATATGAGTTGACAGAATTCCATACTCAGAATCTAATTGAGATAAGAGTGGTGAAAGGAGTAATTGCACGGTAACTATTTCTATGGAAGGGTATAGTCAAACCACATGACTTTCCTAAAATTTGGGTAGTCATGATACCTAGCTAGAGGCCAATCATGACTTGTATAATGATGTATCAAAAATATCAATAGGGATTGATAAAATTATTTGAAGGAGTTTAAATCATGTGAGTTTTGGATAGAACTCACAATTACATATTATACTGCCAACATGGACAGGAACCCAATAGGTCACACACATATAGAGAAAAGGATAAAATGGTAAAATGACAAGGATAATAATATTTGATATTATTATGAGGGTAGAGAAGTGAATAAGATAATAATTAATTAAAGCGTTTAATTAATTATGATCAAGTAAAATTGTCCGCGAAACTTTTGAGAAATATTCTGTAAATTGGACCTAATTGAAATAATGTATTTCATAATTAATTATTATTGTCTTATAAGTGTTATAGGACTACTATAAGTGTTATAGGACTAATATAATAATTAATAAGTCCATTGGAGAAGTTATAAAGGGGCAAGAGGAATGGAGCTGGTGTGGAAGCCCTTCTGTAGATTGCCACGCTAACTCCATATAGAAGGCCTTAATGGCATATTTCTTGGACCAAATTAATTTATATATTTTACATAAGTGTTATAGAACCTACATATTTAATTTGGTTGGATTTGGAATCCATTTGGGTAATTAAATCCAATTAGTTGCACAAAGGGCCTAGTTTTTGGGTTTTGTGCATAGTCTTTTATGAAAAGATTTAATTTGGATTTAATTAAGCCCAAATGATTATAATTAATTCCAGAGGCCTAATTAATAATTCTCCAGTAATTTTAAAGAGCCTAATCTCATTAGAAGCTGGAATTTTAACCTGACTATAAAAGTCCAACTAATAAGGAATTAGGGTAAAGTGATTAAACACACAAGAAAGTCTTTTATTCTAACTCTCTCTCCTTTTTGTACCAACTCCTAAGCTAGCTCTTGGGAATTTCGGCCAGCCCTAGTTACACACCAATTTGTTGGTTCAATTTATCCTTATCTAGTGTGGATTACTCATTGTAGGTGTTCGATTTTGGATACTGTGGTTTGCGACAACCCGGTGTGAAGTAAAGTCAACTGTTCAACAAAAATCAAAGGTGATTTTTCTTATTCTCATATAGTTATATTGTATATTCATGGCAAGATTAGTAATATTGGTTAAAAAATTTTAAATTTTGCTTATGTATGAGATGCATGTAACCGATAAATTCCAACACTGTGGAGATGAATCGTAGGTTAACTATAGTAGTATTAAATTGTCAAATACAGGTTTGGGTAGTCAAATCGATAAGTCATCATACAATCAAAATTAGTACCAAGGAAATAATAATTAATTAAAGGAATAATGAAGTTACGACACTAACCGAATTGAACAATAAAGGATTTTTTAAAATGGTATCGATAAATGCTACTTGAAATTTTAATTTAAGAATTAATTGTTACTGAACTAGTCATTAATCAGTAAAATTATAAAATAATTTAACTGGATTAAAAATGAATTTTTATTATAGAAACCCCTTAATGTACGATTTTATAAACAAACGTTGGGTCTTACTTATATATACTATCTCATTGCAACATTTTAATCATGTTTATACATGAATGTATAGGCATTTATTGATATTTTACTATTCCAATTAAACATCTATTGTCTTACCCATTCATGAATAAGTCATTCGAATAGTTACATTAGCTTTAGGTTCATTGATTGATATATATAACAAGGTACCATCATTTTTACATGTGATTCGATAACATGATATGCTTTCATTTTCTTGGTCAAATTACTCTAAAATCATATGAATATTCATAAGGAACATTTTAGCATTGAAATATCATATATAGAACAAAATAAGGGAGGTACACGACCAAGACAAATCAGTCTCAGTCTTGTATAATGGTCTGCATTGTTACACAAGGGTCCACATTACTAAGACCAAATGATCTTAGTCGTTTGCACCATTCTGCCCCATGAATTATGTAGACAGTTTTCTAAGTCTAAATTTTACATTATTTTAGAACTTCTAAATGACATTTTTAGGCAAATTAATATTCTAATAAGTTGTTCCTCTATGTTCTTAGTTTTTGAAAAATTAAAAAGCATCTTATTTTCACTTCTAAATCTAAAGATAATCATGAAATACTATAGGCTGTTCCCAATAATAGGGCAGCAGGTATATCTGATTTTCAGGCTAAATTATGATCAACTTAGAGATAGAGTTAGACTTCAATTTCTTCATACGATCTGGTCAAGAAGTCTAGTTTCTATCCCAGCTAGAATTATTGAATTTTCTGCTCTACAACTGAAGTTATTGGCAAAAGAGTACTGTTAGGTTAAGTGAACTTATGACCATAATTCTGCAATAGACTTGCATGTCAATTTAAACTTGATAAATGATGGTTCCTAAGAATTTCCTTATCAAATATATCATCATACATCTTCTAATTACCAAGTTATCTTAAAATCACTTCAAATAAGCTTTCACTTGGCATTTTACCAATTTCAATTCTTCAACTTTGTTCTTTAAGTAACAATTCTATTATTCAAATAAACCCCAAGATCCACACATGCATAATTGTTTTCTATCCTATTGACACATATATTTCACATTAGCATATTAATCATTACACAAAACAAGCACATGCAAGGTGGTAAAAGTTCCCAAACCTGACATGCAACTCCAAAAACACCTTTTAAAATTTTGTCTCTCAACTTTTTCTTCCTTGTTTTTGCTTAGTGCCCTTCTTGAAAAGATCCTTCATCACACTCTCCTTACATATGTAATAGCAAAAATTTATGAGTGTTCTTTAAGGTTGAGTGGCCAGTTTCTATTAGAGAAAGAGAGAAGTGAAAATGGTAGATTTTAGAGAGAGAATAAGGGAGTGAGAGAGAGAAAAAGAAAAAGAAGAGTAATTCTTTCTTTTTCCTTTAGAATGGCTGACCTTAAGACTCCCTTCTCCCTTTATATACCAAATTTCTATAAGGTTTTAAGTGGAAGATGACCTCATCTTATGGCCCATAAGATAATTCTGACTTAATCCCTTATCTTCCTTATTTCACATTTTCTGCCCAACTTTCTTTCATTTATTGCAATTGACCACTAAATCATATTTTTGTTTCAATTACACACATATATGTCTTGATATAAAATGACTATTTTACCCTTTTCCATTTAAAATAATTATCCTCTAGATCAAAACTTATAGTGCATTAAATAATCAAGCACAAATTAACCATAATACCATTATGATATTCATGGATTCTCTTAGGACCTATGTTGGATCTTGATATATTTTTCTCACTCTCGAGCAAAATTAAACATGCCACATTTTTGAAATTCTCAAACTCTAAACCTATAATCATGTAGTTTAAAACTAAGCTTAACAATTGATAGCAACACTTGATGACACCCTAACCAAAACAGGAGGATACTTGAGAGTTTTTGTATGTATGTGCAAGACCAAAACATTTTAAGAATTTTCAAAATTAAAGTTTTAGTACAATTTAGTAAATAAGTAAGAATTAATGTACACTAAAATGTACATGCAGTTTTGTAGTTGAAACTCAAGAGATGCCATAGGCTTCTCTTTTAGGACAGAAACCCTACAGTCCTCTCTGCTAACCAACTCAAAATAAGAAAGATAATTAGGTCTTGAATTTTGTTGTGATGTGGTCAAGGTAAAGGCTAATAAAAAAAGGTAAAAGACAAGTAAAATAAGAATAGCCACCCTCTACTTGAATATACCGATATACAAAATAAGAATAGCCACCCTCTACTTGAATATACCCATATACACCTCCTAATAATACAAAATACTAATGCATAAAAGGGGAAGGCATTTTGATATTTTTCCTTTTTATTTCACAAACTCAATAAAATTGAGAACTTATAGCCCTTTTTTCTCTATGTTGAAAGTACCTCACACTTAAAACTTGCTATACTTTGCTAGCTTACTAAATCAAAATTTTCTTTTCACTTAAAATTTAATTTAATTTTATTTTCTTCTTTTTTTTTATGAAATTAAAACCAAGACTATCTTTTTCCTTAGAATACTAAGCAAGGGCACTCAACAATTCTAGCTCAAAAATAATACTCTATTCCTGAACTTGTAATAAAAACTTAACAAATTCCCATATTTAAATTTCCTTTAATAAAACTACACTTGTTTAAATACCCCTAAATAATTATCAATCCCTCTAATTCCTGGAGTGGCCAATTCGTAGAACGGGGAGATAAAGGCTTTTAAACTTCAAGGTATAAAAATATATGGAAAAAAAATTATGGCATGCATTAAGCATGCCTCATAAGGCTTAAAGGGGCTAACAAGGGATAACATGCACAAAAGGGTAGGATACAAATCTTTTAACATGGGTAAATAAGAAAAATTGCATAAATCATATCTTAAATTTGTTCGAGTTATTTTAATGCTTAAAGTTAAAGAAGTAAGTGCTGTTGAATATGGTCTAGGAGGTGTAAAAGGTGTAAAGGTTTGTGATCTTAAAGTTAAAGAATATTGTGGAAAACAGGGTTTAAATCTAGGAGTAACTATTCTAATAGGAGACGTAATTGGAGGATTCTGTTTATAATTTCTTGATGATAATTAATTTCCTAATGATAATGTAGCTTTTGTCAAAACTTTCTTATTAGAATTCATTTGCCCTGTAAGAATTCACTAAAAAGAAAATCAGGTAAACTATTATTTTTTCTTTTGATGAATTCGATTTCGAAATCAAAGTTGCTAAGTAAAGCTTGCCATCTTGCAAAAATCTATTTTGAAATTAAAATTTTGACATCTTTTTCTAAAACATATTAAGAAGATAAACAATCAATGCGTAGTAAAAATATTTTCATGTATAAATCATCTTCAAACTTTTTTAAGCATAAAACAATACTTAAATTTTTTTTTTTGAGTTTTATGCTTGTTTTATTTTTGAGTTGGAGTCAAACCCAAAGGAACTATTCTTTGTTTGAGTTTAAGCATAAAAATTTAGAATAGTTCTTTTGAGTTTGACTCCAACTTCCTGAATAAAATCTTACTAATTCTTTTTTGTTTGTTTCTTTCCATTTTTGTTTTAAAATACCACTATAATCTATATCACTAGCATTTATTTCAATTATTAAAAAGGCTTTAGGATGAGGAATATTTAAACATGGTAAACTTTTAATTTTTTCTTTAATTTCCTTTATTATTTTAGTATGCTTTTCGGTCTATGTTTCAGGTTTCTTTTTTAACCTATTATATAAAGGTTTGCATAATTTTTCTAAATCTTTGAAAAAATCATGAACGTAATTTAAACATCTTAAATATCTTTGTAACTGCTTTTTATCTTTTATTTTATTTGGAAATTTACTACTAAATTTTAAACTTTTATTTATTGGTTTTATAGTGCTTTGATCTATATCATATCCTAAGAATCTAACTTTAGTTTGGAAAAGTTGCATCTTTGGTGTGAAAACTACTAATCTGTTTTGATGAATTAAGTGGAAAAATATTTTTAAATGTTTGATATGTTGACTTATTGAATTTGAAAAAATTAATACATCATCAATCATTTTTAAAACCAAATGGCATAACATTCCATTCTTAATGTCCAAATAGAACATAAAATCCTTTCTTATACCTATCTTCTTCATTTACTTGTATTTGCCAAAATCCTAATTTCATATCAAATTTGGAAAAAATATTTGCATCGTATAAATTTTTTAATAAATCTCTTTTGTATGGTGTATGGTATCTTATCCACTGTAAAACTGCATTTGAAGGTTTATAATTTATTACTAATGTAGATGTGCATCTTTCTATCTCTACAACATTCATAACATAAAATGATGAACATGACCGAGGAGACTTAGAATCTCTTATTAATCCTTTATCTTTTAAATCTTAGATTTCTTTTCGACAAAATTTTTCTAAATCTTGTGTCATTTTGTTAGCTTAAGATTTTGTTGGAATTTCCTTTTCATCAAAGTCTTTTATATAAGATAATTTTACTACATATTGCTTTCTATTCCAAAAAATATTAGGTACTGGTGCACAAATTTCTTTTGAAAAGGTATTTTAAAATTTTTTGATTTTTTCTTTTATTTCTAGAATATCTATTTGTTCTTTTATTCTTTTGCCTTGTATTTTTTTATGAGAAATTTAATTTTTTTTTGTTAATTTTTTAACAAATTAATTTCTTGAATAATTTTTCTTACATGACTAATATTTCTAGATACTATAGGAAATGCAAATTCGAAAAGAATTTCTTTATCTAAAATTTTTTTCTTAATACCATTATCTCCTACTTGAAAAGGATATAACATTGTAATAAAGGGTGTTCCTAATATGACTCAAGAATTTAAGTTTTTGACAAATATTAAATGGGTTTTAAAACAATATCCTTTATTGAAAATCTTAACTCTTGATAATTAATAATTAATTATTAACTTTGATCTATTAGCGGTGCCTAATCTTTCAGAAGTTTTTTCATAATATTTAGTTGGGATTAAACCTTCCTGAATACAATTTTGATACGCTCCGCTATATATTAAAGTTAAGGTATTTAAATAAAAATCATCGTTAATAATTATATCTAATTTTACATACCACTTTTGATAATTTATTTGAGATAAACTATTTATATATTCGTCTTGTGTATCTTTAATGATAAGACTAGAGGATACTATTCCTTTTAATTTTTTATCTTCTTTTATTATATTACTAAGACTAATCTTTAGACTTTCTTCTTCTAAATTCTGAACTTTTCCTTTTAATATATTTACTTCTTGTTTCAATATTTTAATTTATTCTTGAAGGTCTTAAATAGTTAATTCTTTTTTAATTCTACTTCTGATGTAGTTTCTATTTTAGACGTAGTTTCTCCATATATATATATATATATATATATATATATATATATATATATATATATATAGGTTTAAAGATATTTATACTTGTATGATTATATGTTGCAAATACAAAGCACTATTGTTAAAGTATTAGCAATGAATCATATGATTTTTGCATGTTGAGATAAATGTTGATTCTTATTTCATCTCTTGGTTTTTGTCTCTAATATTGAATCTTTTGGAATAATTTTGGTGTATGATGAGTGCTTGTTGACAATCGCTGTGAGTGGTCATTTGTCATGTTTTATGTTCCCTACTAAGCTTTAGAGTTTAGCAAGGGTTTTTATATGTTCAGGTTGCAAGGATAGGACTTCTTCTTATCAGGGTTGATATCTACAGTAGAATGACGAACACAAGTTTTAGAAGATTGAAAACTATATAGACTTCATTTTGGGTCACTTTTTAATTTGGAGGATTTAAATTATGCTATAATATTTTTGTATAAGTATAGTTGTTTGGTATATGTAAATATTGTAACGAGTAAAGAGACTCTTATGTAAATCAAGTTTTATATGTAAAGTTCATATTTTATAGCTTAAGTTTTCTTTAAGATCTCTTTATACCATAATAAAGCATGATTAATGATGCAAGATGAAGTGAAATAGCTAGGTTATAGGATAAGGGTGTTACAGAGAGAGTCTAGAGGAAAAAGAGGGGCGAAGCAAGTGAGAAACAAACACTTAACCAAAAACATACACAAATAGCAGACAACACATACAGAAAATAGAGAAAGGAAAAACCAATTTCCTCTATTTTTTCAGCAAGAAACTGAGAAAGGGAGTGAAGGGACCAAACTTCAAATGATTTGATACTCTTGATTTTTGGAGCAAAAAAATAAGTCTAAGGGTAATATTCACCAGTCTCTCAAGTTCCCTTTAAATTACTATCAATTTATTTTACGGCAGATTTATGTAGTTTTCTTCAATTACTTAGTGTCTGTATTTTGTTTGGTCTCTTAGTTTTAGATTGCAAAATGATTATTTTCTATGTTATTGAACTAATTTTGATAATTAATTCACAAGATCAAATCATAAATAAGCAAAAACCATATCAATCAATTGTGGGCCTGCTGCTGTTTATCTTCTTCCTTAGAACAGGGTTCGATTTCTTTATTTTTGCTTTCTTGACTTTGGTGTTTGGAGCATAATTCTTGTCTCTTCCTATTTAATTAACAGCCTTAGATTATATTATGCATGAATAAAGCTTTTCCCTGAAGTTTTGGATTAAATTGCCATCTTCATGACGGTCTCGGTTTGCTGGATTGAAGTGTTCTCTATTTTTTACGCTTTCATGTCTTTTATTAAATCCATATTCCATGCTTCAACATTAGTTTTCTTCCCTATAAATTTTATTTCTCACATGTAAAAATAGGTTTTTTTTTTATTGTTTCTATGCATTTATTTAGCTTGATGTGCATCTTGGGGGGATCGGCGAGATGGCAGCAGCGTTCCAGTAGCTGGAACTCCAGTCACCACGTGGTTGGGCTGAGTGACAACTAGCTATTCCAGCCCCTATCGCGCTCTGTTCATCCCTCCTCTTCATTGCGTGAGTCATTGCTACCACAATTTTTAAGGCCCATCGCTCATGCCCTGCACGTCACTCACATTTATCTTTGCATGATCGGTACCATTTATTGGCCCAAGAATGTGTTATTTCAATTGTTTTGCAAATTGTTCACCTACTTTCGTTTTCCTCTTTATTTATTCTTTTAATTCCTTTAGATAAATATTCTACATTACATTCATTTATTATTACTAATTGTTAATTTGTTGTTTTATATTCAATTGATGGTGTGGTTTAAATATTGTTCATTTATATTGTTATTTACTATTTGTTATTAATACTATTTTTACCTTGTTTATTATACTAATATTCTGTTATTGTCATTAATATTACTTTTTATGTTGTTTAATTTATCAACATTATATTATTAATATTCTCTTAATATTTTTTTTATTATTCATACAATCTTTTATTAGCCTAGTTAATATTTATGATAAGTTAATTATATTAATTTATCCTTTTAGTTTTAATTTATTATATGTTTTTAATATTGCTTATCTTATTAATGTTATTTTATTTGTGTCTATTTCATTTGTCTAATTAATTAATATTTGCAATTTAATTATCAAATTGTTTGGGACGGCCCAATTATTAGAGCCCAGTAACATTTGGGACGGCCCAAGTCCACTAGCAAAAAGACAAAGCATGAGTTGGAAGATAACACAGGGAAGCGAGGTGTCCAATCGGATAGATGGGACAATCCGTCCTATCAACCTACTGACACAGGCCAACGCTCATACTCTTCATCTACTTCCAGTCACATCGCCGCTTACCCACTCTGATTGCCAATTATCACCTCCCGAGGTACTCAAGTACCCCTCCAAATAACTCCAATAAATAGCCTAAAGCACGACGGCTCCAAGTATTGAACTCCTGAGACTTTCTCTCTCCTCTGAAATACTCTCTCTGAAGTTACTAACTTAAGCTTCGGAGTGCTAATGCCTGGGTCCAATCGGACACTCCCTTTTATAGGTCCAGCTATCCGACCGGCCTTTCAACTGCCAGCTCTTCTTCCCACAAGATAAAGACATTTTAAGCTTTATCATTTGGTGCTTCGTTGAGAGCAAATGGTAGGTTCGAGATCTAACGAGCATGAAACATCTGGAGAGTATAATCATCATAGTCAGGGCAGATCTAGGCCCTCAGAAAGAAAAGAGGGGTCTCCCAGGTCCCCTATCAGGGGCGACCTTCTCCCAGAATTTAACGATGCAGCCTTACGACAGCCGAAAGATACCCCTATCACCATTAGGGACATGAACGCCATCCTCAATGACTTCACCAAAAGTATAGTCCAAACTCTGAAAAAGGGAAAGATGCCCAGAACTTATGAAAGAAATCACGAAATAGATCTCCTGACCGAGGATTTTGGAAGGAGGAGAAACAAAGGGATTTCAATCAATGAACCAAGAGCTTATGATGGCAGGAGGACGAGGGCCAGAACCCCAGGCATATATGACAAGGGAAAAGGCACAGGGTCCTCAAGTAGGGATTCTCCATACATCCCAATAGATCATCCACTTCGTCCATAGGGGACAATTTATCTTTCATGTGTACTCCGTATCGTAGCCGTACGAGGGGACGAAGGGATGAATTTGCTCCTACTGTCATGAGCAGAGAGGACGAGTGGTTTAAGCAGAAGCTCAGATAGTTTGGTTTGACAAGCTCCAAGAAAGGAATGTTCGAGGATCACACCTGCGACAACACTGCTTCACCATTTTACAGGGAAATTACGGAGTCAGAGCTACCTCCCAGGTGGTGAGACGAGATAATGGACAGGATACAGGTAAAATCGATCCCTCTACACATCTTGCGAAATATCTAACAAAAGTGCAGGTATACACCTATGATGAAAGGATCGCCTGCAGGATATTCCCCACCATGCTGGGAGGAGACGCTCTCACATGGTTCCATGAGCTCCCGCAAGGGTCGATCACTTCTTTTTGACAACTAAAGGAGTTGTTCATCACCCGACTCATTGTACAAATGAGGGCACCAAAATCTGTGAGCGATTTGTGCAACCTCTATCAGAGGACCGATGAAAGTCTCCGAGACTACATCGATAGATTTCAAGCCACAATGTCGGAGGTGAGGAAGCGTGGAAATGGCATCCACTGCCCTAGCTAATGGCACTGCTAAATGGCCATTGTTTGAGTCAATTACGACAAGGCCGCCAACCAGCTTTTTTGCCTTAATGAAAAGAGCTAGGCAGCACATTCAATTGGATGATGCCTTGAGATCCAATCGAAGCAGAGACAATATCTTGGATAGGCTATAGCACCCAGACCGATGGATGTTTAATCGGGCTCTAATTTTCGAACGGCTCGCAAGAAGTCTCGAGCGAGCCTCCACTTCGATGAGCCTGGGAAAGAGAAAGGAATCTAAATGATCAAGGTCCGATCAGGGGGCTGGTCACCATTCCCGACCCTTTACTCTGCTCAATGCCAATCTTGCACAAGTGTTGATGTGGATTAGGGATAACCACCAAAGGGTGAACTGGCCAAAAAGGATGGATGAGAAGACCAGAAGAACCCGGAACCACAACAAATATTACAAGTTTCATAAGGACGTTGGTCATATGATCGATGAATGTCATCAGTTGAAGGAGGAAATCGAATGGCTCATACAAAGGGGGTCTCTTAAAAGGTTCATAGGTCCAACTTGAGAGGCAAGTCCCTGTAAATAATTGGACCACAAGAAGGATGACTCTGATAATGACGATGAAGACGATGAGCGGAGAAAGCCAAAAAATACGGACCCACGTTGACCTTATGTCGGCGTTATAAATATGATCACTGATGGGTCATCTTATGGAGATGATCTCTCCAGAAAAAGAAAGGGTAAGGGTGTTTACATTTCTCAAACATCCGAACGGCCGGCCCCAGTCACCATATCCTATGAGGACGCCCGGGATGTAATGTTCCCTCATGAAGATGCCCTTATTTTCAGGGCACGAATTAACAATTTTGATATAAAAAGGATATTGGTGGATAATGGGAGTGTAGTGAACGTGCTTACATTGCAAGCTTATAGAGCAATGGGGCTGTCGATCGAGAAGCTCAATCCGAACACTATGCCACTGATCGAACTGGGTAACGCCACAGTACCGACAGTAGGGTCAGTTGATCCATTCATTGAGCTCGGCCAGGAAGCTCTTGCCCACGTCTGTAAGGTAACATTTATGATTATTGATATGGTTTTTGCTTATAACGCCATTTTTGGCAGGCCTCTATTATTTCAAACTGAGGCGGTCACTAGCATCTGTTACATGGTGATGAAAATCCCGACTAGGGGTGGCATCGCCATCCTAAGAGGTGATCAGAAGGCATCAAGGGAGGCTTATATTGCTATAATCAAGCACCATAAAGAAGCCATGTTGGTAGAATCAGGTCTTGAACGACTTGAACAGGCGAAAGAGCCAAGAATGGATCCTGCGGGAGAAGTTAAGACCAGGATGCTCGCAAAAGGCAAGACCGTCCAAATTGGCACCAGCATGAGCATGGAGGTCGAAGAGGCTGTCATGCAAGTATTAATGATCAACAAGGCAACTTTTGCTTGGAAGCCAGAAGAAATTATCGGGATCGATCCCAATGTGATCACCTATAAACTCAATATGGATCCAGCTTGCACGCCGGTCAGGCAGAAATTGCGAAGGCATGCTCCTGATCGTAGGAGATTTATCTCTGAAGAGGTAGACAGGTTGCTGAAAGCGGGAACAATCCGAGAGGTTGATTACCCCGAATGCCTAGCCAATGTTGTTTTGGTCAAAAAGAAGTCAGGAAAGATGCGAATGTGCGTTGACTTCACGGACCTTAACAAGACATGCCCAAAAGACAGCAACCCCTTACCCAGCATAGACCAGTTGGTGGATGCCACTGTAGGTCACGCCATCTATTCCCTCCTTGATGCATATGTTGGATATCATCAAATTATGATGTGGTTGCTAGATCAGAAATAGACCAGCTTCATCACGGATGATAGCACCTTTTGTTACAGGGCCATGCCATTTGGATTGAAAAATGCAGGTGCTACATATCAGCACTGTATGAATAAAATCTTCAAAGAGCAAATTGAGCAGCATGTGGAGGTTTACGTGGATGATATGATCGTCAAAAGCAAAAGCCCTGAAGAACATCCTGCCGATTTGGCAAAAATTTTCAACACACTAAATAAGTTTCGGATGAAGCTCAATCGTGACAAATGCATTTTCGGTGTGCCCTCTGGAAAATTTTTGGGCTTTATGATCTCCCAAAGGGGCATTAAAGCCAAACCTGATAAAATCATAGCAATCTTGGAGATGTAGCCACCAAACAGCGTGAAGGATATTCAGAAACTGAACGGCAAAATAACAGCTCTTGGGTGGTTTATATCCTCCTCAGCCAAACGATGCACCCCTTTCTTCAAACAATTAAGGAAGAACGAAACCTTCAACTGGGACGCTGATTGCCAGCAAGCCTTCAATGAGCTAAAGAAGTTTCTCACCAATCCCCCTTTACTCAGCCGCCCGCTTCCAGGTTAAAATTTATAATTATACTTATCAACTTCTGGCGAAGCTATTGCAAGTGTCCTAATCAAAGAAGAAGGAACCCAACAACTGCCTGTTTATTATATGAGCCAAGTGCTCAGAGGCCTAGAGCTAAAAAAAGGTCCGGTCAAACAACTCATCATTGCCTTCATGATGTGCACAAAGAAGCTGAGACAATATTTCGAAGCACATACGATAGTTGTCCGATTGGGTCAACCAATCAAAAAAATTCTCCAGACCCCAGACTTGGAGGGAAAAATGGTGGGATGGGCAATTAAACTTCAGTCGTGGGACGTGAGGTACGAACCCAAAAAAGTAATCAAGGCTCAATCTTTGGCAGATTTCATTGCTGAACTTGCTACCTCACGTCCAAAAAAGCAATCAAGGCTCAAGCTTTGGCAGATTTCATTGCTGAACTTGCTGGCGACGAAGTAACCGATCATCCACAACCCGTAAAGTGGGAAATGATCGTGGATGGGGCTACGAATGATAGCCGAGGAGGTGCCGGCATAGTAATAATAGGCCCCCTCGGTATTGTTATCAGGTACGCAGTAAGGCTCAGCTTTAAAATTTCAAACAACATGGCAGAGTATGAGGCCCTTCTGCATGGATTGAGGATGCTTCATGCCATCCGACCGGACTCCATCGTAATCAAAAGCAATTCTCAGTTAGTGACGAGTCAAGTCTTAGGCACCTTCGAGGCGAGGGAAGCCAGCATGATTCGATACCTGGAAAAGGTCAGAGCGGCATTCAAGATGCTAGAAGAAGGAGGATCCGAATGGGTCCTACAAAGGGTACCAAGAGATCAAACCCTAGCAGCCGATCGGCTTGCCAAAATGTCTGCTTCCGAGCAAGGTATGGTGGAAGAAAATCTAACCATCATCGACCAACCAAACTCCTCCTTAGACGAGCCAAAAATGATGGAAATTGAGCCTATTCAGGAAATGTGGATGAGCTCCATCAAACGATACCTACAAACAGGACAATTTTCATTATCTTTTACTTTCTTAATTTTCATCTTTTGATTGTTAATTTGGCTTAATTATTTTAATTTTGGTGGTGGAAGCTTTATAAGTTTAAAAGAAGTGAAAAATGGTGAAAGATAACAACTAAAGGGTTTCACGACCCAAGGTTGTGATGTTTAGACAGGCAGGATATTTAACCACCTTAGGTGGTGACACTAGGTAGAAATCACCACATGAGGGTGTGGTGACAGGGCTAAAAATAGGAATGCACTATTTAGTCTATTTTTCTACTCTAACTCTATTTTATTTCTTCTAAAACAAGCCCTAAAGCTCTCCTATTCCAATTAGGATGCTTCTTCCATATAAAAGGCCTTTCCATCTCTAATTAAAGGGATAGAGGCAAGATGAAGAATTGAAAAAATGAAAGGTTTGGGATCCAAAAATTTTTGTGGAATTAAAGATTCAAGCACCAAGATTTTAATCTCTACTCAATTTCAAGTTTTCTTTACCTATGTCACTGAATTTGAATTGTTATTTTTGATTCTTAAACATGATTAGCATGAGCTAAATCTCTTTTAAGGTTATCTTTTATGTAGCTTGAATTATTTTTCTTTTTGGGTTAATCTAAATTGTTTTCTTTACTTCTGTAATTGTTTATGGTTATACTTAATGTATCAATTAATTGGCCATTGATTGACTTTTTATTTTCTTAAGATTCATACGGAAGGAAAGTCTTGCAAACAATTTGAATTGTGAACAACAAAAGAACATAGTTTGAATGGAAATAATATAACTTGACTTGCAAGAATTATTGAGAATAATCTGAGTTCTATTTTCATTCATTAATATTTATTATAAAAGGTTAATGGAAATTGATAAATAAGTTTGACTTATGATTTTTTTTTTCTTGCTGAAGTAATTAATTTTGATTGCTAATAGATATAAACAAAAATGAGGATTCAAGTGAACTCAAAGATACCCTAACTTGGCCTCTACTGATTTTATTCAATCTTTTAATTGCTTGTGTGATTTACTTATAAAATTTTCATTTAGTTAATCCTTTTATTTTTTATTGTCTAAATAATAGGAAATTATCACAATTTTTGCATTTAATCATCAGACCTTATTAGAACGATAACTCATTCACTCTTTATTACTGTAATTGATTTTGCATACTTGCAAAAATTAATAATAATTTTTGGCGCCATTGATAGGGATTGAGTAGATTAATATCAATACAAAATAATTTGCTATTACTTTAGATTTTATTTTATTTTTAATTTCTTTGTTAATTTTATTTTATAGGTGGATGAGAAGATCAAAAAGTTTTGAACTATTGCCATATGATCCTAAAATTGAATGCACCTTCAATGCTAAGTTAAGGGAATAAAAAGAAAAGAAGGAAATGGGAAAGGATATGGTTATGGGGGAGCCAACTAGATACACATTGTAAGACTATTGGACCCCACTATTGAAGGAGCAACTATGACAACTTGATTCTTTTAACCTACTCATAATATTGTGTCATACATCACTAAAATAATTTTACTATGTTACTATGCCATAAAACATACTTTGATCATACTATCACATCCATATGTTGGTTATCATGCATATCAATTAAGTGTTACTATAGTTGTTCACATACTTTATCTCTTTTTGTTGCACATACATACTAGTACTATACAAGTTTCTAGTACTCTTCACCTACTATAGCTCATATGTATTTCAAGTATTACTCTTACTATTCTTATGTTTTACTTGTTTGTACACTAGTGTGCATATCATATGGTATGTTATTTGCTTTAAATCATACAGACATACATTTACTGTTCTCTTTATAAAAGTGAGCTTATACAACTTAACATGCCAAAACTAGATACATCATTACATACATAAAGCTATTAATGCAAAATTATGCAAAATATTCATCAAAAAATTCCTACATTAACTTCTTTTTAGCCTTGTGTTGTCCTTTTCTAATGCAAAGAACATCCCTGACGAAAAATCTTATCTACTGAACCTATACAGATAAAATAACTAGTGCTAAGCTATAAAGTTTAGTAGAGAACAATTCATAATGTATGAGCACTTATAGTGGTCATCAACAAACACAGTTAATATGCATCAAATGCAGCATAAGATATAAATGATAATAAATTATTAAATTCAAATAACATCTCAAAATGTATAATCAATAATACAACAAAGATAACAAATATCTCAGCATGCATAATTCATTTGATTGGTTGATATACTCTGAGCATTTATGCTTATGATATAATTTCTTTAATTAAAATCGGTTATGTAATCCATCAAAAACATCTAAGCATTCATGCTTTGATGCAAATACTATAATTATAATTACAACTAGAATTAGCCTGCCTAAATTCCAAAGATGTCGATAATGAAAACGATAGATACTTATAGGTATTGGTTATGTAAATACTCATTGGTTTTAAGTTCAATAGATAGCCAAGGATATCAAAATAATAGATCCAAATGGCATCAAATGATAGCCCCAAATAGGGATGACATATAGACCTAAATGAGGCCAAATGGTAGCAGCTACGACTCAATCCCTATAGGTGCCTATCTATCTAGAATTGAACTCTATTTGCAGGCATTAATGGTGTTCATACACATTTCAATTATCCTCTCATGCTTGAGCCTTATTGATTAGTCTTATTCATGTATTATCATATACGAAGCTACACAATCTCATATATGTTCATGTATAATCAATCTTAGGTATCAAAGCAAGTAATTATAATTACATAATACCATAATGATTTAACTTTACATGTTAACCTGTAAACATAAGCATGTAAGCATATTCATATCCATTCAAATAAGTAATAATCCATATGTTTGTTCATGAGATTTTTACATAGTATATTTTCCTCAATTAGCATACAAATATATTTTTACTTTATAGTATTATCATACCTTTTAGTCTTATATATTTATCATGTAACACCATAGTTATGTATAAATTAACAATACCATTATTCTTACCTATAATTAAACAACAAGGAACAACCTCATTTTATGATCAAATTACTATAAAAATCATATTAATACTTGTAGTACATTTATGCATCAAAGAATTAGGTTTTAGAAATAGAGTAGGCAGATTTTTAACTCTATTTTACATCTCAATTTTGCCATACTAAATGGCCCAACTAACCAAATTGGTCTTCTAAACAAACAATGGTTTATGTCTCTTATTCCTCATGCTTTAAATGCCACTCAATTAGATAATTAAATTAAGAGTTACGACCTAATAATTATGGACTATCCAAGAGTACAATTTTTTTGAAAACCCTTTATATGACTACTTTGATAAATTCATGGAGCAAAATAGGTATAGAATTAACCTAAAATTTATTCACTAGTTTAACCCTAATTTTTTTCCCATAGAATTTTGACCTTTCTATCATGAGTTATATCAAAAATACTGCAACCTATTCATTGACACTAGATAGCAGTTCACAATACAAAAATCAGTTTTAGTTATAGATTAGAAAATTTGTAGAAGAAAATGGGTATATAATTAAATTAACATTGCTTCACAAAAATAGTACTCCTATATGTATAGTTTATCCAAAATTTTTCCTTATAGAAATTATACTCCTCTACCAAGAATTATATCAAAAATACTGCACCCTACCCACTACAACTAGATGTCAGTTCATTATGAACTTCAAGTTAAAATTAAGACTACATAGAGGTAGAATCAACATCAAGTTCCTTATATAAAATTGTAGATACATGTCTTAGATGTTATTATCAACAAGATTTACCCAAATTGGAGGTGTGTAACTTGAGATATACTAAAAATACAAAAGCTGGTTCAACTTAATAAACACAATTTCAACAATTTAATTATTCTTTCTTTCATTTCCCTTTAATACCATGAACACCATCATCGTCATTGTTGGGAATTATCGGGTACATGCATCTCATACATAAGCGAAAATTTAAAATTTTTAATCAATAGATTTGATCTTTCCATGAATTTACAATATATATATTAATAGTAATAAGAAAAATCACCTTTGATTTTTGTTGAATAGTTGATTTTTCTTCTCACCTGGTTGTCGCAAACCACAATGTCCAAAGTTGAACACCTTCAATGAGTAATCCACACTAGAGAATGATTGAATAAACCAACAATGGAGGAATACAAGGCTGGCCAAAATTACTTGAAGCTAGCAAGAAGGAAGTGGCGGCTAGGGTTAGAGAATGAGAGAAAATTGTTTTCTCTTAATTGTTCACCTTAACCTTAAAACCCTATCGCTTGGATTTTTATAGTTAGATTAAAAATCCAACTTTATAATAGGATAAGGCTCTTAAAAATTTATGGAGAAATATTAAATGGGCTTCTGGAATTATTAATAATTTATTTGGGCTCAATTAAATCCAATTTTAGTCCTTTCACAAAAGACTATGCACAAAACCCACAAACTAGGCCCTTTGTACATATACTTGGATTTAATCACCCAAATGAATTTCAAATCCATCCAAATTAAATATGTGGACTCCATAACACTTATGAAATATATTTAATTTATTTTGGTCCAAGAATTAGGCCTCTAAGGCCTTCTGCCTGTAGTTGGCATGAAACCCTTCCTCTAGAGGGTTTCTGCGCCAAAATCATTTCCTTGTGCCTCTTTAAATTTCTCCAATGGATCTATTAATTATTATATCATACCTATAACACTTATATTCCAATAAAAATTAATTGTGAAATACATTATTTCAATTAAATCCATTTTACAGAATATTTCTAAAAAGTTCTACGAACAATTTTACTTGATCATAATTAATTAAACTCTTTAATTAATTATTCTCTTATTCACTTCTATATTCTCATAATAATATCAAATATTATTATCCTTATCATTTTACCATTTTATCCTTTTCTCTATATGTGTGTGACCTATTGGGTTCCTATCCATATTGGCAATATAATATGTAATTGTGAGTTCTATTCAAAACTCACATGATTTAAACTTCTTTAAATTATTTTATCAATCCCTATTAATATTTATGATACACTATTATACAAATCATGAGCGGCCTCTAGCTAGGTATCATGACTACCCAAATGTCAAGAAAGTCAAGTGATTTGACTATACCCTTCTATAGAAACAGTTACCGTGCAATTACTCCTTTCACCACTCTTATCTCAATTAGATTTTGAGAATGGATTTCTATCAACTCATATAAATCTAATTATGTATGTTCTATTAATTTTAACCATTGTTCCTAAAATGCCCTTCATGGATCTCTATCCATCTTGGCATATTACTCTGGCTAGAGATTCTCTAATAAAGGTAATTATAAAATCATGTGAGATAACTTTCCTTAATAAATCTGGGATGGTGAATCCTTTGTCAATTACTCAAATATCTTCAAGTAGGTCATGATATACCCAAACTCCTAACTATGTTCACCTCCAATTGGAAGTAATTAGTTATGGAGTCAAAGTATGCCACTTGCTACTTAAGATAACCTTGGTGATCTCAAGTCTAAGGATACTTCCACAACTGCTATGAAGAGAGTCCTTACTAATATAGATTTAATATCCATGTGAGGATTCTCTTTGTCCAATGAACTTGTTCTTCTAACAAGCATCCACATGTTAGCTTTGATTATCTTTCATAATCACAGTTATGAGAAACACTACTTAAACCATTCAAGCAGCATAACATGTGCTAGTCTATCTGAATTAATAATGTCCTATCTTGTTAATTTTATGACTAGGGATATTTAGATATTAAGACATTTTCATGCAATAGACATCTCATATCATGAACACTTCATGATTGCCTTTGCACTATGTTTATAATATCTAAGACTTCATTTATTAATTTAAGATTTACAAACTCATGTATTTAACCATAACATTAATAAATGAATGATGCCTTTTACTAAGAATATGAATTCATAAATATGAAATACATCCCTATTACATGGGCTTTAGGGCATACTCTCTAACAATCTCTCACTTGCACTAGAGCCAATCACTCATATGTCTTAGACCTATGCTATTTATATGGTGATCGTGCTTAATCTAGAAAAGTACTTTGGTGAGGGGATCCACCACATTATTATTTATGGGGATCCTTTCTATTTTCACATTATTTCTAGCTATTATTTCCCTTATGAGATAGTAGCGTCTAAGGACATGCTTAGATCACTGATGAGACCATGGTTCATTTACTTGTGTAATGGCTCCATTGTTGTCACAATATAAAGGAATTGGATCAACAATGCTAGGCACCACTCCTAGTTCAAATATGAACTTTTTGATCCAAAATGCTTCTTTGGCTGCTTCCGAAGTAGTAATGTACTCAGCTTCTGTCGTGGAATCAGCAGTTGTTTCTTATTTGGAACTCTTCCAACTAACTGCCCCTCTTCCCATTATGAACACAAAACCAGACTATGATTTACAATCATCTTTGTCAGATTGGAAGCTGGCATCTGTATATCCATTTACTTCTAAATTGCCCTCCCCATATACCAAGAATATATCCTTAGTCCTTCTCAAGTACTTAATAATATTCTTGATAGCTGCCTAGTGTTCCTCTCTAAAATTGGATTGGAATCTACTTGTGACACTCAAAGAAAAAGCTACATCTGGACGTGTGCATAACATAGCATACATGATTGAACCAATTGCAGATGCATATGGTATTCTATTCATGCTCTCTCTATCCTCTAGTGTCTGCGGACATATAGACTTAGAAAGGTGTTTCCCATACACCATGGGTATAAAACTATGGGTATAAAACCAGATGTGTATTAATTGATGTAGAACAAGGTAATTTAACATTAGAAGTAGGATAAAAAAAGGTAACTTTTAATGTTTTTAATGCTTCTAAATACCCTTTTGATTTTTTTGATTATAATAGATGAATGTGTGGAAGAAACTTTAAATCAACCTGAATTTTTGTGTTCTAATGAGTTTGTGAAGATTGATGAGGTACAAGTGGTAAGATCTAGAAAAAGTGGATCGAAGAATGTTTTTGATACAACTTATGTTGAAATGAAGCAAGTGTTTGAGAAGCTTGAGAAGGAATGAACCCTTGATGTACCTTTCATTTTTAGAGCTCCTATATTGGAGCTTTAGCAACTTTTAGGTCATCGCTGGTATGCTTTCTTAAGAGAATCTTCTGCTCTTTCGGTAATCATAGCTGCTGATTTGACTAAGGAAAAAGAGAAAAAGTTATTTCATGTTCTAAAATCACATATTAAAGCCGTAGGTTGGACAATAGCTAACATTAAAGGGATTAACCCTACTTTATGCATGCTTAAAATTTTAATGCAAGAAAATCACAAACCTTTAATTGAACCTTAATGAAGATTAAATAATCATATAAAGGAAGTTATGAAAAATGATGTCATCCAAGTTTTAGATGCAAGAATTAAATATCATATCTCAGATAGCAATTAGGTTAGTCCTACATAAGTTTTTCCTAAGAAGGAGGGAATTATTGTTGTAGCCAATGAAAATAATGAATTAATACCAACTAGAACAGTAACAGGTTGGTGTGTATGTATTGATTTTGGGAAACTTAACAATGTAGCATGTAAAGAATGTTTTCCTTTACCTTTTATGGATCAAATGATTGAAAGCCTTGTAGGATATAAATATTATTTCTTTCTAGATGGATATTTAGGTTATTTATAGATTTTCGTTGAATGAAGGACTAAGAAAAGACTACATTCACTTTTCCATATGGTATATTTGCTTATAGAAGAATGCCATTCAGCTTGTGTAATGCACCAACGACTTTTCAAAGTTGTATGATGGCTATTTTCTCTAATACGATTGAGGATTTTATAAAAGTCTTTATGGATGATTTTTTTTATCTTTGGTTCCTTATTCGATCATTGTCTAGCTAACCTTTTCTGAGTCTTACAAAGATGTGAAGAGACTAACATAGTCTTAAGTTGGAAAAGTGTCATTTTATGATGCATGAAGGAATTGTTCTAGGTTATACGATTTTAGCACATAGCATTGAGGTGGATAAGGTAAAAATTAAAGTGATTGACAAATTAGCACCCCCAACCTCGATTAAGGGAGTGCGAAGTTTCTTGGGCATGCTGGATTTTACCATTGGTTCATTAAAATCACCAAACCTCCTTGTAATTTATTAGTTAAAGATATACAATTTGATTTTAATAAGGAGTGTTTGATTGCCTTTAACAAATTAAAAAAGGAGCTGACATCAACACCTATTATGTAAGGCCCAACCATATACCTTGGTGGTAATCGGGTATGTCGAGGATGTATAAAGGAGATAATAGAAAGAGATAAGTATAAAAAGTGTAAGTTGAGAATTAGAGGGAATTAACCTAAAAGCAAAAGACAATATGGTCATTACACAATAAGCTATAAAAGTGCATAATTAGGAAGGAACATTTATATAAGGAGCTAAGCAGAATTTACCTAGTGACTAATAAGATGAAGATATATAGCCCTTTTCTACATTTCTTTTGTAAAGAAAGGAAAAGCTAAGAGATTTTTAAAAACTTGATGATCGACCACTTTGAGGGATAAAAACAGCCATTATTTTCTAAAAAATCAGACATTTTATCTTAAGAGCACACCTTAATTTATATTGTAAAGATTGTGAAAAGAAAGAACTTAGGAGTTAGACAAGTTTAATGTAACAATTTCTTCTATTTTTCTTCTCCTATTTGTTTTATATGTAAGAATTTAATTTGAAGGATATAAATTAATGTTTATATTTATTATTTATCCTATGAAAAAAAGATTGGGAAAGAGCAAGAAAAGGGAGGTAAAGAGAAAGAGATTGAAAAAAGTGATTTTGGTGCATTAATAAGGTATGAAAGTTTATGTTCATGTTCTATATGACTATAATTGATCCAAGTTCATATATATATTATAGATGTCTTATAATTGATTTTAGAGTTATGAGGTGATGATATAATGTATGAAAATGATGATTTATGCCATAGAAAGTGATATAGTAAAATTCTACTTAAGGTTCACTTGAACAAAATTAGTGTAAAAAGCATAGGTTTTTTCTTAGACGTCTAAATAAAGTGATTCTAGTTGGAAATGAAATATAAGACATAGATCTATAACTTTCTAGGTGATTTCAATACTTGAATCTATCCCTAAAGTTCTCTAAATTTAGCTTGAAGTTGAAGGACCTCCGCTCCCTTGTCATCTAGAATAGTATATACTATTTTATTGATATCTTAAGATTTATAACTTAAATTAGAGTGGTTTTTAATGTTTTGAAAACTGGTGACACAAAGAAAAAACTTTATGGATGACAACTTTAGTTGAAAATGTCATTTAATAGGTATAAAATAACATACAAATTTAACCTGGAAATCTACCTTTAGGATTCTTGAGGCAAAGTGGAGCTCACAATCACAACCAATTAATAGACACCATGTGCCCCTTTAGAATCGAATTTGCACCTATCTCATAGCCATAATAAAACATTAGCCACTATGACCCTACCTTATTTTCTTTGATATTTTATTTTTTTGTCCTTGAAATGTGACCAAAGTATACTTGAACTCTTCTGAACATATATATATATATATATATATATATATATAGTATTTTAAACTTAAAAATAAGGGTAATATATGGTATGTAATGTCTGTAAAGTATAAAGAAATTGTTAAAATAAAGTTATAGGAATATATGCATAAAATTTGTACAAATAATGAATGTAAGATAACATAGTTAATGATATATCTAGTGTTGCATTTTACATAAAATGATAATTATGTTTGAAGTGCATGTGAAAGTGAAGCTAATTATGTGTTATACAAGGATATTATTTGTATGCTCTATTATATGTATTATCTCTATGAATCTAAATGCATCAAGTATTATATTCTTGAGTTATTAGTGACTTATCAAAAGCCTAAATTTCATATAGTAGTGGATAGATTGGCATGCCTATAAGGGATAGTGATTGCAGCTACTAGTGTTGGCACCAAATGGTGTCTTGTGTTGATACCTCTTGGTATGAAGTGATTTAAGACTTCCAATGTTTTGTACTGCTCATCAGTGTCCACTATTTATTTCATTATCCACCATTAAAAGGTATTTAGGCTACAAAATAATAAGAATGAGATGAGTAAATGATAGTGAATGAACAATTGTATGAAAATGTTAGTGCCTTAGTGTAATGTTTGTTTTTCTTTTAGCATTTTTGATGTGATTATTTGGCATAGTGACACTGAAATTTTACTAAGCATATGAAGTTAATACTAAAAGTATATGTGTGCATTATAATAAGATAAAGTTATTATACATGGATAAATAGTAGGTTGTGTTAATTGTGTGAGACTTCGACTAAATGTCTATTGTATTATTTTACTCCCTATTGAGACTTTTCTCAACATGGGTGTTCTTCATATGTTGACACATAGGTGTGCAATAAAAGTGTTAGTTGAAGTCAACAACTGCAGGCCACTAGAGAGTAAAGCAAGTCAAGATTAATTTTGATGTTGAGTTATTTTATGTAATTATTCAATGTAAAGGATTTAGAACATATATAATGATCTAATTTGTAATTATACATTAAGTATGTTAAATTTTTATGTATAAGTGTGTATTTGTGCAGCAATTTATTAATGATAAATTTTTATATATAAGTATGTATTTGTGCAAGCAATTTAAAGTAATAAGTAAATAAAAGGTTATAAAAGTGAACATTATATTTTGGTATCAGAGCCAATATTTAGGCGGTGCTTGATAATAAGATGTTAGAGAATAGATTAATCATGCATCTCTATATAGTGTTATGGCCTTAAAGTAGATGTTGTCTTATATAGGTTAAAGATGGAATTGAATCCTAATGAAAGTGTAGATAGAACAGCTAAAAGTGTAAAGCCAATTTTTGTGCAAGGGCTAATGCAGATGTTCCTATTTTTCAATAGATAGTAGAGTATGAAAAGGATTTGTGTAAATTTGATAAGGTTACCTAGCTTCTATATAAAGTTGATATGGAAGTGAATTCAAATTTTGCATGACGTTCTGTGTACCTATCAGTAACTCCTTAACAATGCGGGCAATTGATTACATTTCATAGCATGAGATGGGGAAAATATGTATGATATAAGAAAGCTTACATTTTCATTCTATTGCATACAAGAAATCATCATTATTTCACAACATTGCATTAGAATCATTTAACAAGACATGAAAAGTATTAGATTATAAGCATAGGCCCTAATTGGGAAGGAAAATAATAGGATATACATTAATTGCAATGATGACATGAAAGCAAGAAAAGGTTATTGTTATAAAGAGATGAAATTTGATAGAATTTAAACATGATAAAGTGAAGAATAAGATAAGCAAGGAGATATAGTATTTGATAAAACTTGAATAGGATAAAGATAAAGTTATGGGAATACAAGTGAAGAGATTTGGGTGCTACTAATGAAGACAACAATCTAGTCAATCTACATAGTCTCCAAGCAAAGTATGATTTCTGCAAGAATTGATGAAAAAGGGTCAATCTATTATGGATACATTAAATACATTGAAAAATCAATAATCACTAGTGCATCCATCCCCAATCACAATTAGATCTCGAGAGAAGCAAATCAACAAGATCACATCGGCATAATAAATGGAGATGTCAAAAAACCTATCTTAAGCATCAAACAAAATATCTAAAGGTGTAGGACTATCTTGAGGCCCTATTTTAATGGCTATATATGGTAAAATTCCCAATGCTAGAATGAATCTTCTCATATAGTTTGGAACGTAATTGGGGACATAAGGTGAAGTCCTAGGGCAAAAAGGTGCACCTATAATGGTAACGAATTCTTCTGGCAGGAAGCATGAATCTTAATACATAAAGTGAAAAGAATGGAATCACATATCCTAGTATTGCAAAACTATTAGTAAAAGGTGTACGTTGGTTTAAACCCTCCTTATGTCAGGGCAAGATGGAATTTTCTCAGGTTTTAAAGGCATTAAGTAATTTTTGCAACCTATTAAGAAATGAGGTGGCCATAAGTAAAAGATAGTAAAAGTGGATTATATACCTTGAAAAATACTAAAAGGAAAGAATTAGAAGAGAAGGTAAGGAAAAAAATACTAAAAAAGAAAATATCTAAGAAGTTTGCAAGAGTCCACTACCTTAAAAATGAATTTTTGAAGAGTATCTATAGACCAACCACTGAGTCATGCTCATGACTTATAGGACATGATCTATCTCAATTTTACATGCTGCATGCATTCCACTTGTGAGGCCCTAACCATAGCCCTAATCTGATTAAGGGGAAATTCAGGAGGATGATGGCTAAATAAAATGAGATTAGAGTATTTTGCATTTTTGAAGTCAAATCCCATGAGGGGTAATTCAATAATTTCAACATGTGTGTAATAAAGTATAGTTAAATTATAAAAAAAGGATATAATTGAAGTAAATTAAAAGTTTTGGGGTTAAAGTTTAAGAAGAATAAGTTAATAGGGTTGAGTAAGGGTAATTTTGGAAATTCCCTTAGTGAGATATTGACCCCACTAACTCTTTGCATAGCTTCTTAAGGAAGAGACCTTAGTGGATTTTGAGTGGTGGAGAATGATTCTTGGTGAAAGGGAGATCAAGCCTCATCTTCTTTCTCTCTCTCTCTCTCTCTCTCTCACTCTTTTTCTGATTTCAAATGGAAATATGCATAGCTTTAGGTTTAATGAGTTAGTCTCCTAAAGGGAATGTTCTTACTCCCTTGAAATCTTTTTTCCCTTTTTTTTTGGTTTTAATTTCTGGACATAGTGTTAAGGGATCATATATGTTTTCTCTCTTGTGTAAGGAAGGGAGAAATAAACATCAAGAAGATATATCAAGAGTTATGAAGACAGAGGGGAGCTTTAATACCAGGTATGGGAACTAGGCTTATTATATTGTTCATGTGAGTTTGTTATAGAAACCTTGTTCTCTTCTTCCATGTGTGTCTTTTGTGATGAGATTAAAGAATTAGAGTTAACATTGTAGTGGGCTATTAGTAAACCTCTTGTATGTTGGTTGATTTGAGTGTTATTTATTTTCAGAGGATAAATTAAGGTTAGAGGATTTGTAAAATCAAAAGGTTTTAGAAGTAAAGGAAGAACAAACAATGAGAATACTAAAATTATAGATTTGTTCCAATAAGTTATTGATTTATTTCATCATAATGATAGATTGACCATATTGCCAAGAATCTTATGAGTTTCTACTAAATCTTAAATGATATGTAAGGGCTATTATTGAAGTATGAAGTTATTAATTGATCAAATGATTAATATGTTCGTTATAGTTGAATTTCAGTTGAAAGTTTAATGGGTTAAAATTTAAAGACTTGAGTGAAGATGTTGAATGATACGGTTATATTCGGATAATGGAGGTTCAAAGATGGATAGTGAGTAATGGTGAATTATTGTACATGTTTGATGGTTGTAAGAAGGGAAGGAGAACTGGCTGATTTTGGTTCTTTGACTGTATAGCAGGCAACCACGCCACCGAGCATCTTAGTCGTTCCACCGAGTGCTAAAACAATATAGCTTGATCTAGTCCTACTTCCCTATGACCCCATAAACCCCAGCCATAACTTATATTCATGTTGACTTTTTCAATATATTTGTTAATAATCTTAAGCAATATAGCTTCCTAATTTACTTAAGTATGTTGCCTAATGGTATATCAAGATAATGGTAAAGATAAACAAGGTTAGTTTCTATATAATCTTTAACTAGGAAGAGTGGTTACCCTAAGCTTTGATATAGTATTGTTTCAATCCTTGTTCATATGGTCAGTCATGTTAAATGGTAAGAAATCACTTGGTTATTGTATTTTGGAAATCATATTAAACAACTATCATTTAAGTAAACTAATGATCACTGTGATCTAATAGACTATAAAAGGGAATTATGATGTTATAATTTGAAGTAAGGGAAGGATTAGTTAATATAGTATCAAGCTATTAGTACAAATGCAATACAAATATGTAAAGAATGGACTCACCATAGAGTATAATGACTTGAGAAACTTTTGTCGTCCTTTATGAATCTATTTGGTACTTGAATGATTGTATGGATATTCCTATTGTCAATAGGTCAGATATGGTGGTATTATGGGGGAACCAACGGTTAAATGCCATATTCTTATATGTGTTTGTCTCGATATATGAGCATAAAAGATTATGTGTATGTAACCATAACATTGAATTAATATGCATGTCTAGATGCCAAGATAACCTGAAATTGTATAAATAGCTAGGGATCTTAGATTTGAAACATTATAACCAATTTTAATATATTGAATGCATAAATTAGACATATTAGGTGAGTGTGAATGTATGATTATTTAATAAGATAGTGGATCTGGGGAGATAGTTTTAACGACCACGAAGGTACATTCTTCTAAAATGATTATGTGTTTACATGCTATGTCATATGCCTATGGTTTGTATGACTATATATATAATTTCATTCTCATGAACTAGCATGACTGCTATAAGTAGTGTCAACTTGTGGATTTAAAAACATATTATTGCTTTATGAATGTATGCTTAATGATATGTAATGCATCAGGTTCATGGAATATTGATTATTGAAATGTTTTGCATGACACTCTATATATTGATATACAGTAATAAATATGTGATTAAATAACAAGTAAAGTATGGATCTTTATTGTAAAGGGGTTTTTACCTGTATCTATATCTAAGTTGTGGATAAATAGGCATGCCTATAAGGGTATTTGTAGCTACTATTGTATTTAGATGGTCCCATTTGGATCATAACAACCTTGTTTGGGTTGTAGTGAACCTCATTTGGGTTTGCTTACCGATCTATTGTATTGTTTGGCCCTAATGGGTCTTCTCATGTCATACCTTCGGGTATGTTCTGGTATCATCGAATAATTTTTTATTTAATATCTTCAAATATATTATGGTACCTTCAGGTATGATTGTCATACCTTCAAATGTGTCCTGGTACTTTCGGGTACATATTGATTAGCTCGTTATCCATTTCTTTAGAATAAGCAAGTTTAATATAAGATGAAAAGAAGCCATTTAATGGAATAGAAAGAAACAAAAACTTGATAGTTCGAAACTAATGTTTATGCTATTATTCTTTTGCATATTGAAAATGAATAATAAGTGGAGGTTACAATTCTATTGAGTATATGATGCTTTAATGTTGCATAAACATTCTAGACCTATAAATTTTTAGTATGCATTTGTACATTACAGATTCATCTTTGGTAATTATATGGTTTCTTGGGAACACATGCTAATTCCTTAATTTGTTGTATCCATCCATATATGTGTTTATGCTTATGACACTATAAAAAGCCACTACATAGTACATGGTACAATATAGTGTCATATGACATATAATATACACTGTTAAGGTAGTATTTATTACTATATTATTATGAACACGAGTCTGCTCTTAGAATGCATCTTATAAATTAAACTATGTGACATGTATAAAGGAATCCTGCTTAAAAATATTTTTGTGAGTTGATCATTGCCAGGTTATTTGCAAGGTTATCCGATTTTCATTTGCCCCATGTTAGTGAAATGTTCCCTTTCTTGTTGTATAATTGATTATTGAATGTAAAACTTAATATTGTATGGAAATCAAGACATAAAAATTAAGTTGTGCTATGGATAATCTCAAAGGCTAAAATTCATAGTTCATAGATGAAAAGAAATATGACTATATTGGTTAACAAAAAGAAAAAGACTTTTAAACAAATAAAGATGCTAAATTGCATGAGCAAGATGATTTCACTTAAGGCCTCAATTTACTATAGTCTTTGTATCTTCTAGTGAGGAGGTGAACATGAAGGATTACTGTTAGATTCTATGTTTATTTTATTAATGATTCCTATAGAAAATGTTGTATATAGAATATGTTGTTCCCCACTAAGCTTTATATTTTAGCATGGATTTTATTATCCATTTAGATATCAGGATAAGCTTCATTTCGCATAGATAGTTGATGAGGCTCGACCAGCACATAAGAGGAGGTCATGATGTATACAGTTCTCATTTGGTGTTTCATAGTTTTGCTGAAAGGTGCTTATGTAAATGTTTTACTATTTTGGAGTTTTGTTTCAGCTAAGAATATTATATGTAATTATGGTCAACATCATTATTATTTATCTATTTATCATAGGTTTAACATCTATATTGGTGGTTATGCATATCTTGCTTATTAAGGTGTTACAGTTAATGGTATTAGAGCACTTAAGTTTAGTTTTTTCTGGGCAGGTTCTAATGATGCTCTATATATTTGTTAGAGTTTTCCTAATTAGCATGGGCAATTGAACATATTAAATTGTATCAGGATCGGATAACACATATATAGTATATGAGAATACATATTTCTATTCTATTCCATACATGAAACTCATTCATGCATTGTATAACATCCTATATCATCTAGCAAAACATTGATAAAATCATATCACATTTTTGGCCCCAACTGAAAAGGAAAACTAATAGGAAAATATAATGAGTATAAGAGTAACTTGATACCAAATAAAGGTGTTATTGTTATAAAAGGAAGAGGTTATACAAGACTTCTAGTCATAGTTGATTATAGTTAAAGTAGAGTTTTGTAAAGTTGATAGCAATGATGGTACAAATTATTATTTTGAATTTTGAGGATGAAAGTCTTTATAGGGGATCGATTTGTGAGGCCCTACTTTTGGCCCTAATCAGATTAAGGGCAAATTCAGGAGGATGGTGGATAAATAAGATTTGTTTAGAGTACTTTTCATTATTGAATTCAAATCCCATGAGGGGTAATTTGGTAATTTGTGTAATAGAGTATAGTTAAATTATGAGGAAGGATATAATTGAAGTAAATTAAAAGTTTTACGATTAAATTTTAAAAAGAATAAGTTAATGGAGTTGAGTAACGGTAATTTTAAAAATTTCCTTAGTGAGATATTTACCCCACTAACTTTTTGCATAGGTTCTTGATTAAGAGACCTTAGTGATTTTGAGCTGTGGAGAATGCTTCTTGGTGAAAGGGAGATCAAACATCATTTTCTTTCTCTCTTTCTCTCTCTCTCTCTTCTCTTTCTAGTTTTAGATGGAGATATGTATAGCTTAGGGTTTGATGAGTTAGTCTCCTAAAGGTAATGTTCCTCCTTTCTTGCAATCCTTTCTCCCTTCTTTCTTGTTTTTAATTTCTGGACATAGAGGTTTAGGGGATGATGTTTGTTATCTCTCTTATGTAAGGAAGGAAGAAATCAACACCAAGAAGCTAGATCAAGAGTTGTGAAGAGGGAGGGGGCCCTTAATACTAGGTATGGGAAATAAGATTATTATATTGTTCATGCGAGTGGTTACAGAAACCTTGTTCTCTTCATATATGTGTGTCATTTGTGGTGAGATTAAAGAGCTAGAGTTAATAATCTAGTGGGGTATTAGTAAACCTCTTGTATAGGGGTTGATTTGAGTGTTATTGGTTTTAAGAGGATAAATTAAGGTTAGAGGATTTCACTACAAAAAAAAATTGATTTTACTGACGGAATTTATTGACGGCCATAATATCCGTCGCTAAAAAGAAGATATTACAGACAGATTAGCTACCGAATCATAAATGTGTCGGTAAAAATAAATAATTGCAAAATGGTGACGTTTTTAGCGTCCAAAATGGAAAACGAACGGTAAATTTGGCGGAAAATAGTGGCGCCATTTTATAGCGACGGTTTAGCGACAAAAAAACTTCGTCGGTAAGGGTATCAATGATTTTTGTTACAAATAATGGCAGCATATTTTGGCACATTATTTACCGACGAAATAGCGACAGAATATAGGGAAATGGAAATATGAATTTTTGAGACGGTAATTTTCGTCGATAATTCGTTGCTATTAGGTTTATTATATTTAAATAAATATTTATTTTTTTTTAATTTTTTTTATAAAATATCATTTTTTTCCAAATAAAGCCTATACTAGATATTTTTTAATTTTAATTATATATAATTTTTTTTATGTAAAATAATTAATATATTTTAGTTATACTCCTATTTTTTAAATATATATACAAAATATGTTATGAATATTTAAATAAAAATTTATTATATTTTGATGTGATAAGTTTAATCCATAGGACTTGTATTTTTTATTATTTAAATTTAAATCAATCAATATATAAATGAATTCATGTTACCCTAAATATTTTAGGTCAAATTTAAGATTAATCTACAATAATTTTTATTATAAAATCAAATTTAATTTAATTTTCAAATTAAATTTTTTATTATTATTGTGGATAGAGGAGAGTAGGAACATGTCCGGGGAGGTGTAACATCCCGGATTCCAAAAAGAAAAATCATGATGTTTAAAAAAAATAAAAAGAAAAAGAACAAGTATAATAATTAATAATAATTAAAAAAAGATAAGGAAAATGATAAGACATAAAAGAAAAAAAATAAAAGAATAGAAAGATGAGAGAATGGAATACATTAAACGAAATAAAAGAAAAAAAAAGATAGATGAAGGAGAGAGGCAGGCAGGGGAGCTGAGAATGACAACTGATCGCCTGACACCAGCAATAGCCCGATACGGTCTCCACCGTGCAGGCCAACCGTCATCTTTTCTTCGGTAAGCATACCGTTTGTTTTTGTTTCCCTTTTTCTTTATTTTTTTAAAACCCAACTTGCCTTTGTGATTCCAGTCAGCAACAACGAAATTAAAAATATCAAAAATTCAAATTCATAATAAACTAAAAATTATTATAGAAAAATTTTTTAAAAATGAAAAAAAATACGTAAAATTGATAATATAAAAATTAAAATTAAGAGAACAGAAAAAGCACCGGGCCATTACCGGCTCAAACTCTAAACCCCAATCATAGTCCACTTTGAAAACCCTAACATCCCACCACTATATATAAATAGTTTAACATCAAATGCGGCTGGATTTTTCTCCCCTTACCCCCCAAATCGCCAGGTAGTAGCTATAGCTAGGGAAGAAATGGTACGCTCTATCTTTCAAATCCTACTTATTGTACATTTAAATGCAGAATGGCTAGCTTTTGATCGATAATTAGATGTGTGTTGCATTTGTTAGGGGCAAGGTACTGGAAGTTTTGGTAAGCGAAGGAATAAGATGCACACTCTTTGCGTACAATGCGGTCACTGGAGCTTCCACCTCCAGAAGAGCCATTGTAGTGCTTGTGTATATCCTGCCGCCCGCGTCAGAAAATGTAAGTGCTATTGCCGTTTACTTAGCAGCAAAATGTTTCTTGCTTTTAGCTGCTTGATTTTGTTTAGTAGATAATATGATTAGAAATTGGAGCTTATACTCTGAGACAATTGTTTCTGTCTCAATAGATCGTGGTTTGTTTGTTTAGTAGATGTTGATTAAAAACTTTATGTGCTCCTTTTCTTTACTTTGTTTCTTAACTGGAATTGCGTTGAAATTATGGATCATGAACTGAAGTTCTTATTTAATTTAACAGTTTGGTTAATGAATTGTTCAATTACTTTTGCTGGTTTATGAGACAATTTAGTAAAAAGGCGTGGTTTGATAATGAACTCCTTAGTCGTTCTATCCTATTAGAAACTAAAAAGATTCATTAAATATTCTGGAATTCACCTTTTCATAGATTCTGTTTAGAACTTTACATTTATAATTTAATTTTCTAGTGTTATAAATTGTTTATCTGAACTGTTAGCATTTGAAAATGATTTGAAGTTTTTGAATACTCCTACACTTTACTTTAATGTGAGTTCTAAGTATTTGTTAACAGCATCCGAACATGCTAGTAAATATCATTGTTTATGAGATAGAAAATCAGCAAAACGACGAAATGATATTGTTAAACATTGTTGGAAATAAGTATACATGCGTTAAGTGATTTTGGTTGTTAATTTAGTGTTTGACTTCCACGTTTAATTTGTTTTGCTGATTTATTTTAAAGAAGCAAAAACTAAATTCTTATTTTTCAATTACTTATGCTGTGCATAGTTTGATTTGATCATTGATGACTTGGAGCTATCATATGAATTATTAATTTATTTTTATGCCTCAGATCTCGAATTGACTTTAGTCTTTGCTATACTTTTTTTTCATAATTACATTATTTGAGTTGAAAATATGAAATTAGAATAATAGAAGACTTCCACGTGTTTTAGGTTAATTTAGACAGGTATACTATACAATAAAATATCTTTTTAACAATTAGGTGACCCTTAAAGCAATAATTTATTTGCTTTATTTATTTTTAGTTTTAAGTCTTCCTTTAGAATCCAAAAAGCACTGCCTTTAGTTCTTTTCTTTTCACTTTAACGTGTAACTTCTAGTGTTATAATTTATCAAATTTTTATTATGTCCGATATTGAAATTGCTTTTAGAATAAGTGGTAGTGGTTTAATTTCGCATAGGTTCTTCTATTTTCAATTCCTAGTTACAGTTAATGATTATATTTCAATATTGCAATATTTTTTTTATCAAATTGCATCAATTATATTATTACAATATAGTTTCATGAATATTTATATGTTTCAGTTGAATACCATTGTAGTTGTATTGATTCACTATATTTTGATTTCCAATATTAATACTAGGCATTATTACAAACATGGAAAGAGGCATGTGCATCTACAAACGCAGACACAAAAAAAGTTTTAATTTCGCGTGGTACCTATGCCTTGAGAGAAATAAAACTAATAGGTCCTTACAAAGGATAAATAGTTGTCGACCTTGAAGGAACGTTAAAGGCCCCAGCCCAACTTGGTGAGCATAGTGCAGATTTTTGGGTTAAATTTGGAAATATTAATAAGCTTAGACTTTATGGAGGTCGTACTTTCTAATTTCCATAAATATCCATATGTTTATGTGTGTGTGACCTAATCATATACTTTGATGAGGAATAGCACGAAGCTGATTATACGATAGTGATGATTTCAACCTAGGAAAAAAGTCTCAAATCCAAGTCCTGAATTACCTTTATACTTGGAAAAAAAAAAGAATTACGTGTATATAAATAAATAAATAATTTCTATCTCTTAGTTTTGTTGGTGGACTTTTGACAAAACATGGTCCCATTGAATCTCTCTCTTGAGCCTTATCCAATTTTTTCTCTTTATTTTATTCTTGATGACACTCAAATTTTTGAACTGTGCTAACTAGTGACATTTGATATTATTTATTTATTTATTTATTTTGCATTATTGATCACATAGTTTCTCTGTTATATATATATATATACACACACACACTCAATGTGGAGCTTGATCTCCAAATCAGATATTTGCGGGGACTGACTAGGAACTTTCAAATTCTTGTTTGTTTTATTTATTTTTCTTATGAAATCTTTGTTCTAATCACAAAGGTGCATGCATTATATCTTGTATGATCTATTTTCCCTTCCTCGTTCTTATAATACCCGCACAATTTAAATTTGGGCTTTACCTATAGGTTTTATTTTTATATATATGCATGGTAGGTGATTGAAATTTGGCTAAAATGCTAAATTTTCTGGAACAAGGAAAAACGAAAAAAACAAAATTAGAAAGTGGGTCTCCTTAACAATAATCACTTTGATTTTTGTCATGCAATTCTCTTACATATTTGATTTTAATGCTTATATTCTTTTTTGGATCTATGCTATGTTTATCACAATAATAATGTAAAGCATGGATCTATTTGCAGCAACAGATGCTGGACCTGGTATACCTGAAATTAAAGCTTATCTGAATGGAATTGATACTCTTAATATCTATGGTGTTGCACCTTTGATTGTTAAGGTAAGTTTTTCATAGTGAATTTAAACAACTTTTTTATATCACAAATTATTATTAATTCAGTCCATAAATACAAGTAATAATTGTTGGCTATTATATATTCCCTACACCTCAGTAGTATTAATTGTTAGTTTGTTGCTACATCTAGTTTATCTTGAAGAATATCAACAAAATCACATGTTATTTCACTTTTAAAAAGTTTTAATCAAAATTATTACTGAATCAATTTGTTGCAATCTTTCTATAGTTCTGATATTTATTATAAATTGACGCCCATTTTTCAAATGAATGAAAGAATTACTATGACTAATATAAATTCAACAAGGAGTTGTCTTGTACTATTTTGAGGAAACAAGAAACATTATTGATGGGACAACATCAACTGCTGTGAATAGTTTTAGCTTTTAGTATTCATTAAATTGGCAGATTTTTTAGAGTTAGTATTTTATTTCTTCTTATTCAAGAGATGTACAATTTTATGTCAATGAAAAGTAGGATGGTTGTTTCTAGATTTTCTGAATTGAAAAATGGATAAAGAACCAATTGGTATAGACTCCATTTTTTTAATTAAGGTTCTTGATTTTTGTGAGATGAATAAGGTTGGAGATAGAATTATAGTTGCTCTTTCACGGGTAATTGAGACTTTTTTTTGTGATATTTGTATGCTATATTTTTCTATAGCTAAATAGTGCTTTGGCTATATGTTTCTTGTGTTTTGTAACCTAGATACCAAAACTTCAAGCAGATTAACCCGGAATTTACACAAAATATTCTACAGTTGATCATCGTTCTAGTTTCAAATTTTAGACTGAAGGTTGATTAACACGGTGTTGCGTGCTTAGGACAGTTTGATAATTTAAAATTTTCATTGTTTTTAAGAATGTTCTAAGAGTATTTAGTATTGACTTTTATGTTTTTGGCATTGTAATTATTGTACAA
This sequence comes from Excoecaria agallocha, assembly GCA_037975025.1. NCBI lineage: Eukaryota > Viridiplantae > Streptophyta > Magnoliopsida > Malpighiales > Euphorbiaceae > Excoecaria > Excoecaria agallocha. The sequence continues at coordinate 100,941,970 of CM075807.1, read as the reverse complement.
ATTTTAGATAACTTTTTGTATAAATTATTTGTTATATATTAAAATTATTAATTAATATATACCTTCAATTTAGATTTTATACTTTTATATTGATTTTATTGTGTTTAATTTGGGATTTACAAATATGAAATATATAATTTTTGCAAAAAATTATAAAAAAATAAATAGAAAAATAATATGTTACCAATAAATAACCGACGAAAAAATCTGTCGCTGACATTCTAATAATTTTAATATTATATTATATATTTGCCGACAAAATAAATTTATAATTTATTCATTAAATTTTACCGATGGTTCAGCGACAAAATTTTTCGTCACTAAACAGTCAACGCGACGAAACATACGACGAATTTTAAATAAAACTATCGATGGAATATTGTTTAGAAATCCGTTGGTAATATGTACCGACGGAATTTTCCACTAGTAATTTGGTACCTACGAGCATTTGCATCCGTCGGTAAAATAATAAAAAACTATTGGTAATGTCATTTTTCCTTGGTAAAATGACAAATCCATCGATAAAAATCCATCGGTAAAATGCATTTTTTTTGTTGTGTTTGTAGAATCAAAAGGTTTTAGAAGTAAAGGAAGAACAAATAATGTGATTAGTGGAATTATGGATTTGTTCCAATAAGTTATTGATTTGTTTCATCATAATGATATATTAACCATATTGCCAAGAATCTTGTGAGTTTCTAGTAAATCTTAAATGGCATGTAAGGGCTATTAATAGAGTATGAAGTTATTAATTGATCAAAGGCTCAATATGTTGGTTATAGTTGAATTTTAGTTAAAATTAGTAAAATAAAGTTGAAAGTTTAATGGGTTGAAATTTAAAGACTTAATTGAAGATGTTAAATAGTAAGGTAATGTCAAGATAATGGAGGTTTAAAGCTAGACAGTGAGTAATGGTGAATCATTGTGCATGTTTGATGGTTGTGAGAAGGGAAGCAGAGCTAGCTGATTTTGGTTCTCTAGTTGTATAGTGGGCAATCACTCCATCGAGCGCTAAAGCACTCCATCGAGCACTAAATCACTCTATCGAGCATCTTTGCCGCTCCATCGAGTGCTAAAACACTCAGACAAGTGCTAGTGTCCGACTTTGACCAGTCTTGCTTCCCTATGACCCTATGAACCCTAGCCATAACTTATATTCATATGGACTTTTTTAATGTATTTGTTAACAATCTTAAGCAATATAGCTTCCTAATTTACTAAAGTATGATGCCTAATGGTAAAGATAAACAAGGTTAGTTACTACATAATCTTTAACTGGGAAGTGTGGTTACACAAAGCTTTGATATAGTATTATTTCAATTCCCATTCATATGGATGGTCATGTTATATGGTAAGAATTCACTTGGTTATTGTGTTTGGGAAATCATATTAAACAACTATCATTTAAGTGAACTAATGATTACCATGATCTAATAGATTATAAATGGGAATTATGATGTTATAATTTGAAGTAAGGGAAGGAGTAGTTAATACAGTATCAAGTTATTAGTACAAATGCAATACAAATATGTAATGATTGGACTCACTTTAAAGTTTAATGACTTGAGAAACTTTTGCCTTCCTTTATGAATTGTCTCGTACACTACAAGAAAAATGCTCTTTAACGAAGGAAAATCCAATCATTAAAAGTTAAAATTTGATCGTTAAAACACTATAATGACCGAAAAAATCCGATCATCATCGGCCGTTAAAAGCTCTGTCGTTAATAGTATAGACGATCGGATTGATATCCGGTCGTTAAAGTTATTAACGACCGAAACAAATTCGGACGTTAAATATAAATTTTTAGTGACTGGATTTCCCTTTGCTAATTGTGTTATGCTTTTAATGGAGGGAATTTCGGTCGTTAAAAAGCCCTTTTAACAGCCGATTTCTCCATTCATTAATTATTTACCACTTTCAACGAAGGGAAATCTGGTCGTAAAAATTAACTTATAATGACCAAAAGTTCCCTTCGCGGATTGTTTATATCTTTTAATGAAAGGAAATCCAGTCACTAATAATTACAAATGGCGATCGAATTTTCCATCGCTAAATGTACATCCAATAATTAATATAACCAATTTTATTTAAATATTTCACTTACACCCAATTCACACTCTAACACATACATACATCTCCAAAAATATAATAAATACTCTTTTCATAAATTGTAAAAAACCAATTACAAAGTATAGCAATATTTCAAAATTATTTAACATTCTATTTGTCACATATAAATTTATTTAGAAAAATAGCCTATTGCTATACCAACATCTATCTAGCTAGAATTTTCAAAAAAATAAATAATGAGCATCAAATCATCGTTGTCCATTGATCGAAAAACCTGTAAACATAAATTTATAATTAATATTCATTTATAAAGGCACTAGATCAAATGGCTAAGAAAGTAAAAAATAATAATAAGTTTAATAATATATTAGCAACATATTATCATATTGCAAATCAAACAGGATGAAAATTTATGTAGAAAGACTACAGGAAATACATGTAAATGCAATCACAATCATAAAACAAAAAATTATTAATATTTCAAAGAACAATATATATGCTAGAATATACTTAAAAAAATTTATAGAATTTATATTCTGAAACATATTTACTTACCTATTAAATGCTTCACTCTGTTTGGGATTCACTTGAAGATGGTGATGCAGGATGCATATTAGATTGTTTACCAAAAATTACAGCTTCAAGTTGTGCGAATTTACTATCCTAAGCTTCGATTTTTCTTTTCAATTCTAGATTTTCTTCTTCAACTTTCTTTAGTTTAGATGACAGTGCCTCTTTCGATGAACTAGGTGCTTTCAATTGTGTTGCAGTTACACAACCCCCAAATCCAGGAACATGACCTTTTCGTTGAGGTCCAAAGACTTTTTTTGCTACTTCTATGTTGGAAAGAGAAGGTTTTATTTCCATCAATTCTTGAATTTGAGTCTATAATATGAAAAAAATTTAAAATGTATCAACATATTGTATAAAAGGTAGCATAATGAAAATTCAATTAATCATACACATATATTTGTCATGAGTGGTAGTTTCAACAAGCTTATTGTCCTTTTACAAGTCTCAAAAAACATGGTAGACAAATTTGGTGGATTAGAATTTGCCTCCCTTCAAAACAAGTATAAACATATCAATTGAAACTTTTTTTAATTAATGAATAATAAATTCTCTAATGATGTTTAATGAGGATAAATACCTATTGATACATAATCTCTCTAAATGGCTTACTACCTGTACGATGTGGCATATCCAACTTGGACCTATTAATGGAGTTTTTTTTTTTGCTTGTTTTCTACATTAACGACTTGACATGCAAATTTATGATTTGATAAGCAAAATAAGAATATACGTAAAATATATAAACTTATGTCATACCTAGAATTTTTCACTAAAATAGTGTTCTTTAACCAACCATTCCTAATCATTCTTGTCCACCCCTTTTGGCACATTTTTCATAGCCTCATGGAGTGGCCTAGACTTCACATATTTGAAATTCATCCATCTTCTCCAATTTTTCCATAATCCTCTCATATGTTTCACAACATGCTCACGATATTCAATTATGTCATCACTCTCAAATTTATCCAAAATTCAATATTATTAAAATCAATTAACATTAATTGGATCTATAGTATATTTGGCATAAGCAAAGCTTGAAATAAAAAATTTAAAGAACATAATGACGTAAATTCTTACAAGAACAGCTTGCTACATGTGTTCTATATTTTGTTTTGAAATTTCTCTCCATGAGTGTACTTTCCAAGGGCACATATTATGATCACGAACTATTATACCCAAGTTTCTAAAGAAATCTTCATGATTCTCCCCAACAACTTAATTGTTAAAAAAAGTTACTTTTAATTTTTCTCCGGCTTTGAGTCCTGCAACTTCTTTATACTTGTTCCTTCTTCGAACCTTTTTCTTGTGCATCCCTTTAATAGATATTCAGATTTAATTAAATCAAATATACAAACTTATGGTCAATTAATGATAAAACTAGATTAAATTTGATTTAAAAAATACTTATTTGAATGTCTTGCATCTCTTCATCCACTTAAGGAGAAAGATTGTCATCTTCAATCGATAAAAAACCAGGAGGTATAAGTGGTGGCCCATCTTAATTAGCAACTATTGTTTGGCAATTTTTACTTGTTGCAGTTGAAATTTGTTGTTTAGTGGCTCTTGAAGAGGTGAAAGATCTTAAGCTTTGTTTGCATCTCCTACCTAAAGCACCCGGTGGAATGAATGTTTGCTTACCCATTTTTGATTTGGTTCCCATTTCAGTCCTTTGAAACTTTGATGGATTCATGTCAAACCTGATAAAAATAAAAAAAATTACAATATGAACATCACATCATTTGATGGATTCATGTCAAACCTGATAAAAAAAATTACACTATAACCATCACATCACAATCATATAAAGTTCAATTAGTTGGAACATACACATAATCATAATTATAAGAAGAAAAATACAACATTTATCAACAATTTATCTTTTCTTTTGTGTTGAATTATCAAACTCCTCTACATCTTCCTCCATTTTTTGTATAACATCAAAGGAATCATGAGGTATGACCTTTCGCACAACATGCCAACCTTTATTCCTCTGGTCATCAACATAAAAAACTTGTGATGCTTGATTGACCAACACAAAAGGCTCATTTATTTTCAAAATACGTTGACGGTTAATGCTTATGAAGTCATATTCTTCTATTTTTATCCCATTTTCTTTGTCATACACACCAAACCAATTACATCAAAACATATTCACTCTTCTTCCCCCAAGAAATTGTAATTCAAGTATCTCAATCAATTCTCCATAGTAATCAATATTCCCATTCTCTTTATCCTACTCTCCAATAACAACCACTCCATAATTTTGAGTTCTCAAACCTTTATCATAATTTTGCACATGAAACCTATAACCATTAACAATATAGCCATTGAAACTTGTCAAATATTGTGTGGGGATAACAAATCAGCTATCATCTTATTATCATGTTGGCTATACAATTTTATTTCCTGCCAAAATCACATTATATATATTATCAATAGCTATAAATTAACCAAGTGGAGGCAAATTATTTTTAACCAAAAACTTACCTTTTTTAAACCAACTAATGAATTGCTTATTCCATTCCAAATCAGAAATGGGTTGAGAGGTATCATATTGAATTTTTGAAAACTCTCTATATAAAACAAAAGTGAAACAATGTGTTAATTAAAATGAAAGAAATAGAAAATAGATAAAAGTATTTTATTAGAGATACATACTCGAGAAAGGGCAAAACTTCATCACAATTCTTCAAAATATAAATATAGGCTTGCTCCATTTCATGTGCATCAAGTGTACATTGTTTTGGAGATCCTAAAGCTCTTCCAAGTTGGCAAAAGATAGATAAACCTTCATCACATTTAACCCTACCATCATAATTCCATTCAAGGCAATTAAACTTTGTTTCCATTGTTTGCAAGTACCTTGAACATAAGGTCATACATTCACTTGCCAAGTATCCCTTTGCAATAGAACCTTCAGGACAAGCCCTATTACCTAGAAGAGATTTTAAAAAGTACAACCATCGCTCTATCAGATACATCCATCGATATTGAACAGGTCCAACAATCTTAGCTTCATTAGCTAAATGAATTGGCAAGTGCTCCATGATATCAAAAAATGATGGTGGGAAGACTTTTTCTAACATGCACAAGGTAAAAGGAATTTAGGCTTCTATTTGCTCCAACTCATCGACTTTTAAACATTTTACTCCAAGCACATTGAAAAAGTATAACAACTTGATAAGTGGTTCACACACAATTTTAGAAAGCAGACCACGTATGGCAAGAGGAAGTAAATGTTGTAAAAGGACATGGCAATCATAACTCTTTAAGCCTAATATTATGCGATCTTTACTGAGAAATATTAGATGAAAATCCATCTGGAACTTTTAGATTCTTTAAAAAAATGCAAAACTTATGCTTCTGTTCAAGAGATAATGTGTAACATGCTTTAGGCAACTCAGATTTATCACCACTTTTTATGGGATGTAATTCCTTCCTAATATTCATTACTTTCAAATCTAATCGAGAATTTATGATATCCTTGGTTTTTCCTTTGACATTTAAGATTGCTCCCAAAATATTATCACATATATTTTTCTCTATGTGCATCACATCTAAATTGTGTCGCAACAATAGCATTTTCTAATATGGAAGATTAAAAAAATGTTCTTCTTTTTCCAATTATCACCTCATTAGCATGGGATATCTTAGTCTTCTTCATTGGATCCTTGGATAGTAATAACCCATTTAAATCAGCCACTTGATCAAGTATATCATAGCCAGACAACAATTTAGGCGGCAACCTTCTATCCTTAGTCCCATCAAATGAGTCTTTATCATTCCTCAATTTATGATTAAGTAGAAGATAACGTCTATGGCCCATATAACATTATTTTTTACCATTGTATAACCTCATTAAGCAAGTTTCTTTATTACAACATGGGCAAGCCATCTTTCCTTTTGTACTCCAACCAAACAAATTTCCATATGTTGGAAAGTCACTAATGGTCCATAACAAAGCTGCATTTAATTTAAAATTTTTTCTAATTGACGTATCAAAGGTTTCTATCCCAGTTTCCCATAATTCATTTAATTCCTCTATTAAAGGTTGGAGATAAACATCAATTGCATCGCCAAGACTTGTAGGATCAGGAATAATCATTGATAAAATGAAATTTTCTTGCTTCATGCATAGCCAAGGTGGTAAATTATAAAGAACAAGGACAACTGGCCAAATGCTATATGGGGTCTTTGAATTTCCAAACTGTTAAAAACCATCAGTAGCAAGACCAAGTTGAACATTTTGAGGCTCATTAGAAAAATATTGATGAAGTTCATCAAAAGATTTCCATGACATTGAATCAGCTAGGTGTCGCATTACTCTATAATCGACTCTTTTTTCATGATGCCATCTCATTAAAAAAGATGTTTTGGTGGACATAAACAACCTTTGAAAAAGTGGCTTTAGGGGAAAATAACGTAAAAGTTTAAAAGGTATTCTTTTCCCATTTTTACTTTTACTTTCCCCGGTATGTTTATCTTGCTTCCATCTAGATGTACCATAAAATTTGCAAGAGTTGAGACACTTATCTACCTTTCAATTTAGCATGCAATCATTCCTACATGCATCAATCTTTCTGTAAGAAAGCCCAAGGTCCTGAATTATCTTCCTTGCCTCATAATATGAATCAGCTAAGTTGGATCCATTAGGTAATAACTCTTTTTTTAACAATTTCAATAACATTGTAAATGAATCGTTACTCCAACGGCCAACACTTTTAATATGAAGCAATTTTACCAAAGTAGAAAGCTTAGATCTTTTTGAACTCTGGTATAAGGGTTGCTCAAAATCAGTTAATAGCTTATAGAATTTTTTTGCCTCAAGATTGGGTTCTTCCTCAGGAACTTCATCAACACCACTGTTTATAGCATCTCCCTCAAAATTGTGATACAAATCTCTTAAAATCCCTTGTATTTCATCCTCATCTTCAACCTTTTTAATTCATTATCATCTAAATCTAAGCAATCTGACTGTGGCTCACCTAACTGCTCCCCATGGTGATACCAAAATGTGTAATTTTGAATTATTCCATAGATTATCAAATGTAAATTGACCATATCACGGGTTCCCAAAGATGTATTGGAACATTTGACACACGAACATGGTATTTCATGCATTTCTTTTATTCTTGTGAAAGCATAATCCAAAAAACTTTACACACTAGATATATAAGCATCATCAAGTCGATTATGAACAAATTGCATCCATTGCTTACTGGGTGCCATGATCTTTACAATGACAATATATTAGCATAAAAAGTAACAGAGAAAAAAATTATTAATTAATAGAACAAATGGCCTATTTTAACTAACTATCAATTTATAGAAAAGAATCACAATATACTAATATACGTAAGACAAAGCAATGGGCCTTACTACTGAACACACATTCACTATCATTGGTATGACAAATTATGCACAAAAATTTAAAAGAAACTCAGGAATTTATAATGGTATATATCATATTCAATGTGCATCAAACCATTTATTTGGTTTCTTTCTCTTTTTTAATATACAAATTATAGATCAGGTCAATTTTTCAATTATATAACAAAAAGTAGAATATGATGAGGCTAACCTATGCTTGTGTGATGTTTCAAATATATTTTATAACAAGTTTTGCCTGATGAACCCTTGCTTAGTCTATCTTATAGAGAATGTCGAAGAGCACCAGTACTGTGCAAATTAAGAAAAACCAAGCAACAATTAGAAATATCACTGTATCAACTTAGACAATAGCAAAATCATAATTTTACATATGTGATATTATCTTACATCAATAACATAATAGGAGTCAACATTTAAGCCAACCACATAAACTACAAGCAATTCTAAGGTAGTATGCTACACTGCCTAAACAAATTACCAATAGAGTAAAGAGATTAGGTGGTCCCACTGGCAACAGATATAAAAGAGGAAGAAAGGGGGATAATAATGGTGAGAAATTAAATATCTTTCAGTAGGAAGATTTGGTTATGAAAGTGCTGATCTTCAAGCCTTGAACTCCCGTAATATTTTGATCTTCAAGCCTTGAATTGCCAAAAACATTTCTACAGAGCAGAAAAGAGCAAGCAGCAAGCAGATCAGAGCAAACAAAATACAAACCCAACTGACTAGACAAAAAGCCTACATCCCAACTCAAAACTTGTCAAAAGTTTTGAGAGTGAAGAGTTGTCTTAGGAAATGAGGTCTTCTTTCTCTTATAATAAATACCTCGCAGAGGTTGAGAAATGCTCCAAACCAATTTCGGTTATTAAGAAGAAAGCTTATTTTAAAGCCCATTTGAGAAATGCTCCAAACCAATTTCTCTCACAATAAATACCTCGCAGAGGTTGAGAAATGCCCTGATAATTTTAAACTGATGTTTATGGTATTATTCTTTTACATATTGAAAATGTATAAGAAATGGAGGTTACAATACTATTTTGTATATGATGCTTTAATGTTGCATAAACATTATGGACCTATAAATTTTGAGTATACTTTTGTACGCTATGGATTCATCTTTGGTAATTTTATGGTTTCTTGGGAGCACATGCTAATTACTTAATATGTTGTATCCATCTATATATGTGTTTTTGTTTATAACTCTATTATAAGCAACTACATAGTACATAGTACAATATAGTGTCATATGACATATAGTTCACCCTACTAAGGTAGTATTTATTACTAAATTATTATGACCACTAGTATGCTTTTAGAGTGCTTCCTATAAATTGAACTATGTGAAATGTATAAAAAAATCCTACTAAATAATATTTTTACAAGTTAATCATTGCTAGACTATTTGTAAGGTTTTTTTATTTTTATTTACCCCAGTGTTATTGACATGTTCCCTCTCTTGTTAAACAATTGATTATTGAATGTAAAACTTAATATTGTATGGAAATATAAATATAAAAACTAAGTTATGCTTCGATACTCTCAAAGGCTAAAATTTATAGTTCATAGATGAAAAGGAATATGGCTATATTGGTTAATAAAAAAAAGACTTTTAAATAAAAGAGATGTTAAATTGTACAAGCAAGATGATTTCACTTCAGGCCTCAATTTACTATAGACTTTATATCTTCTAGTGAACAGATGAACATGAAGGATTACTATTAGATTCTGTGGTTGTTCTATTAATGATTCCTATAGAAAAGGTTGCGTATAGAATATGTTATTCCCCACTAAATTTTATAGCTTAGCATGGGTTTTATTATTCGTGTAGGTATAAGGATAAGCTTTATTCTAGATAGATAGCTGATGTGGCCCGACTAGCATAGAAGAAGAGGTTATGATGTATACAATTCTCATTTTGGGTTTCATAGTTGTATTAAAAGGTGTTTATGTAAATGTTTTACTATTTTGAAGTTTTGTTTCGGCTAAAATGATTATATGTAATTATGGTCTATATCATTTTTATTTATCTGTTTTTCATAGGTTTAACATTTGTGTAAACATTTCTGTATATCTTTCAGGTTGGGGTGTTACAGTTAGTGGTATTAGAGCACCCAAGTTTAGTCTTTTATGGGTAGGTTCTTACGATGCTCGATATATTTATCAGAGTTTTCATAATTAGCATGGGTAATTAAACATATTTCATTGTATCGAGGTTGGAAAAGCACATATATAGTATATGAGAATACATATTTGTATTCTATTGCATATATGAACTCAATCAAGCATTGTATAGTATCCCATATCATCTATCAAAACATAAATAGCATCATATCACATTTTTGGCCCTAACTGAAAAGCAAGACTGACAGCAAAATATAATGATCATAAGAGTAATTGGATACCAAGGAAAGGTGTTATTGTTATAAAAAGAAGAATTTGTTATGGTTAAACCAAACTTTTGGTCATAGTTGCTTATAGTTGAAGTAAAGTTTTTTAAATTTGATAGCAATGATGGTATAGATTATTGGTTTTAATTTCAAGGATGAAAGTCTTTAAGGGGGAGAGATTTGTGAGGCCCCAACCTCGGCCCTAATTGGATTAAGGGAAATTCAGAAGGATAATGGCTAAATAAGATGAGATTAAGTATTTTGCATTATTGAAGTCAAATTCCATGAGGTGTATTTCGGTAATTTTGATATGTATTTAATAGAGTATAGTTAAATTATCAAGAAGGATATAATTAAAGTAAATTAAAAGTTTTGGGGTTAAAGTTTAAAAAGAATAAGTCAATGGGGTTGAATAAGGGTAATTTTGGAAATTCCCTTAGTGAGATATTTACCCCACTAACTCTTTGCATAGCTTTTTGAGGAATAGTCCTTAGTGACTTTTAGTTGTGGAGAACAGTTCTTGGTGAAAGGGAGATCAAACCTCATTTTCTCTCTCTCTCTCTTTCTAGTTTTGGATGAAGATGTGCATAACTTAGGGTTTGATGAGTTAGTCTCCTAAAGTTAATGTTCTTCCTCTATTACAATCCTTTTTCCTTTCTTTATTTATTTTGATTTCTAGACATTGAGGGTTAAGGGATCATGTTTATTATCTCTCTTATGTAAGGAAGGAAAAAATCAATACCAAGGAGCTAGATCAAGAGTTGTAAAGAAAGAGGGGGGCCCTAATCCCAGGTATATGAACTAGGCTTATTATATTGTTCATACGAGTTATTCCGGAAACCTTGTTCTCTTCATGTATGTGTGTCATTTGTGATGAGATGAAAAAGCTAGAGTTAACATTGTAGTGGGATATTAGTAAACCTCTAGAATGGGGGTTGATTTGAGTGTTATTTTTTTAAGAGGACAAACTAAGGTTAGAGGATATGTAGAATCAAAAGGTTTTAAAAGTAAAGGATGAACAAACAATGAGATTACTAGAATTATTGATTTCTTCCAATAAGTTATTGAATTTTTTCATCACAATGATAGATTGACCACATTGCTAAGAATCTTATGAGTTTCTAGTAAAAATTAAATTACATGTGAGGACTATAAATGGAGCATGAAGTTATTAATTAATCAAAGGCTTAATATGTTGGTTATAGCTGAATTTTAGTTGAAATTAATAAAATAAAGTTAAAAGTTTAATGGGTTGAAATTTAAGGACATAATTTAAGATGTTAAATGATAAGGTAATGTTAAGATAATGGAGGTTCAATGATGGATAATGAGTAAGGGTGAATTATTATACATGTTTGATGTTTGTAAAAAGGGAAGGAGAACTAGACGATTTTGGTTCACTAGTTGTATAGTAGGCAAGCACTCCACCGAGCTCTAAAGCACTCCACTGAGCACTAAAGCACTCTATTGAGCATCTTAGTCCATCCACTAAGTGCTAAAGCACTTAGCAGAGTGCTAGTGTCCGGCTTTGTCCAATCCTGCTTCACTATGACCATATAAGCCCCAGCCATAACTTATATTCATATGGATTTGTTTTAATATATATGTTAACAATCTTAAGCATGATGCCTAATGGTATATCAAGATAATGGTAAAGATAAACAAGGTTAGTTGCTACATAATCTTTTAACTAGAAAGTGTGGTTACCATAAGCTTTGATATAGTATTATTTCAATCCCCATTCATATGGGTGATCATGTTATATGGTAAGAATTCACTTGGTTTTTGTATTTGGGAAATCGTATTGAACAGCTATCATTTAAGTGAATTAATGATCACCATGATCTAATAAACTATAAAAGGGAATTATGATGTTATAATTTGACGTAATGGAAGGAGTAGTTAATACAGTATCAAGCTATTAGTACAAGTGCAATACAAATATGTAAAGAATAGATTCACCTTAAAGTATAACGACTTGATAAACTTTTGCCTTCTTTTATGAATCTATATGGTACTTAAATGACTGTATGGATATTCCTCTTGTCAATGGGTTAGATATGGTAGTATTACGGGAGAACCAACAGTTAAATGCCATGTTCTAATATGTGTTTGTCTTGATATATAGGCATTAAAGATTATATATATGTAACCATGATATTGAATTAATATACATGTATAGATGCCAAAACAACATGAAATGGTATAAATTGCTAAAGATCTCAGATTTGAAACATCTTAACCAATTGTAATGTATTGAATGCATATATGTGACATATTGGGTGAGTGTGAATGTATGATGATTTAATAAGACAACAGAGATAGGGAGATAGTTTTGACAGACCGCCAAGGTATGTTCTTTTAAAATGATTATGTGTTTACGTGCTATGTCATACGCCCGTGGTTTATATGACTATATGTATGATTTCATTCTCATGAACTAGCATCACTGGTATAAGCAGTGTCAACCTGTGGATTTAAATTCATATTATTATTTCATAATTGTATGCTTAATTATATTGGTTGCATCAGGTTCATGGAATATTGACTATCAAACATATGTTTCATAACACTCTATGTATTGATATACGGTAATAAATATGTGATTAAATAATAAGTAAACTATGGATCTTTATTGTAAAGGCTTGTGTTTATGTCTAGGTTGTGGATAAATAGTCATGCCCATAGGGTATTTGTAGCTGCTATTGTATTGAGATGGTCCCATTTGGATCATAATAACCCTGTTTGGTGTGTAGCCAACTACGTTTGGGTTTGCTGACTGGTCTACTATATTGTTTGGCCCTGATGGGTTTTCTAATTTCATACCTTTAGGTATATTCTAGTATTTTCAGATACATTCTCATTTCATATCTCCAGATATGTTATGGTACCGTCGGGTACGATTTTCATACCTTTGGGTGTGTTCAGGTACCTTTGGATACATATTGATTAACCTATTTTCCACTTCTTTAGAATAAGCAAGCTTAATATAAGATGAAAGAAGTCATTTTATGGAACTAAAATAAATAGAAACTTGATAGTTCAATACTGATGTTCATGGTATTATTCTTTTGTATATTGAAAATGAATAATAAGTGGAAGTTGTAATACTATTTAGTATATGAGGCTTTAATATTGCATATACATTCTGCATGTATAAATTCTCAGTATGCATTTGTACGTTACGGATTAATCTTCAGTAATTATATGGTTTCTTGGGAACACATCCTAATTCCTTAACATGTTGTATCCATCTATATATGTGTTTGTGCCTATGACTCTATTATAAGCCACTGCATAGTACACGGTACAATATAGTGTCATATGACATATAATTTACCCTACTAAGGTAGTATTTATTACTACATTATTATGAACATGAGTATGCTCTTAGAATGCATTTAATAAATTGAACTATGTGCATAAAGAAATCATCATCAATATTATTTTTGCGAGTTAATCATTGCTAGATTATTGCAAGGTTATCCAATTTTAGTTTGCCCCTGTGTTTGTGACATGTTCTCTCTCTTGTTATACAATTGATCATTGAATGTAAAATTTAAGACTATATGGAAATCTAGATATAAAAATTAAGTTTTGCTATTGATACTCTCAAGGGCTAAAATTCACAGTTCATATATAAGAAGGAATATGACAATATTGGTTAATTGAAAACAAAAGATTTTTAAACAAAAGAGATGTTATATTATATGAGTAAGATGATTTCACTTAAGGCCTCGGTTTACTATAGTTTTTGTATCCTCTAGTAAGGAGGTGAATATGAAGGATTATTGTTAGATCCTGTGCTTGTTCTATTGATGATTCCTTTATAAAAGGTTGCTTATAGAATATGATGTTTCCCACTAAGTTTTATAGCTTAGCATGGGTTTTATTATTCATGTATGTATCAGGATAAGCTTCATTCTAGATAGATAACTGATGTGGCTAGACTAGCAAAGAAGAGGAGGTCATGATGTATGCAGTTCTTATTTTTTATTTCATAATTGTGTTGAAGGGTGCTTATGTAAATGTTTTACTATTTTGGAGTTTCATTTCAGCTAATAAGATTATATGTAATTATGGCATGTATCTTTATTATTTATCTATTTATCATAGGTTTAATATATGTATTGGTGGTTTTGTATATCTTGCAGATTATGGAGTTGCACCACGTGTATAATTTCTTGCATATATTTTTGCACACGTAATTTTTATAGGAGAATGCAAATGAATCCCTTACATGAAGTTGAACATGCAAACCTATTCAAGGAATGTTAATTTTTATTTGTTAAAAAAAGAAAAAAAAAGAAGTAAAATTGAGAAAAGAAAGAAGATAGACATGACATTTGATACAATACTAACATCTTTTACCCTATGTAGGGGATAACTTTACCATAAACATTATGCACTCGTCAAACTCTTGCAGCATCAAAACTCATAAAATTTCCCCGCTTTTTAGGGAGACGACACTTTTTCTTATATGTGTTAGTGTGGCATGTTGTTCAACTCCTTATTGACTAACTTTGGTTTTTCAGTTTACTTCTTTTAAGTAGTTTATGTAGTTAAATATTTGTTTTATGTATATTTTTTTCTACATTGATCTAACTAGCTATTATTATCATGAGAAAAGAATAAGCAAATGATGATCTTATTATAAAAAAAAAAAGAGAAAATGAGAAAAGGAAAAGAGATGAGAAAAAGAGAGAAAAAAATATAACAACAACAATAATCATAAAAATATAGATAAAGTTATAAATAAATAAACATATGTCATTGTAAATATTCACAACATCTAATGTTGTTTAAAATCAAGAATAATGCTAACAATAAAAAATATTGTCATTTATGTCATGTAGGAAGAACATAATATGCATTTGCCAAACCATTGCCAAATTTTTTCAAAGATTTGCCTAACATAGGGTGCAAGCTGATAAGGTTTTCAAGCATATCTAGCTATCCACATAATAGAATCATGAGACTTTTTGTAGCCTTATGATTTTTTATAGCTCATTGTGCTATATAGGGCAACCTTCTAGGCATCTTATCTCGTTTAATAAGCAGCCCCAATACATGATAAATTTTCTCACCAAAAACACGCACTTAACAAATTTTTTATTTAGAAAATCATTAACATCAATGTCCTTTTTACAGATGATCAAAGTCCCTTTTTTATAGGCATCAAAGTCCTTTCAACAGGTGATCAAAGTCCTTTCAACATGCAATCAAAGTCCTTTTCACAAGCATTAAAGTCTTTTTTATAGGAATCAAAGTCATTTTTACAAGCATCACAGTCCTTTTTATAGGCATCATAGTCCTTTTTATAGGTATCATAGTCCTTTTTATAGGCATCATAGTCCTTTCAACAATAGATCAAAGTCCAATCAATAAGCAATAAAAAGCCCTTCAACAAGCAATCAAAGTCCTTTTCACAAGCATCTAAAGCCTTTTGATAAGCAATCCAAGACCTTTTAACAAGCGATTAAAGTCTTTTTCATAGGTGTTAAAGTCCTTCTTGAAGGAAATTGAAGTCCTTTCAACAAGCATAAAAAGTCAAATTCACCAGGCTCCAGCATGCATCCCTAGGAGGTAATCAGGAGATAGCCTTATCAGATAAGTGTTTCTTTTCTTACTCTGAACTTTGGCTCAATAAGGCACCAAGTGCACTTACTTCTCCAAACTTAAGGTGAATTGAATCATGAGATGGCTATTGTTAGGGTTACTTAATGAGAAAAACTACTCTTATAAATGACAAATAATTGAAGAGTTTTAGGACTTTAAAAAATTTCATGAATTTTCAATAAATTTAGGGTTTTAAAATGTTTATTCAAGAGGAAAAATATTTTTTTAGTAACCATAATTACATGTCATGAGATTTCTTATAAGAAATTATTAAAAATCCCTATAAAAGCTGAAAACCTAACAAAAATAACTCACACACAGACATGTGTCATTGACTCACGGTCTTGCATGAATTTTTTTGCAAGTAAATTTGTGAAATTTGTAAATTATTATCATTGATTTATGACATGATAAGTGTGAATTAAACTATATTTTTAGTGTATTTTTAAGTATTTAAATTAGTTAATTTAGTATTAATTTGGTTGATTTATGTTTTAAATAGATAATTTATGTGTTTTTAAGTTTAATTGTATGTTTTGATGCTTTCAGGGCTTAATTGAAGAGAAAAAAAGGTTAAATTGAAGAAATGAGAAGTTTAAAGGTAAATCTGTAATTTTGGGAAATTATTTCGTAGGAGGCAGAAGAGGACCACTCGACTGAGTGGTGATAGGTACTTGGTTGAGTGTTTCCTAAGTGTTTAAACACTCTCCTTAGTGTTTTTGGTCACTCACCCAAAAAGGCAGTTTAATTTCTCTAGGAAGTAATCACTCTCCCCAAATGAAATAGTCACCTAAGGCAAAGAGTCACTCTTTTGAGTGATTTTGTTTCACTTTCTTAAGTGTTTATGGAAAAATAACAATAAAAGACTTCCTTTTTTAATAAAACTCTTATTCAACTTGGATTAGGAAGTTCCAAGGCACAAAACTTCTTATTTGGAGACTATAAAAGGATGCTCAAGATGCCAAAACAAAGAGGAGACACTTAATTATAAATTTTTCTTTATTTTAGCTTTAGTTTTTCTTTAGTTTTTATACAATAGTTTTAGGTTATTTTTTTCTTTGTTTTCTTATTTTCCTAGTTTACAATTCTCTAAAAGAATCAAGCTTTCCATTGAAGTCATAAAGAGCAAAGTTTGAAGCTTCATGAGTATTGTATCTCTTTATCTTAGTTTTTATTTATTTTTCATCATATTTGGTAAGTAGTTTTCTTTGTTTTGCTAAGGAAAACTTGAACCCTCATATGTTTATTGTGATAACTTAGTTTTCACTTTAATTCAATGTAAGTTTTATTATTTCTCAGCTTTGAGCAAATTCTTATCTCTGATTGTATTAAGATTGATTCTTAATTTAGTTGATTAATAGTTAATGATTAATTTAAGTATGATGTATGATATGCATGTTCTTGGATTGGTTTACCAGTGTTAATGCATGATTATTTTCTAATTTAGATGTTATTATATATTGGTAAGAGTGAGTTAGTACTAAGAAAAGTTGAACTAAGAATAGGTTCGAGTTAAATGTACTTGAAAGATGATTTAATGAATCTCTATGAGTTTAAAACTGAATTTTTATGCTAAGTGTTGGATTATTCCTAATAAAAGGTTTAATGCTTAGAATGATGTTCTTGATTAAGATATTTGGCTTTATTTTTTTGGATTTTCCATAATCACTTATGTTACTTTTGAAATTAAGTTATTTCAATGGAAGTTGAAGTGGATAATTCCTTTAGCAGAAGTATTTTAGTTATTGCTTTAATTTTTATTTCATGTTTGTCTAATTTTAGCTTTTATTTTACTTTATTATTAATTTAGTTTAGTTTAGTTCTTGCCATTAAATCAAAAACTTAGAACATAATTTTAGATTAATTTAATTCAGACATAGATATTTTGCTTAGCAATCCATGTTTCCTTTGGTACGATATTCAGGGTCTTAATCTTATTTTCTTATATTACTAGCTAATCTAGTATAGTTGCTAGACATCGGACATGACACATGGCCATGTATCATTGACTCACAGCTGTGTGTCATAAAGTGATGTCTATAAATGGGCTATTTTAGGCCATTTTCCAAGTTTTGGCATTTTCCAGCTTTTAGCCTTCAAAACTCATTCGGTTGGCTTTAGTTTTCATTTGTTTCAAAGCCTAAAATTCACACTTTTTTATTAAGATTTCATAAAAAATAAAAATTTTGAATATTATATTTTAAATATTCTTCATCAAATCACCATTAAAAGTATTCTAAAACTCAACATTACATCATCTATCACTAAAAAAAATTGTCAATTTGCGACGGAAAATTTCGACGCTAATTGGACTTTTTCCATTGCTAATCCATTTTGGCGACTGGGTGACGAACAATCGCAAATAACCTAGTTGCTAAATTATTCTCAACGGAATTATAATTCATTCGCTAATATAGCGACGAAAAATTTCTTCGTAAAAAGAATGTAACCGTTGCTAAATGAATTTTAAAATTAGTTGTGACAAATATAATAATAATTGCTAGCGACAAATATATCGTTGCTAAAGCCGTCACTAATAAATATTTATAAATTGAAAATAAAAATGAAAATTAACAATGCAAAATACCTTCGCTAATAATGCAAATTTCGTCGCAATTCATTTGTGATTATTATTATTATTATTATTATTATTATTATTATTATTACAACAACATTGAGAATTCAATTTATATAAATATAATTTCTAAAATACTATTATTTTAAAAATATAATATCATAAAAGTAAATCAAATTGTGCAATACTTTACAAATACTTAAAAAAAATCAAACTAAATAATACTACTAACAAACTTTTATACATTATACTACAAAAAAAAAGAAAGAACTTCACGATCTTCATCATTCCTCACAAGCAGCAACCAAGCACTTGCCTTTTTATTCCAGTAGACCTGAATGAGCAAAACGTAAGATTGAAAATTACAAGTGAATTTTTACTCAAACTTCCAACTAATACTTTTTACTCAAGAAAGGTTTTAGATTAGAAGGCATACTCTACTGCAAGCTCAAAGTATGGTGAAAATACAAGCAAATTTTTTAAAGATAAGTATGAAAAGAAAGCTTTTAGCTTTCACTAATAACAGTTCATGTTAAGTAGACACCATATCAAGCTACTATGATGAGCAATAGCACAATGAAAAATCATAATTACAAATTAATAAAACTAGTCAACATGCAAACAAACTAAATCTATTGAAACACTAAAAGAACCTATAATATGAAAAAGCCAAATATTTAACCACAATAAGAACCAGCACTTGAGATTCTGCCCAAAAAAGTTTCATTTTTCTCACCTGCATTTAAAAATGCTCTGTTTATCAAATGGATTTATATGCAACTAAAACTAAGATTATAAAGGATTTAGTTTCTCTCTGGACTAACGATTGAGTCTCAAACTTTGAATAATCTCACTCATTGCTAACAGAACCATTTCATAACCACTGCCACCTATCACACAAACACCATAGCATCCAAAAGGAGAAAGGTCAAACAAAAAGATCCCAGCTTGCCATGGAGCTATATCTTAAGAATTCTTAGAAAGTATAAAAAATTGGATAATGATTAAAACTACTACCATTGCATAGTCTATAATTAATATCAATAGCTAATCTAAATGATTAATAATAATAGGTAATCGAATTCATAATTAATGTAAAATAGAAGTAGATAAAAAGAATATTTATTTGTTTATTTTTCTGGAAAGAGGTGTGCACCTCCTCTTCTCATATTTTTGGGTCAAGATTTTGTTCTTTTACTAAGTGCACTAGTGGCACTTTCTTCTATAAAATTTTAATTTTATTGTTAATGAGCCGAAACCTCTTAGTACTATAAAATAAATACTACTATAACAACAATGTTAATTATAATAATAAATAAAAGTAAATTTAGAACTTAAATCTATGAAATGACAACCTATTGTTGAAATAAAATTAGTATTATATCTAATATTTCTCAATCCACAAATACTGAAGGCATTATTATCCATATGCATTTGAAATTTCAGATTCAAACAAAATGTATTGAAGAAATTCAAGATCAGGTAATTTTAAATGAGTTTGACTAAACTTTCAACTTAAGAACTTCAAGTGATATTATGATGAGATAGAGATTCAAACTGTAACTTTTTATTTTGCAATTAACCTCTTAAATAAGACAACTCATAAGAACTTATTAGAAATAAATTTGGTTGAATATTACGCTGAACACAAAATATCTTCATAGTGAAATTCATAGACCCCCTTAATATGGCTAGACAAAAATATAAACAAAAGCCTACACATTTAGGGTGCTTACTCATCTTCACCAAAGCTTTAATATAACTTATCAAACATGCCAATCCCGACAATCAATTATTTTATTTTTTTGGGCAATGGAATCCCACCTAGAAAATGACTACTCCCTTGCACCATTTATTAAATAATCCGATTAACGAGTGGTCCATTCCATTCCATTGCCAATAAATATCTAGATAAATCCCCCTATTGCCACTATTAAAAAAAAAGGACAAAAGCCATTCCAACTTAAAACAAGACAATCCAACAGTATTAGTCATTGAAAACATATAGGGATTTATTTTTTTTATTAACATCCAACTACAAACATAAGAACCTAATGCGAAATATAATAAAAACAAATAGTAATTTGTTATATTGCTCCTAAGGAACGTTTTGTTCTTTTAATTTCAGGGAGAAGCATGTTATGTAAATGTTTTGGGTGTAAATTCTTATTGGCTTAATGCCATACTCCTTATATCTTTGATCAACCATTATTTTTCTTGCATTTTCATTCTTCATTCATATTGGTTGCAAATGCTTTTTTGAAAAAATTTATATGTGAAAATTAACACACGAGCAATTTATAATTATATATCACTTTTTGTAAGAAATCAATAGAGGTAATTTTTGTAGTCATGTACCAATTAGCATAAAATTTCTTCATTTTCCCCATTTCAATTCGCTATTGAGATCGTCGGAGCCTCATCGGACCGATCATTGGAGCTTTGTTGATATGAAATAAAAGACACCTAGGGATAGCCGAAGTCGAAATGAGTCCTATAACACTGGTCACATGCTTTAATGTACCATCATTTGACCTGGATCTGCTAAAAAATCGTAGGAGTTTTCCCTTTTTGATCCACTTATTATCGATGAATGAAGAGGAATGGTAGGCATCTAAAGGATCAACTTGACCTTGAGATCTCATCGATACAGATCATGTTATCTATCGCCATCGCAAATTGCCAAAAAAAATTAAGGTGATTTCGATCTAAGAAAAGAAATCGAAAAGGCAGAGACGGAGGCATAAGACACCGCAGTTGATGGAAGGATAGGCGATTGGGGGAAAGGCAGTGGCAAAGCAGTCGCCATTGACGAAGCAGCTGGTGTGGTGCCACTGATTGGTGAGAGGTCTGGCATTCACTCTCCTATTTTCAATCCTCCCTCTCTCTCCTCGCCCTTCTCTTTTTTTTCCTTCAACTGTCATTTCTTTTAAAAGTTGTGACTATAATCTTTTTCTATTAATATTATTAGTGTATTATAGTTGATACTTGATCGGTGTTTAAATTAAAATAAATTTACATTAAGTTTGTTGCCAATAGATTGTACAATTATCAATACGATTATCATTATTTTAAATGTAATTTTTTTTATTTTTTATTAACAAATAAATAAATAATACTGTAATATAGAAATTTATAAGTTGTTCAAAAGGATAATTTAATGTAGAAAAAATATCAATCAATAAATATTAATTTTTATATGAGCATAAAATAACAACCACATGAACTTATATAAAAATTAATTAATTAATATATATAGATAATTTACAAAGGATAAATATTAATAGTAATAAAAAAATCTACCTCTTTTTATAAAGATATTTTATAAACAGTAATAAGTCGTTATGTCTTTTTATTAAGCAAATTATTACTATATTCTGAAAAAGTTTATTTGAATCACAAATTATTACTATGTATTGTTATATTATTATTATTATTTTTAAATTTTATTTATTTTAAATTTTATATTATTGTTTTCTAAAATATAATTTGATTCAAATTATTAATTTGAAAGTCTTCAAAATAATGCCCAAAAATATAATAACACATTCTCAAGCAACTCAAGTTTTGGGATGTTATAATAAATTTATATAGAGTTTTTTTTTTATTTGTAGTCATAAATATAATATGTATATTTACTAAATATATATTATGCATAAAAAATAATTTTATAATTAATATAAAATTTTATTGATTTTATATTAGATGATATAGAAATCTCTAAAGATAAATTGATTGATAAAAAATTGAAAATAATATTAAAAAATAAGTTCAATTTTACTAGTTTTAGAAGTAAATTATACTTGGCTAAACCTGTAGTATAATAAGATTACAACTGTAAAAATACAATTATAATATAATATAGTTGCAAGCAAAAAGAATAAGGCAAAAAGATAAGGGACAATTAGGGTTTGCCAAAAGATAAAAATATCCCTAATTTTATTTTACAATATCTATTAATTGAGGGATAATTTTGTAAATAAATTAATGAGGTGCTTTTCTTTATATTTTTGTAAAATTATCAACCAAACAAGCAAGCTACATTTCAATATGTTTGTTTTTAATTGGAAATTTTGCAGTGAAATTAAATTCAAATAATTATCCTATGGAATTATTATTTGGATTTATTATATTAATAAAGTCTAGTATTATTTATGTTTTCATGCTTAACTTAAATTATTTTTGTATTATACGAAAATATTCTACTTTGGAATATAATTTTATTGAATTAATTGTTGAAAGAACTAGAAAACCATATAATTGATTTTCAATGTCGTTAAATACATAGAATTTTTATTTTGAGTATGATTATGATATTTTGATTTTTCTAAAAACTAAATTTGAATACAATCTCAAAAGTTTTACAGTCTCTAATTGGGATTAATTTCACTTACCATTATTGAATTTATACACTTAAAAAAAATTGCAAAAGAAAATTTTGTAATGTAAAAATATTTCAGTTTATCAATTTTAACTTAAAAAGCCATTTTATTTAAAAATTGAGCAAAATTGTCCAAATATATATATTCAAATTTAAAATTGAAATATTTAATTAAGAGAAAATATATCTTATCATTTCATTTTATTAATTGGAGATATATTTATATTTATTATGATAAGTTAGATTTATTTATTTTCTAGAATAAGTTGAAATTTATTAAACAACTAGTTCAATTCATTAGGATGCTAATTTTTATTTGATTATAGATAATTATATGATCACACAAAATGAATACAAAATTAATTAAGATATATGAAGAAAAATATCAATTTCATTAGTTTTAAAAGTAGTTAAATATATAGTATAATAAGATTACATGTAAAAAATAAACAATTATAATATAATATGATTGTAAAAGAAAAAAATAAAATTAAAAAATTATAATATTCCTGCCAATTTTCATTATTTTGTCTTTATATTAAAGAATGGTTTGGTAAATATATATAATTAGAATTTTTAATAATTCAATATTTGATAAAGATTTTACAAAATATAAATAAATTGCAAAATTTTCATAATTATTTTAAATGAGATAATAAAATTTATATTACTATTTTACAAATATTTATTTTTATCAATCTTCATAATGTAATTATATAATAATTGTTACAAATAGTTTATTATTACTATTAAAAATATAAATTTTCTAAATAAATAACTTTAGATTTTGGGATAATTGATAAAAAAAAATTATTATCACATCATAATATAATTTTTAATTTTCAATTCCAAAATAAAATATTCATTTCATATGATCTATATTAAAATTTACATGATGGGAATAAAAAATTATTTTTTATTTTATTTGCAATGGCTTAGCAATTTCAAAATTTTGTCGCTAATCTTTTTTACTAAAATTTAATATTGTTAGCGACAGTAAATTTTCATCGCTAAACTGTCGTAAACAGCGATGCTAAATTTTTCCTCCAAAATTAGCAAATAAAACTTTCGCCGCTCAATTTCTGAAATTAATTTTTCGAATAGAAAATTAAAAAAAATTAGCGATGGTACTTTTGTCGTAAATTCCATCGCAAAACATGATGTGTATATTTGCCACCAATAATTAGCGATCGTTTATTTATTTCGTCAATATTTCATCACAAAAAAATGAAAAATAACCTTCCCACGACGAAATTCTAAAATAGTCGCGAAATCGTTGCAAATTTGCGATGAAAATAATGTTGCCGCTAATTTTAGTCGTTAATTTACATTTTTTTGTAGTGTATTCTAGTAAGTATACTGAAGGTAATATTTAAAGTCATTTTTTTAAATTCAATTTTTTTATCGGGCCATATTTATTTATTCATTCTTAAAAATAACGGATTTAACCCCAGTTTCCATAGTATCATTTTCATTATTATTTTTTTTAATTCCATAGCATCATTTTCATTATTATTTTTTAAAATTCAAGGGGTAAAATATCTTTAAAAATAATATTGTGTAATAAAAATAATAGAATTTATTTCAAGGATTTTATTTTGTTTTGCTGGATCTATTTTTTTCTTAATTTCATTTAAAATTATTTTCCCCAAAAGATTATTTATTTGAGTAAGGAAACCATATAGAAAAATAGGTAGGCTTATGTCATTACAAAGTGACACATGCCTTAATATAGACCTTATCATTAGTATCTCATTTTTAAGTGTTCGAGTTCATTTGGATGGATCTATGACCTAATGATTGTGAAAACTAGTGTCAAAACATTTTTCTTTTAATTTTATGCTATTTTTATTAATTTTTATTTCATTTTATTTTTATTTTAATGTTATTCTTATTATATATTATAAACATAAATTTATTTATTATTTATTTATTTTTATTTTATTTCATACATTATATATATTTTATTTATTTATTTATTTAATGTGTTTTATTTATATCATATTACATATTATCTTTGTACAAAACCCTATATGTGAGTGTAGCATGGTGAGTGAAATGGTAACTCTTTATTCCCTTGTACTTGTAATATTTATTATTGTAAATAAAAAACCTTTTTGGCCATTCAAGGAAAATATCATGTAAAATATTTATATTCAATAACTTGGACTTTCATTAATAAAATAGGATCAATGTCCTAATTTTAACACAAAAATGCATAATGTAAAAGAATTTGTATATAATTAAATAATATAGGACTTTCATTAATAAAACTTAAACTCGTTGTCCTTATCTTCAAAACTCGCAATGAAATACCTCTTCACAAATTGCATGTAAGGACAAAAGTCCTAGTCGAATGGATAGTTAATGAACTACCTAATTTATGAATGCCCATTTAATGCTTTAATTATGCCATGATTTATCGCTTTTCTATATGATTGGGTGCTCCTTTAATTTATTATGTCATAATTATGTGTGTAAGAAAAGGGATAAATAAGAGTGATGTTTCAAACTCTCATTGGGTTTTGTCCTTATAAGGTCAAAACACCATTTTTCAATGTTCTATTGGATGGTGAGTCCTTATTACTGCCTTATGGTGCCTAAATAATCCTTATAATAGTCGATTGCCAGTAATGGGATAAAGATACCCAAAAATCCTATCTTATACCTTTTTAAAACTTGAGACTTAACAAATCGGATTTAATCTTTTAACCATTACAAAGTGACCGGCTACATCAAGTAATAAAAGCCTAAATAATCCAAATGGGATCCCAAAAATGGGTAAGAATTGAGTTCAGATTAGGTATGAATGATGCACATCTCACTTGGCCGGAGAAAGTACAAGTCATTAAGTAGAGACTGAAGGTAACTGGTGACAAACAGAAGTCCTATTCTGATTTCAAAAGAAAAGATATTGAGTATCAAGTTGGTGATAAGGTATTTTTAAAAGTATATCCTTGGAGAAAACTTCTGATATTTAGGAAGAAGGGTAAATTGAGCCCGAGGTATATTGGTCCATATGCAATTCTTCAAAGAGTTGGACTGGTAGCATATAGATTGGCTTTTTTATGTAATTAGTGAAAATACATGATGTTTTTCATGTATCTATATTGCATAGATATCATCCAGATAAATCTCATATGCTACGAATACAAGAAATTCAGGTTCAGGATGATTTGACATATGATGAACCAAAAAAAAATTGGCTAGGGAAATTAGACAATTAATATACAAGCAGATTCCCCTAGTCAAAGTGCTTTGGCATCATCATGATGTATAATAAGTAACTTGGAAACAAGAGACAGTTATGAAAGTGTAATATGCCCAACTATTTAAAGTAAGTATAAATTTTAAGGATGAAATTCCATAAGGGGAGAGAATCGTAAGGCCCTAACTTTGACCCTAGTAGAAAATGTATGATTATATGACATTATATTTAAATAAGTCTTTATTAAACATATGAAATTCATATTAAAGTTAAAAAAAGGAAAAGTGGTAATTTTATTTTTTGTTATGTAATTGAGCTATTAAGTATGATAACATATTTTATGGGTGCAATTAAAAAAGGAAAAATTAATTAAGGGGAAAAATTAAAAGAGGATGATAACCTTAGGGATTGAATTTGAAAGAAAGGATACGTGGGGCAGATTTTAAAGGAAAATGAATGTGAGGGGATTAAAAAAAATATTTGCCTTTCCACTTAATTTTAAGGGTTGCATGTAAGGGAGAGAAAAATGCATATTGGGGAATTTTAGTGTCTTGATCAGCAAAGATAAGGGACGATGTAGATTTTCTCTTCTTTCATCTCTCCCTAAAGATTTGCATTTCTCTCTCTATAACTCTTAAGAAATTCTACTGCATGTGGTTGAAAAATGGTTTCTGAATTGGATTAGTAAAGAAGAAGAAGAAGAAGAAAGTAAGAAGAATGGTGATCGTGCTTTATCTGGGAAAGTGCTTTAGTGAGGGGATCCGCCACATTATCATCTGTAGGAACCCTTTCTATTTTCACATCATTTCTAGCTACTATTTTCCTTATGAGATGGTAGCATCTGAGAACATGCTTGGATCATTGATGAGACCGTGGTTCCTTTGCTTGCACAATGGCTCCATTGTTGTCACAATATAGAGGAATTGGATCAATAATGCTAGGCACCACTCCTAGTTCAAATATGAACTTTTTGATCCAGACTGCTTCTTTGGCTGCTTCTGAAGTAGCAATGTACTCAACTTCAGTCGTGGAATCAGCAGTTGTTTCTTATTTGGAACTCTTCCAACTAAATGCCCCTCCTCCCATTATGAACACATAACCAGATTGTGATTTACAATCATCCTTATCAGATTGAAAGCTGGCATCTATATACCCACTTACTTCCAAACTGCCCTCTCCATATACCAAGAATATATCCTTAGTCCTTCTCAAGTACTTAAGGATATTCTTGATAGATGTCCAGTGTTCCTCTCCAAAATTGGATTGGAATCTGCTTGTGACACTCAAAGCAAATGCTACATCTAAATGTGTACATAACATAGCATACATGATAGAACCAATTGCCAATGTATATGGTATTCTATTCATGCTCTCTCTATCCTCTAGTGTCTGCGGACACATAGACTTAGAAAGGTGTTTTCCATGCACCATGGGTATAAAGACTTTCTTAGAGAGATCCATATTGAACCTCTTCAATACCTTATCTGTATATGTACTTTGAGAAAGACCTAGCAACCTGTTGGATCTATCTCTATAGATCCTTATTCCCAGAATATAAGATGCTTCTCCAAGGTCTTTCATGCAGAATTTCTTGGATAACCATATTTTAACAGATTGGAGAAGAGAAATTTCATTTCCCATTATCAATATGTCATCCACATATAGAACTAGAAAGAAAATCGCACTCCCACTAACCCTTTTATATACACAAGGTTCATCTTCATTTTGTGAGAAACCAAACTCTTTGATTGTCTCATTGAATTGTATGTTCCAACTCCTAGAGGCTTACTTCAATCCATAAATGGATCTTTGAAGCTTGCATACCTTTTTTCCATTTCCTGATTTGAACCTTTCTGGTTGTGTCATATACACATCCTCAGTCAAATTTCCATTTAGGAAAGTTGCCTTCACATCCATTTGCCAAATCTCATGATCATAATGAGCTGCAATGGCTAAAAGTATTCTTATAGACTTAAGCATTGCTACAGGAGAAAAGGTTTCATCATAGTCAATACCTTCTTTTTTATGATAGCCTTTTGCTACTAAGCGAGCTTTATAGGTAACTATATTACCTTCCATGTCAGTCTTCTTTTTGAAGACCCATTTATACCCTATGGGTCTTATCCCTTCAGATGGTTGAGTTAAAGTCTATACTTTATTCTCATACATGGAGTCCAATTCAGATTGCATAGCCTTAAGCCATAAATCACGTTCTGAACTATTAAAACTTCTTGATAGCTTTTCATTGTCCTCTATTATAGTTATGCCTCTATCCGAATCAATGTGAAATCCATATCTCACAAGGATATAATGCATCCTAGTAGATCTTCTAGGATTTTGTGTATAATCACGTTCAACTATAATCTCATCATTATGAAATTCAGTCTCGGGGTCAATCAGTTGATCTACTTCTATTTGTGGGTCTTAAACTTCACCAAATTCAATTATACTCCCACTGTCCTCTCATAGGAGGAATTCTCTTTTCAAGAAGACAACATGCCTTGAAATAAGTACCTTTTTTTTCTAAGGGATGGTAGAAATAATATCCAAAATTTTATTTTAGATATCCCACAAATAAATATTTGTCAGACTTAACAACTAGTTTGCCTGACATTGTCCTCTTCACATAAGCAAGACAACCCCATACTTTCATATGAGAAAGTGTGAGTTTCTTGTTATTCCACATCTCATATGGAGTAACATCAACCGATTTACTAGGAACTCTGTTTAACACATAAACAACAGTTTCTAAGGCATATCCCCAAAAGGACTTAGGCAAGTATGCTCGACTCATCATGGATCGAACCATATCTAATAGTGTTCGATTTCTCCTCTCAGATATACCATTGTGTTGTGGTGTATATGGTGGAGTCCATTGAGATAAAATCCCATTATCTCTAAGATAATCTTAAAATTCTTAGCTTAAGTATTCTCCACCTCGATCTGATCTAAGTGTTTTAATATTCTTGCCAAGTTGCTTCTCTACTTCATTTTTGAATTCTTTAAACTTTTTAAATGCTTCTAATTTATATTTCATTAGATAGATATATCCAAATCTGGAGTAATCATCTATGAAAGTAATGAAGTAGGAGTAACCTCCTCTGGCATGTGTAGTCATCGAACCACATACATCTAAATGTATTAAGTCCAAAACCATTTTAGCTCATTCTCTTTTACGAATAAAGGGAGATTTTGTCATTTTTTCCAAAAAACAAAATTCACATGCTTCAAATGATTCATAATCAAATGATCCCAAATCACCTGGCTTGTGTAATTTGGTTATGCGTTTCTCATTTATATGTCCTAAATGACAATGTCAAAAATATGAGGTATTTAGATTATCTTATTTTATTCTCTTGGTATCCACATTATACACTTTTTTTAATTAAATCAAGAAAAATATACCATTCTCAATGATAGCATTTGCATAAAAAATATTATTCTTAAAAATGTAACAAAACTTATCCTTTAAAGAAATGTCATAATCGTTCAATAAATAACTAAAAGAAATAATACTTTTGGATAAAGCTGGAACATAATAACAATTATTTAATTCCAATATTAATCCACTTGAAAGACGCAAATGATAAGTCCCCACAACTATTGTAAAGATGTTTTGTCCAGTAGCTGACTGCAAACATATTTTTGCCTTTCCAATGCTTCTAAAACTTCTAAGCCTATATATATATATATATATATATATGTATATACATATATATATATATATATATATATATATACATATATATATATATGTATATATATATATATATATGTATATACACATATGTATATACAGATATATGTATATGTATATACATATATATCTATATATATATGTATATACACATATGTATATACAGATATATGTATATGTATATACATATATGTATGTATATATATATATTTATATATATATATATATGTATGTATGTATATGTATATGTATATGTATATGTATATGTATATGTATATGTATATATGTATATATATATACATATATATATATATATATATATATATACATATATATATATATATATGTGTGTGTGTGTGTGTGTGTGTGTGTGTGTGTATTTATGTATGTACGTATATATGTAAGTATGTATGTATGTATGTATATACATACATACATACATACATACATACATACTTACATATATACGTACATACATAAATATATACACACACACACACACACACGCACACACATATATATATATATGTATGTATGTATGTATGTATGTATGTATGTATATGCATACATACATACATATATATATATATATATATATATAAACTCTAGAGCTTGAATTGGAGATTTTGTTAATGGATTGCTTGATGAAATTCTTGTAATATTATACCGTTTAAAATATATTTTATTAAAGTAAGCATTGAGCAAGATATTTTAGATATGCAATATGAGTTTTTCTGAATTGTCATTGCTGAAAATGTGAGCTTGATAAAAACTCTGTGTCTGTCGTGCCCATGATAGAGCCTAACATTTCTCCCTTAAATTTTTATTATTTTACTTTTGTTATTTGTAACTCTTCTCTGTGATGTTCGAGATCTTTATCTTGTTCATGGCTTAACCTTGAAAATATTATTCATCTTTCCTCTTTTCTCTTCTAAGCAATATCACACTACACCTCAAATGCCAACCTAATATTATATGAAATTAATGAAATGGAATCAAGCATGCTATAGATGATTAAGGGGTTGATATGATTAAGGAAGTTTAGATTATTTCATAATGAAGAAATAACATAACAATGAGATATAAGTACATGGGTATATGGTGTTAGCATGTTCCAAAGTTTATATGTATATAAAGTTGAAAAAGCATGATATATGGCATGCAAATGAACAAACATCATATTTATTACTTATTTGAGATAATTTGAATATGCCTACATGCTCATGCTTATATGATATGATTTTAAAGTATATGATTACAGCAATATATGCTCAATTACATTTACTTGTATTGTTATATGAGATTGAATATACATGTATATTACATAATAGATTGTGTATTCTATTATATGAATATATATGAACAAGATTGTATAGCATAAGCATAAGCATGAGTAATGCCTACAAATAGAGTTCAATTATGGATAGATAGGCATGCCTATAGGAATATAGTTGCAACTGCTACAGTTTGACCCCATTTAGGTCTTAAAGTATAGAGATGGTCCCATTTGGATCATAAATAGCCCCATTTGGGTTGTTAGTCGATCCCGTTCGGGTCAGTTTGATTGGTCTAGAGTATAGTTTGGCCTTGTTTGGGTATAAAGTTTTGATATCTTCGGATATATATCACATTTGATACCTAAGGATATCTATAGTTCCCATTATCCTCTTTCAAAACTTAGGCAGGCTAATTATAATTACAATACTTCAATCAAAAGCATAGCTGCTCAGTGGTTCCTATGAAACATTTGATTTTTATATAATGAATTTTATTTTGTTATATACAATTTGTATTTTATTATTCTATTATATTGTTTCACTATTGAATCTTATGTTATAATTGTGATGCATGATGAGTGCTTATCGATGATCGCTGTGAGTGGTTATCCATCATGATTTGTTCCCCACTAAGCTTTTTAGCTTAGCACAGGTTGTTTATCAATATAGGTTCAGCTCAGGGATGTATATCTGCATCAGGAAAAGCCAACACAATAATGATAAGAAGTTGATGTAGAAATTTCTTGATTATTGTATATATATTTTGTATAACATTAGTATTGAAAGTAATATTTATGTAAGGATGTATCTTACATGGGTATTTTGAGTTGTAATAAGCTCATTTTTTTAACGAAAGCAGTAAATGCATACGTGAATGATCAAAAGTAATGTTTGTGTGTGTGTGTGTAGGGCTTAAATTGTACGTTAGTTTGAGAGATAAAGTATTTGATAAGCTATAGTAACAACTAATAGATGTGTAATAACTAGTATGATGACATAATAGTAAATTAAAGTATACTCAATGGTATAATATCATAGTAAGTGTGATTAGGGATGCATGATTTAGTAATATAGCTAGGTTATAATATTGGTGTGTTATAGTTCTAGCTTGACTAGGTCATAGAATATGTATGCTTATGTCATAAAATATGCATGCATACTCTTTATTTGCATTTTGCATCTTCTGGTCTATTTCTCGCATAATGAATAGGAAGCATGTCCCACAGACACCTGTTGGTCACATCGACTAATGGATGCCATGAGATCTTATTTCTGCTCCATCTTTTGTTCCCTCCTATCCATTTATCGCTTAGTTGGCCATCTGTGAGTCATGTTGGCATATTTTTTTTATGTTTATTTCTCATGTTTAATTTATTTGCATGTTTACTTGTATTTTTAGATGTCATGTTTAATTCCATCTTATGCATTTTAATGTTCTATTTGTTCAATATTTTAGTCCATAATGCACATTTATTTTATTTTATTATTTATTTTCATTTATCACCCACTAATTATTTCTTTTCCTTATGTTCTTCTTTGAGTAACTAATTTTATTCGCATAGATCATTTAGGATTTTAGATCAAAATATTTTTTAGAGTCCTCCACAGGCAATTTTAATTATGCTCGTATTTGTTTATTTATTTTTGTTCATTTATTTTGTTACTTTATTTTGGATTATTGTGGGATTGTAATAGCTAGTAATAAAATGGTTTTCTTGCACGAAAAATGATAAAAATTAACTTAAAATCCCTTTTATTAATTAATTGGATTTTCATAATAAAATAGATCAATGTCTAATTTTTAACCTGAAAGCACACATAAAAAGAAGAATCCTTATTTTCATAAAATTGGGATCACTCATCCTACATTTTCTAAAATTGATAAGGATTCTTCACCTTTTTGTAAATATACATGAGAGAACTAATGTTTTCTCCTTGAATGAATGCCCTAATTATGTATGTCATTCTTTTCTTCCTTTTGGACAATCTACTTATGTGATATTTTATTTATTTTATTCCTTTACTTTATCGCTTTCTTTAATTACTTGATTGTTTATTTGTTTATTTATGTTTATGCATCGTATGAGAGGGGAGATAGTGGATTAATGTTAAAAACTCATTTTTAAACAACACCTAACCAAGGTACAAGTAAGAGTTATATCCCAAACACCATCTCTGCTCTGGGCATCATATGATTATAATCATTTCCCAACATTCTTTTGGGTGGCAACTCTATGATACCTACCTTTTGGGCCTACTAAGATGCAATCATAGGTTAACCACCAATAATAGAATAGGATTAAATCCATTTCTTATTGTGAAATGGCCAATTTTTAAACTTTATGAACCTCATCCATTATTGGATCCTAAAAATGGGCCTCCGAAAACAAGCCAGATTCTACTATGAGGCATTCTAATGGATTTAACCTGCATCAAACTTACGTATAGAGCTTGGTAGTGGATAGATATGCATGCCTATAGGGTAAATTTGCAATTGCCATAGTTATGATCCCATTTAGGTCTATAGCCTGCCCCTATTTGGGATTATATTCTTGACCCCATTTAGGTCTACAGGTTTGATACCTTTGGGTATCCACAGGATTAACACCACCGAGCATTTACATGATCGATACTTTTGGGTATCCACAAAACCCATTGTCCATAACCATAAAATATTGGTAGATAATTATAGGGATATAAAAGAAAAGCAAAAAAGTTAAATGACTAATTCTTTGTGATGACAATTAAAATAATAGTTGCTTTATATGTGTATATACATATATATATCTAGCTATCTATACATGAATATGTGAGCCGATATTGTAAAATGTTCAAGGTATTATTTTATCAATTGCTTGTTATTAAGTACTTTCTATCATTTCTTTAATTGTTAAATTATTCATTTGTATTCTTCTATGCTTAGGAACGACCACTATGAGTGGTTGTTTAAAATTAATGTTCCCCACTAAGCTGTATAGCTTAGTACAGATGTTTATCCATGTAGGTATTTCAGATAGGATTTTTTAAGGATAAAATTTGCTGAGGGAAGGCTAACACAAGGATTAGAAGACCTTTAAGTATAATTTTGCTAATGTTTTATTTTAACACATAATCATTTATTGAAGGATATCCTTAAAATTTTGTAATGTAATGACACTCATAATGATATGTAAATAACATAGTATATGAATATGTAATGTACAAATAAATTTATATGGAATATAATCTAAGTCATGAACGCATGAATGAATACTATTTATCATCTAATAGTATATAATGGCTTAGCCTTGTAAAAGAGGCATTACACTTTTTGATAGTCATCAAAATAATTAACTTGAAACAAATCAATTAAGCTCATTATGATATTTGCAGCAAAAAATGAAAATATTAATTATCCACTAAGAAACTAATTAATTAAATAAGCCTTAGTATATAGGTAGCCCCTTATACGTGCACACTTTTTGTCATCCTAGCCCTTAAATTTTTAAATTTTCCATTTTAACATTTATAGTTATCTTTTATTAATAAAATAGATAATTCTTGTTGATTGGATGCCCTATGTGTCATCAAAGGCGTTGATATGGCATTTGTGATTGAAACCTAATTTTTCACTATTTTACAAGTGTAAAATATAATTTCCCAATTTAAAACTCCATTTTTGGTCATTTTATAACAATTAAAAGAAGAAAAATTAAAGAAAAAAATTAGCAATCTAGCATATCTATAGATCAAACAAATCTAGATACAAAATTCAAAAAGATAAAAAAAAAGTAATTTAAAAACTTTTCTCTTTATTCCTAGCAATTTAAAAAAAATAAAAAAATAATTTCCAAAAAATCCTAGCCTTAAATCTGCAAAATTCTTGAAGAATTAAACAAAATTAAAAAAATAAAGAAAAAAACTTGCGAAGGCGGCGGACATATAGCGGCAAGCAAAGGTGGCAAATCTCCTTTTAGAGAGAAAAAAGAAGAGAGAAATGAGCTAGCAATGATGAGCGAAGGCAGTAACAACAAGCAAAGGTAGCAAGTGGCTTCCTCCTCTATCAAATAAATTCTTATAATCATTTAGAGAAGGTAAGAGAACATAGGAACGAGAGGGGAGGGAGTGAGTGAAGCGGGTGAAAAATTCCACCCTAAACCATAAATTTTACCTATTAAATATATACCACATATTGCAAATTAATGGTTAAAAATGAAAATGTTAGCCACATCACGCATTTATAATGCACGCATAACCAACAAAACTAGTGAGATGTTTATTTTGTTAATAAAAGACAACAATAGGTGTTAAAATGGTAAACTTGCAATTTTGAAGGGCCGAGATGATAAAAATGTGCAAGTACAAAGGAATACATATATATTAGGCCAATAAATACATCAATTATCTTGATATTAGAAAAGAAAAATAGTTAAACTTGCTCTTTAAATTATTAAAAATGCGACTTATATATTTATCGTTTAAACTTATATTCTTTATGTGAACTTTAATGGTAGAGATATTTGTCAAATCCTATAGATCCCTCTTACTCAATATGTTTCAGTTGATTCTATCTATTAGCCTTATGAAAATAGTGGTCAATATTCAGTAAAGAGTGCTAATTGCATCATTCATAGGTCTGTTTATCCTTTTGTGAATTTTGACATTCCTTAGAAAGCTCTTTGGAATCTTCCTATTCTACCTAAGATTCATATTTTTACAATGGAGATGTGTTATGGAAGTCTTACCAACTGGGTTTAATCTTTTCCACAAGCATGTTGTTGATCTCTATATGTGTCCCTTTGTTCTCCCTTAACTGCTGAAATTGTACCCCATGCTCTTTTTGTGTGTCCCGCTTCAAAATTAATCTGGTTTGATAACTCTATAGGTGATTATTTTGATGACAATAGCTCGATAACAACTATTCTGAGTTTTTGGTTTTCTTCTTTCCATCGTGATGAGCTTTCTTTAGCTCTATTTTAAATGTGGGCAATTTTGTATAGGAAAAATAAGTTTATTTGGCAATAGCAAAGGATGAGTGATAAGGTAGTTTTACGTTTGGCTACTATTTGTTTGAAGTAACGGTTAGTGATACATCAGAAGGTCTTTGTCATCACACCGTCCTCTAATCCTATTATTCTGGATATTTGGTCTCCTCCTCCTGATGATCTTATCAAGTGTACTTATGATGTAGGTATATTTTTAGCAGATAATTAAGTAGATTTTGGTTGGATTCGTAGGGATTCTTCTAGGAGTTTTGTAGCGATTTGTCATGGGTCTCTAAACTGCTCTTTTGTGATGGAATATGACATGGCATTTATATAATGATCATGCAGCGAAAAAACAATAAAATTCGATCATACATGCCAAACAATTCCATAACAAGAATCGAAACATGCAATTTTAGGGTTTTAAAACTTACAACTTTTGATGCACTTCAAGATTTGATTTGATGATGACCAGCAACCAAGAAGGATATGTCAGCCTTAGATCTTCACCACCGATGCCAAAGGAATAGCCTTTATGCCACTCCTCTCTATGTTCACACACACAATTGCAAGCAAAGCTTAAAAGCGAGATTGCTAGATCTCTAATTAAGTATTGTGTAATGGCAATGGATTGAAGCTACAAGATTTGATCTTGCACTTCTTTTAGGTGCTATTGCTACCCAAGAACACAAGAGAATGAGGAAGAATCATTTCTCCTTTTGAAAGTTGGCCAAAGAAAATTTTGTGAGAGAGAGAACAAGTTCACACCACACACTTAGGGTTTTTCTTTTTTATTCATTCAATATATATCACTTAATTTTGTAAGTGATAATTCTTAAATCCACTACCTCAAGATAGTTAATTTAGCCTTAATCACTTCCTTAAAATAAGTAATATATATTGATTCAAACTCCTTTGAATTTAAAATTCAAATTAATTTGAAATAAAACATAAGACATTTTAATCTGATAAATCAATTAATTAAATTATACATGTGCCGAAATTCCCTTGAATTTTATCTTGGAATTTCGGTCACACCATCCCATATTCAAGTGATTTAATTTGATTAAAATTCCTTTAGGCTTTAATACTCAATTAATTAAATTAATACAAGATAGTTAACTAATTGAAATTAAACCTTTGTGGGCTGAATTTCTCTCTCTCATGGATCAAATTAATGCCCAATACTTTATTTAAAAATTTTAAGCCCAATGCTTTGTGTGCGATCCTATAGGTCCATTTAATGTTGGCAATGAATTAATGAATTAATTCAAAGGCTATATATATATTCTCTAGCAAGATATTATAGCATTCAAAATTAAATGAAAATGCATATAGCATTTAGTGACCTAATACAATTTTGCATAGTCCCTTACCCATAAATATCATAATTAATATAAGTCATGGAACTAGTCATCCTTATATATATTAATTCCTTTCTTGATATTCTAGTGACACTGAACTCTCAGATAAATAATGATTACTCATTATTTCATCTCTGTATGGCCATACACTTCTCATTTCACTGATCAAGTGGCCGATGATATTTTCTCTCTTATTGAGAGGGGTAATCCCTTCACTTCTCTCATGCTCTCTAACATGAATCAATGCATACTTGATCGGTGTCTAGCAAGTGTACTAGATCGGCTAGTAATATAGGGAAATATAGATTAAGACCCCAAAATATCGTACCCAAGGGAACATGGATTGCTAAGGATAATATCTATGTATGAATTAAATTAACCCGAGATTGTTTCCCAAATGTTTTTTATTTAATGGTAAAAATTAAACAAAATAAACAATTAAACAAAACAAAAGCTAAAACATGAATTATAAACAAAACAATAACTGGAATTCTCTTGCTAAAGACACTATCCACCTTAATTTTCATTGTAATGACTTAAATTCATTATAAACACCAGTGATTATGGAAAAACTAGTAATAAACCAAGATATCTTTACTCAAGTATATCATTCTTAGTATTAAACTCATAGACAAATCTAATACTTAGCATGCAAATCTAGTTTTAACTTCCTAAACTTTCATTGAAGCCTTTCTCAAGTGATTCAACTCCAATTCATTCTTGGTTCTTCCTCTCTTAGTATTAACCAATAAAATTCATACATAATCATCTCATATTTCGGATAATAATCATGCATAAATATTAAAGAGTTAATCCAAGAACATGCAAATCATTAACTATGTCGAAACCAACTTTTAGTTATTTATTCAATAAACCAACAATCAATCTCAACACAATCAAAGATAAGAATATGCTTAAAACCAAGAAATAATCAATCGATATTGAAATTAAGCTCAAAATAAATTCATAACAATGAAAATATAAGATTTCAAGAATCCATTAGCAAAAGAAGAAAAACTACTTCCTAAACATGTTTAAAAACTAAAGACAAAGTTGAAGAAAAATAATGAAAACATAAAAAGAACGTAAAATAACTAAACCTAATTCTAAGATTAATCCCTAATTCTCTAATTCGATCTTCATTGATTCTAAGATTGGATCCTTTCTTTGGTATTTAAGTCTTCTATTTATAGGCAAAAACGTGGTAGATTTCTTCCAAAACTGCAGAAACCAAATAGGAAGTGAATCTGCTCAAAATAAGAAATTGAAAATCCTTCGCGCAATTGGAGAATCAGATCACGTGGCCACGTCCTTCAGTATGCCTTCAATACACGTGGTCACATCCCTTTTTGTTCTTCTTCCACGCGTGGCCACGTGTGGTCCTTGTCTTGGGTCACACGTGGTCACGTGTCTTCATTCCTTTCTCTTTTAATTCTTTACGTGGCCATGGCTCAACTTCTTTAATGCTTCACGTGGTCACGCATCAAACCTCTGGACTGAAACACTCATTTTCTCGCCTAAACTTCCAATATTTGCACTTTTGGCCCAAAACTTTGCGCTTTTTACAATTAAGTCCTTTTTCTTGCAAAATAACCCTGAAAAACACAAAAATTTATAATTAACTTAAAAAACATAAAACTAATAAATTAAACTCAAATCAAACCTAATTAACACAAAACTAACCTAATTAAACACCTAAAAACATACTAAAAACATCATATAAACGACCATTATCAATACCCATGCATACCTATACTTGTCACTCTGTTACGAGCATGTTAGGTGTATGTCAAAGTACACACTAATTCATAAAAGAGTTTCATAGATATTTTAGGTCTAAGAACTCCGATACAAAACTTGCATATGAGAAACACTTATGACTTGTACTATGTAGTGTTCTCATGAACGGATCAAATCCAGATACCATGTTCCTTAACATGTATCTATGATCTCTAATTGACACTCTTATCCTTATGATCCGTAAGACAAAACTCAACTTATCAGAGAGAGCATACTAGTCTTAATTCATTGTTATTCCCATAACAATGACTGACTAGGGATATTTAGAATAAAGTCTCTATTATTTTAAGGTCTTACAACCATGTGCCTCACACATGATAACTTAAATTGAAACATCATTCTTGGATAGTTCTATCAATTGATATGCACAGGAATACAATAGATTAAACAAATGCCTCATTTTATTAACTAAAGTGTTTTATTAAAATGTATTGGGACTAGGGCTTACACTAACAATCTCCCACTAGCACTAATCCCAATTGGGCATAGCCCTATGACCGAACGCTCTCAAATGAGCTTCGTGCAGATTTGGACACAACTATTTCGTCAAAGGATCTACTACATTGTCTTCACTTGCTATCTTGCTAACCTTGACGTCCCCATGATCAATAATCTCTCTAATCAGGTGGTACCTCCTAAGAATGTGTTTGGATTTCTGGTATAACCGGGGCTCCTTGGCCTGTGCGATGGCCCTGTTGTTGTCACATAAAATTTCTAATGGATCTAGGATGCTTGGGACCACTCCTAATCCAGAAATGAAATTTCTAATCCAACCAGCCTCTTTTGCAGCCTCACTTGCTGCAATATACTCAGATTTTGTAGTTGAGTGCAATGGTCTCTTGCTTCGAGCTTCTCCAGCTGACAGCACCACCGTTCAAAACAAAAACAAATCTAGATTGCGATCTTGAGTCCTGAGTGCTGGTCTGAAAAGCAGCATCGGCATAACCTTGTATGATGAGCTCTTCTTGACCACCATACACCAAGAAGTGATCCTTAGTCCTTCGCAGGTACTTTAGAATCCCTTTTACAGTAGACCAGTGCTTCTCACTAGGGTTTTGCTGAAACCTACTAGTTATACTCTGTGCATGAGCAACATCCAACCTAGTACATAACATAGCATACATGATAGATCCAATAGCAGATGCATATAGGATTCTACTCATGTTGTCCCTTTCCTCTTTGGTTTTAGGGCACTGTTCTTTAGTAAAAGAAACTCCCAAAGCCAAAGGTATGTACCCTTTCTTTGAGTCTCCTATACTAAAATGCTTTAGTACTTTGTCTATATACTTTTCTTGACTTAGTCCCAAAAGCCGATTCGATCTATCTGTATAGATCCGAATACCAAGTATTATCTCGGCTTCACCTAAGTCTTTCATTGGAAACATTTCCACAACCATTGCTTAACCTTTTGCAATGTTGGAATGTCATTCCCAATGAGAAGGATGTCATCCACATATAGGACCAGAAATACTACTATGCTCCCATTAACCTTCTTGTACACACAAGGCTCATCTTCGTTCTTGATGAAGTCAAATTCTTTGACAGTCTCATCAAAACAAAGATTCCAACTTCAGGATGCTTGCTTTAATCCATAAATGGATTTTTGAAACTTGCAAACCTTCTTAGGATGCTTGGGATTGATAAAACCCTCAGGCTGTGCCATATACACATCCTCTAGTAAATTTTCGTTGAGAAAAGCAGTTTTGACATCCATTTTCCATATCTCATAATCATGATATGCAGCTATGGTAAGCAAGATCCTAATGGACTTGAGCATAACTACAGGCGAAAAGGTTTCATCATAGTCTACACCATGAGTTTGTCGAAAACCTTTTGCTACTAGTCTACCTTTGTAGGTCTTATCAGCTTTGAGTTTAAATAGCCACTTGCATTCAATTACCTTAGCACCTTTCGATGGATCAACCAAGGTCCAAACCTGGTTATCGTACATTGATTGCATCTCAAATTTCATGGCTTCAAGCCAATTTTTCGAGTCTGAGCTCTCAATAGCTTCTCGATAGGTAGTAGGATCCTCACAATCTACTAACTCAATAGTATCACTGTCAGTGATTAGAAATCCATATCTCTCAATCACCTGACGTACCCTACCGGACCTTCTAGGTTCTTGTGTAATGGGTTCTTGTTCCATAACTGGTTATGAACTTGATCCCATTTCCAACTCATCCTCTATAGGAGTTTGTGGCGCTTGAATTTCTCCAAGTTCTACTTTACTCCCACTGTCTTTCTTGAGAAGGAACTCCTTTTCTAAGAAAACAGCCTTGCGAGCAACAAATACTTTGTTCTTGGCTTGTGAGTAAAAGTAGTATCCCTTTGTTTTTTTGGGATAACCCACAAACAAGCAGACAGTGGATTTGGACTCTAGTTTGTCAAATGTTAATTTCTTAACATGTGCTTCACAACCCCAAATCCTGAGAAATGACATATTGGGTTCTTTCTGAGTCCATACTTTGTATGGTGTCTTCTCAACTGCTTTAGTTTGAGTACGGTTTAGTAAAAATGCAGCAGTTTCTAATGCATAACCCCAAAAAGAGACAGAAAGATTAGCTTGACTCATCATAGATCGAACCATGTCCAACAGAGTTCGATTTCTCCTTTCGGACACACCATTCCATTGTGGCATTTCGGGAGGAGTGAGCTGTGAAATAATACCACACTCCTTTAGATGATCGTCAAACTCTTGGCTTAAGTATTTGCCACCTTGATCCGATCGAATGGCTTTTATACTTATGCCAAGTTGGTTTTCTACTTCGTTCTTAAACTCTTTGAATTTCTTAAAAGTTTCAGACTTGTACTTCATTAGATAGACGTAGCCATATCTATTGAAGTCATCTGTGAATGTTATGAAGTAGCTAAAACCACCTCTAGCTTGTGTACTTAAAGGTCCACATACATCGGTATGTATTAGTTCTAATAAGTCATTAGTCCTCTCACCTTTCATGTTAAAAGGACTCTTTGTCATTTTTCCATGCAAACATGGCTCGCATGTGTCATAAAACTCTAAGTCGAATAACCCAAGCACTCCAGTTTTGTGGAGTCTTGAAATGAATTTTTCGTTTGCATGCCCTAAACGACAATGCTAAAAGTAAGAAGGGTTCAATTCGTTTCATTTAACCCTCTTTGTATTAATGTTGTATATGGACTCTTTGTTTTGTAGATCAAGGATATAAAGGCCATTTTGCAACATGGCATTGCCATATGAAATGCCTTGGTGACGAATATGAGCATTGCCATTTTTAATAACAAAATCAAATTCATCCAAATTCAAACAAGAAACTGAAATAATGTTTCTACTCATAACAGGCACATAATAACAATTTTTCAAAACTAAACAAAGTCCAGAAGGTAAAGTGAGTTGATAGTCGCCTATCTCTATGGCAGCAACTCGTGCTCCATTCCCCATACGGAGGTTCACTTCATTCTTCCCCAAGTAACCATCTATTTCTTAGCCCCTGCACATTTGAACAAATGTGAGAACCACAACCGATATCCAATACCCAAGTGGTAGAAATAGAAAGGTTAATTTCAACAATAAAAATACCAGAACTGGATGCCTTTTCTCCATTCTTCTTTTGTTCTTCCTTGAAGAGAGTGTAATTCTTCCTCAAATGCCCTATCTTATTGCAGTGGAAGCAAGTGCTCTCACTCTCTTTGAGCTTTTATGCCTTGGGCTTGGATTGGGCCTAAGGTGCACTCCCATTTGACTTGAATTGAGCCAGGTCATTCTTGGGTTTTACCTTTCCCTTTCCCTATCCCTTTCCCTTAGTAGGTCCCTTCTTAATGCCCCCTTGAACCATCAATATGGAATTGGTCTTTCGAATGTTCTCTTCAGCATTCTTAAGCATCCCATGAAGCTCAATGACTGTCTTGTTCATTGCATGCATGTTATAATTCATAACAAATGGATCATAATCATCAGTCAATGAATCTAAGATCAAGTCAGTGACCAATTCCTTTGGCACTTGTACCTCAAGCTTCTCAAGAGTATCAAGATACCCTTTCATCATGAGTACATGAGTACTAACAGGAGTACCCACAACCATCTTACAAGAAATTAAGGCCTTTGTTGTCACGAACCTCTCGTGACGAGCTTGCTCTTAGAACATCTCCTTGAGGTGCACCATGATCGCATAAGCCTCTTGGTCCATAAATTACTTTTGCAAGTCAAGCACCATAGTGGCCAGCATCAAACAGGTCAAATCATGGGAGTCGCTCTTCTTGGTCTCAAAAGTTTCCTTTTGAACCGCACAGGCATTCCTACCAGGTTCTTCAGGCAAGGGTGCATCCAAAACATATGACTTTTTCTCTTGCTTAAGAACTATTCGTAAGTTTCGAGACCAGTCTATGAAATTGGTGCCATTCAATTTGTCCTTTTCAAGGACCGATCGCAATGAGAAATTGTTGTTTGAAGATGCCATTTTCAATCTACAATAAAATTTAGCAAGATTAAATGAGGTCTTATTTATAATCCCGCAAATCGAATTAATATCCCTTTAAATAATTCGCGTTAGTGATTTAATGTGGGCCAAGATCTACTTTCCACAACAACATATTAGTCAAGCTGAGTATGTACACCTAACAAGTTAAGTTACTTTGGTAGGAAAACTCCAATCATATCTCGTACATGACTCTTGGATCAAATGGGCTAAAATCTTAAGATGTTATAGCACAAACCCATTTATTAGTTGCCTAAGTCCGGACATCCCTTTCCATGTTAAGTTCAACCTACATTCACAACCCATGCCTCACAAAGATAATCGGGCGCATCTAGGACTCCTAGTCTATATGACCGATGATCGATGCCTTGACATGTTTCGAATTAGGAAGGCAATTTTGTGACTTAATATTTTAGGGATTCATTTTATTATGGCTTACATGTCATACGCTTTGTCATCCATTCATAGCATGCATATATAATTGCATAAAGTAAAGCATGAAAAACATGGGCCCAAAAACCTATAACTAAGATTCTATACTATTACATAAGAATCTTCGAGTTGGGCTTCTCCACTCCGGTAGGCTTCATCTTGATTTACAAAGTCTTCAAATAAATTCTATTCTAAGAAATAAATGAAACTTTTACAATAAAACATAATGGCTCGCAGGCCATATTTAATTACAAAACCCAGGACCCATGAATGCACCATGCATATCCATTCATCACACCAAACAAGCAAATAAATATACATAACATTCATGAATAAAACAAAGTCCAATTTTAATTAATTTAGCCAAGCCCATTTATGAAAATTGTGTACTTGAACCTTTAAGATAAGACCCCATAATGGGCCTAGGCTGAAACCCAATGGACTAAATCCTCTTATTGAATAAGTTTTCTTAAAAGCCCAAAACACTAACTAGTTAGATTTGTGCCATAAATCAACTCTAGTATAATTTCCAATTTTGCCATTTTTAATTTGATGTCATACAGCCCATAAACATTAAAAATACATATAATATGTACCAACATGAATTAAAATATAAAATCATGAAGAACATATATATAATACATGACATTCATGAAAAACAAACAAACAACAATGAAACTAGTTATTTAATGCTTATATGAT
This sequence comes from Excoecaria agallocha, assembly GCA_037975025.1. Lineage (NCBI taxonomy): Eukaryota > Viridiplantae > Streptophyta > Magnoliopsida > Malpighiales > Euphorbiaceae > Excoecaria > Excoecaria agallocha. The sequence goes on along the minus strand of CM075807.1, from coordinate 100,897,073 downwards.
GCAACAAAAATGCACAAACACTTAAATCAATTTTATGAGTCATTTAATGATTTAAATAAGGTCATAAATATTAAGCTAATGTTTTATACCATTTTGATCTAAATGTGCTTATACCATTTTAATCAAACCAAAACAAACAATGTTGATTAAACATGTAACAAACAAAAACTAGTCATAGTTTTAAGTGATTTTAAAATTAATCAATTAAATTGTCATGGACCAGAATTAAAACCAAATTTAAAATATGTCCAGACCTGATATTTAATCTTTAAAAATCACTTACAAACATGCAAAAATCATTTTATATTTAATTTTGAAAACTAGTTGTTAAACTAGCACTTAACATGCCAACTAGCACCTAGTTTTAATATTAACATGTACCATAAGGTATTATCAATTAAATCAAAACATTAACAGCTCTAAGAACATCTTTGGACAGTATATTAACATGTCATGTTAATTATAATACCTATCTAATCATTTAAAATAGTTTTTACACCAAAATAATGCAAAAAAAAAACTCAAAACAAAAAATTTCAGCATTGCATGTTTTTATAATAACAATTTTTCATTAATTATTCCATGCATCTAAATCACTAAAATAAGCATGTTTAGGCTCTGATACCACTGATGGAATATGAAATGGCATTTATATGATGATCATACAGCAGAAAAACAATAAAATTCAATCATACATGCCAAACAATTCCATAACAAGAATCGAAACATGCAATTTTAGGGTTTTAAAACTTACAACCTTAGATGCACTTCAAGATTTGATTTGATGATGACTAGCAACCAAGAAGGACATGTCAGCCTTAGATCTTCACCACCAATGCCAAAGGAATAGCCTTTGCGCCACTCCTCTCTATGTTCACATACACAATTGCAAGCAAAGCTTAAAACCGAGATTGCTACCTCTCTAATTAAGTATTGTGTAATGGCAATTGATTGAAGCTACAAGATTTGATGTTGCACTTCTTTTAGGTGCTATTTTTGCCCAAGAATACAAGAGAATGAGTAAGAATCCTTTCTCCTTGTGAAAGTTGGCCAAAGAAAATTTTGTGAGAGAGAGAACAAGTTCACGCCACACACTTAGGGTTTTTCTTTTTTTTTTTTCATTCAATATATATCACTTAATTTTTTAAGTGATAATTCTTAAATCCACTACCTCAAGATAGTTAATTTAGCCTTAATCACTTTCTTAAAATAAGTAATATATATTGATTCAAACTCCTTTGAATTTAAAATTCAAATTAATTTGAAATAAAACATAAGACATTTTAATCTGATAAATCAATTAATTAAAGAATTATACATGTGCAGAAAATTCCCTTGAATTTTATCTTGGAATTTCGGTCACACCATCCCATATTCAAGTGATTTAATTTGATTAAAATTCCTTTAGGCTTTAATACTCAATTAATTAAATTAATACAAGATAATTAACTAATTAAAATTAAACCTTTGTGGGCTGAATTTCTCTCTCTCATGGACCACGGTCCAATAGCAATTTTAATACCTGTTACACACATTAATTTGACTTTAATTAAAAGCCCAAATTAATGCCCAATACTTTATTTAAATATTTTAAACCGAATGCTTTGTATGCGATCCTATAGGTCCATGTAATGTTGGCAATGAATTAATGAATTAATTCAAATGCTATATATATTCTCTAGCAAGATATTATAGCATTCAAAATTAAATGAAAATGCATATGGCATTTTGTGACCTAATGCAATTTTGTATAGTCCTTATCCATAAATATTAGAATTAATATAAGGCATGAAACTAGTCATCCTTATATATATTAATTCCTTTCTTGATATTCCAATGACACTAAACTCTCAGATAAATAATGGTTACTCATTATTTCATCTCGGTATGGCCATACACTTCTCAGTTCACTGATCAAGTGGCCGATGATATTTTTTCTTATTGAGAGAGTTAATTCCTTCACTTCTCTCATGCTCTCTAACATGAATCAATGCATACCCATACTTGTCACTCTGTTACGAGCACGTTAGGTGTATGTCAAAGTACACACTAATTCATAAAGAGTTTCATAGAGATTTTAGGTCTAAGAACTCAGTTACAAAACTTGCATACGAGAAACACATATGACTTGTACCATGTAGTGTTCTTATAAATAGATCCAATCCAGATACCATGTTCTTTAACATGTATCTATGATCTCTGATTGACACTTTTGTCCTTATGATCCGTAAGACAGAACTCAACTTATTAGAGAGAGCATACTAGTCTTAATTCATTATTATTCCCATAACAATGACTGACTAGGAATATTTAGAATGAAGTCTCTATTGTTTCAAGGTCTTACAACCATGTGCCTCACACATGATAACTTAAACTGAAACATCATTCTTAGATAATTCTATCAATTGATATACACAGGAATACAATAGATAAAACAAATGCCTCATTTTATTAACTAAAGTGTTTTATTACATTGTATTGGGGCTAGGGCTTACACTAACATTTTAATCCCTTATTAGCTGAAGCAGTGTCGATGAAAAAGGCCTTGGGTTGGATAAAGACTGTTGGATTCCAAAACTTGCACATAGAGATAGATTGTCTCAATCTGTTTCATTCTCTTGCCAAGCCTTTTTCTTATGATTCCCCTTTTGGGCATATTGTTAAAAGATGCAATGATGCAAGTCTCAATTTTAATAATTGTCTGTTTTCTTTTATTAGAAGATCTAGTAATGATCTTGCTCATATTCTAGTTAGGATCTTTGTTCAGTAGTTGGTTATACTTCTCCTCCCCCATGTTTTCAACAAGTGCTTTAATGAAATGGTCCTCTTATTAAAAAAAAATTATGTTTAGGCCAAATTTTCCATTGATATATTGAAAATACATTTTGCTTTCATTATTATGTACTTAGCTCAAATTTTACTAAAAATAATGGGATATAAATAAATAAATAAAAACACACATTGTCGGCTTATTAAACCACAAGTGCACTATAAACAATATATTTTAACTCTTGGAAAGGGTTAAAATTTTTAATGTTAAACTTATCAAAATAATCGAATTTTGAGTAGGCAAACATAAAATATCTAATGGTAACAAATGCTAACTTTTTTGGTATAATTAAATTAATCTAAATAATTTTTATAAATCTTTATTAAAATTTTTAAATTAATTGAATATATATACACACCCAATTGAGTTGTTTTTGTTTTAATTGTTAATAAAAATTATTGAATTAAAAAATTGAGAAACTTTTAATTAAGAGTGAATCAACTATTAACTGACGAGAAAACACTACAATATAAAACATTTGAAATAATAGCTACGGGTGAGCAAAAAAACAAAAAATATGGTAAATTGTAAAATTAGTTTGAAATCAAATTGATTTTTATGGTTAATTGATCTGATTAATTCGGTTATGATTTTTAATTTTTACATTTTTTAATGGTTATGGTTTAAATTTTTAAGTACTGGTTAACCGTTATTCTAAGATTAACCGATCATATATATATATATATATATAAATTCAATTTTTTTTCTATTTCTTTCTAAAATTTACATAAAATCATACTTTAAAATATACTTAAAATATGTTTTTTTTTATACCTAAAATTTTTATATTTTCCTATAAAATTTATATAATACTTTAAACTAAATTTATTTTGTGTCATTCTCTTTAATTATATAGTAATATTTATATATAGTATCCAATTAAATTTTATATATTTTATTTTTATCATATATTGGTATTCATATTTTACTTAATAGCATTTAATTATATTTTCTTATATTTTAGAGTTTATGTTATAACATTTAATATTATCCAAAATTTTATTTGACTTAGAATCAAACATAGTAATTTTCAATAACTATCATATCTATTTTATAATGATAACATTTTCGAAAAGATCTTGACCCAAACTTGATACCCGCAAAAAAAGGAAATGATTTGTAGAGATTTACGAATACTCAGACAATTAAATCAGCATTTTCGGTTAGAAAAATCATAGAGAATAGAGAGAATCGTCTGAAAATAGGAAAAGATACCTCTTGAGCAAATACTTGACTTAACTATTTATAGGATAGAAATTTGCATACTTTTAGGATCCTGTGCTATAGAGTTTTATTTTCAATTAAATTATTTTTTTGTCATATAATATTAGCTATTAATTTATAGAATATGAATTTTAGCTAGTAAATTATGTTTATTTCGTAATTTTTATATTAAATTACTTTACACATTTAAAATTAAAATAAATTTTATCCAATTTTTTATATAATTTTATGTTATAAAATTTAATAGTTAACCGAAAAATATTGATTAATCAAACCTATATTGATTGACTGATTAACCGAATGTAACGAACTGGTTAATGGTCAGTAATTTTAAAAAATCGATATTAATGTACAAATTAATTTTTTTTACTTATGTATTGATTAACCGGTTCATACTCACTCTTAATAACAGCTAATTAGAACAAAGAATTATATACTTATTGGAAATATTTATTAAACAACTTTAAAGCAGCAGATTGACAGGAAATCTATTACTTGTGTCCAATGAAAATATGATTTTATGGCACTTCGTGACTGAATTGGTCGGTCAAAAGTTTGTAGTGTTTGTTGAAATTTATATTTTACATATCTTACTATTCCATCTAATTTACGTATAATATTTTGGATATAAAACTTTTTAAAAATAAAACAAACTTGAACGCTCTTCTCGTCCTAACTATACTATGATTCAGTTGAAACATTCAAACCCAAATCTTCAACATTCTCGAAAACAAAATACAAAAACAACAGCTGACCCAATCAAACCTAATAAAAAACAAATCTTCCACTCTAATGGAAACAAGATCCGTGAAGAGACGCAAGCTCTGGTTCGGAGACAACTATGAAGGTGATGAATCCTACGTCGCCATCGACAGAATCAGTGATCTCCCGGATCCCATCATCCACCACATTCTTTTCCTTCTTCCAATTAAATCAGTCGCTCAAACCAGCGCCTTATCGAAACGCTGGCGATACCTCTGGTCATCATTGCCCGATCTTGATTTCACCTCCATTAACACTACAAAAACATCATCCATGGACCATATTTCTCATGTTTTAAGTCTCCGGGATAAGCATTTCAATCTTCGAACTCTACGGTTTTGTGCTCGTTTGAGTTTTTCAGGTCTCAATGGATTGATCCGTAGTGCAATTAGGCTAAATGTTCAAGAACTTGATGTTGAGGTAGCCACTGAAGATTACTTCAATTTCCCTCGAGGGGTTATAACCAGTGAATCTTTACGAATTTTCAAGTTAAAATCTCGATATCCTGGATTCAGATTGCTTCCTTCTTCAGTTATGACTGGTGGGTTCCGATCACTTGAAACGATGTCGCTTTCGCTCATTATTCTCTATGAACAATCTTCCTTGTTGGATTTGTTCACAGAGTCTTCATTCCCTAGTCTTAAAAAACTGAATCTTGATGCTTGTTTTGGGATGAAACATCTCAAAATTACTTGTCGAGCCCTTGAAAATTTAAGCTTAGAGAATTGTTTTCAGCTACATTACTTGGATATCTTTTGTGGGAAATTAGAACAATTGCGAGTAGCAAGCTGTTTTGATGCTTATTTTGAGAAGAGTCGAGTAGAGATTAATGCTCCACAGCTTACTAGTGTTTGCTGGGAGTACAATGCTATTACTGGCACTAGTTGTTTTCAGAATTTAACATCGCTGCGTGAAGCTTCTGTTGGGTTTTTTCTGCTAGAAGAAGTTGTTGACGTTGAAAAGCTTCAGAGTGTATGTGATCTTTTATCTGGATTTTCTAATGCCCATACATTAACACTTGAAAGACAATGCATCAAGGTACTTACCAATTTTTTTCCCCTCTTTAATTTCTCAACATGTTTGATTGTTTATATATATATATATATATATATATACACACACACATACACATACACACTTAATAAAAGTTCTATTTTAATATTTAAAAATGACTTAACTTTCTTTTTTTTCCTAATTTATTTTTGTATTTTCATACAAATGGTATTATAATATAAATAAAATTGTAGCAAATAATTATTTAGAATCAAGTTAAATATTAATCAATATATTTTGAATTTTAAGTCCTATTATAATTTATATTTTAATATTTATAGAGTTATTTTTTATATATTGTAATTATAATTTTTTATTTGCTATAGTACCCGTTGGCTTATTTTTTTATATATTTTTCTGGTCGTCACCTATTATGAGTTTGTAAAATGTTTGAATTTTTAAATTTTACCATTTTTTTATATATAGAGATTGTTACAATTTTTTAATACTATTTTTAATATATATATATATATATATGTATATGTGTGCGCGCGCGCGTATTATAATTACAGAAATGTTTTTTATTAATTATTTTAAAGGTAATTAAAAATGTCATCCTCTCTATTTTCTCTCCCATTGAAAAGTTTGAGCTATTTTACAAACAATGGAGTATTAATATATGGGTTATTTGATATGTAACCGTAGAATCTAATTCTACTGGTGATGGTTAGGTGTGAGTTTAAACTGATTAATTGGATTATTAATTTCGATTAACTGTTATATTAGTTTAAATTTTTAATCAATTTTTAATTTTATTAACTATTAAAAATTTATCATGTATAAATTTAGTAAATTATATGAATTTTAAATTTATTTGTAATAAAAAATGGAACATACAAAATCATATATAATATCCATTAAAAAATAAATTTAAAAATAAAATTTTCATAACTAATTGCAAGAACTGCATGTATATATTCAATATGAAACTAAAAGAAGAATTTCCATCATGCACATGTAATAAATAAATAACTTGATAAAAAAGATAACTTCAATGTTTATTTATTGAAAATATATATTATAATAATATATTATAAAGTCATATATCATATTTATGAAGTACAAAAATATTAAAAAGTTTAAGTGTAAAAATTAAAATATAAATCGATTAACCGTTTACCATTAGATTTTGAAAAATAAAAATTGTAATTCTAAATTATCAGTTTGATTAAACTAAAGTCAATTTGGTTTTTAGGTTAACAAAATATTCAATGTTTATTTGCCCACCCCAGGTAGTGGTAGGAAAATTTATTAAAAATAGTTTTTGTCAACAATAAGATAATAAAACTTATTGAATTCTATATTTAAAATCTTTTTTATATATCTCTTACAGTAAATACTAATATTTTTATTTTATTTTAGGGTACAATATACAAGTTATTTCAATGCTGAGATTAATTGAAAGTTTAAAATTACAAATAATTACTAAAATACAACTATGTTTCTTTTGATGAAATAAGCAATTATGTTGATAAATCAATTTATTTTAAGTATGTGCGTGTATGTGTGTGTGTGTATATATATATATATATATATATATATACTATTTATTTTGATGATTTTTTGGAGTTGCTTTTCATGTTAGTAATTTTTCATATTAATTATTTATTTTTTATGATTTTCATTATTTTTTATGCTTAATTAATTATTAATTGCTTAAAAAATTATGCAATTAAGAAAAAGTTTGCCTATTAGTGTTATTATTTTTAATTTTTTTAAAATCATAATAAATTTATTATTCTCTCTTTATTTTTTTTAATAATACTAATTTTTCTCTTGTTGTAATATAATGACATTGGTTAGGATCGTCCCATTAGTATTTTTTACAATATGAAATTTTGATTAAAATAAATTACTTTTTAAAACAAAATTATTTATAAAAATAAATTTATTTGTTAATAGAGCAAAAATTGCCTTTACAAAATATTTCATATAATTTTTTCTTTCCTCCTTACAATTTTTTACATGGAAAAATAATTTTAAAATAAATAATCTTAGTAGTTAAAATAATATAATTTCAAAAATTAAATGCTATTAATTTTTTTAAAAAAATTACACATATTTAATAAAAATATATCACCTTTAAATTATAATAGAACAGTATAATGTACTTAAAAGATATATAATTTCATATATATTCTTACAATTATTTCTTAATATTAATAACATTAGTGATTTATTTATACTAAATTACAGTTAACTTTTTCTTTCCAGAAATAAGTTAAGATTCAGAATTTGGTTTTACTCATAAAATCATTATTTTGTAAAATCCATTTTTAGAACCCTGAATTTTTAAAGTTTTTTTTATATCCGAACTCCTTATCAAAAATTTATTGATTGGGTACTTATACCTTAACACGAGAGAATATATAATTTCTCATTAACGGAACTAATATATATATATATATATATATATATATATATATATATATATATATATATATATATATATATATATATATATATATATATATATATATATATATATATATATATAAGTTACCGTTAAAAAGCATGCAATTTTTTTCTTGTAAAATGATCCAATGTAAGAAATTATAAAAATTTAGGGAGCCAATATAAAAAAATTTAGAACTATAGAGATCTAATCGAAAATAAATTTTATCAATATAATGCGCCATTAATAATAATTAAAATATATATATTAATATACTGTTGATGAAAGATTGCATATTAAGAGTATATAGATCTACTCAATGACTTAAATATTTATGGCGCGCCATTTTGTTTTTTAAATTGATGCATGACTTACATAGATGTTTTACTATGGCATGCAGATTTTGTCAAGCAAGAATCAGTTGTCAAATATCCTCCGTCCATTTAATAATCTTAAGAATTTGGAGTTACACACTGCTTTCAACAGGAATAATTTCCGAGGATTGGCCACCCTCTTCAAAAGCTCTCCGGCATTGCACACTCTCGTTCTCAAAATAATCAATGATTACAACATCCAAAGGAGAGTGAGTACCTAAATGCCTTTCGACTTATTTATTCGTATGATAATTTTCTTCTTTTAATAAAATTTGAAAAATAATTAATTTTTCTTTCAATAGAATAGAGTGATATGATATTTTACCAAAAAAAAAAAAACCGTAGTATACAGTTTTAATAAGCTTTAGTTTAATGGTACTGGTTTGGTGATTATAGCCGTGAGATCTCGAGTTTGTCTCCCATAAAAAATACAATATATAGTACCCTCCGTCTCAATTTATTAGTTATTTAAGAATTTTTTTCATCCAAATCAAAATATTTAATTAATAGCCTAATTTTTAGATGATTTTAAAATCTTTATAAAATAAATTCTTATTTAATTTAGTGTTGGGCTAGGATGAGAGATAATGAATGAAAAGGAAAAAAATTTTGAAAATTAAAAAAAAATTAATGAGAGTAAATCTAAAAAAATAATAATAAATACTCTCTTGAACTTTCAAACTGATTGATATTTTGAAAAAAAAAAACAAAAAAAAAGACACAACTTTCCCAAACTCTAAGAACTGTTTCTATTATGCATTTATTAGTGAATCGAATTTACCCAAAAATTTGATCATTATGTACCATTAATTTATTTCAGTCTTAAATTGAATATTTACAGCAATGGAATAGGGATTTGTGGGATATGTCTACCTCAAAGGAAGAACAATATTGGGAATCTCAGATCCCAACATTAAAGCCTTTCCTAAGCAACCTAAAGGCAGTAAAGATTGATGGATTTTTAGAGTGTGAGAATGAAGTTAGTTTGGCCAAGTTCTTGCTCAAGAATGGAAAGAATTTGGAAGAAATGACTCTCTGCTCAGCACGTTGCAACTATAGAGATTCTCTTCGACGGCAAAAAGTTAGGTCACAATTGATGGGTTTCTCTTTGGCCTCTTCCAATGCTAAAGTTTCATTTCAATAATACCGAATTATTATTTCTTTCAACAATCATTCTAAATTTAGGACCCACCCAAATATCCGTCGGCAAGGATGGTCCTCACATTGTTATCCGGTTGATTTATACCGGATGAAAAAAAAAATTTACGTCACATTCATCTCTGGTAGTAACAATGAGGAAATGGTTCACCAATATCGTATTCAAGATGTTATGACCTAAAATTATACATAATGTTGCTTTGTTATCTAAGCAATTGTAGGGGTTAATTACATGCATAATCACTAAAGTTTAGTACTTGTAACGTTGTACTCACTTTACTTCAACTTGTAATAAAAAAATAACTCAACTTTTATTTTTTAACAAAAAAATTGCAATGAACATAAAATCAAAAATTCGGTCACCGACGCGTGTAATCCATGCAAACCCATCAATTCACGTGAGCATTTTTGACACGTCATCAGATGATTGGATGCCTACATGGCAATTTAACAAAAGTTAAAAATTCAAATTTTTTACTTTACCCTTCTCTCTCCTCACCCCCTCTCTCTCTTTGCTCTCTCTCGATCAATCATCTCCCCATCATTGTCTCTATAATGTAAATCTCTGATAGATGTCAATATCTCTCCCTCTCCCTCTCTCTCTCCAATCTCTATCTTAGCTCTCTCCGATCCTAATCTCTCTGTCTTCGATCTTGGTAACTCTCGCTTCACTAACTCTCTTCGAATGTCTCTCTGTCTATCTCTCTCTATCGTTTTAATATTCTGTTTCAAATGATATAAATATAGTGTTGCAAGTTGAAGCATGAAAATTCTAGCTTAATTTCCTACTTTACTTTGTGTGAACAAAACCCCAAAAAGAATTAGAACAACTTTTGAGGTTTTTATGTTTGTTTATTCTATTAGGCTTCATGTTTTTTAAGTCTGTAGGAACAGAAGCAGAACTTTAACGAAGTAAAAGCATCAAGCTATCTCTATTTGGTTGTTGGAGATGGTCCATCTTGTTCGAAGAAGTGAAGACATGGGACCACCACAACATGATATTTAATGGTTTAAATTTAATAATTTAAATGATAAGTTTTTGTTTTATAGCAGTAATTTAGTGAATAAAAGTTGGATGTATTTGTAATTTCCTTACTGATTATATTTTATCTGATGTTTTTGGGGATCGTGGGTGTATTTGTTTGCTTGCTTTGGTATTGTATGAACGGACCCCATTGCTACATTTTGTTATTGCCAACAATAACAAAAATGCTGAACAACTTTTGCCTCAATTTATATTAAAATAGCTTGTACTTGTTTTAATCTATTTTTACAAAATTCCTGCTTATGATCAATTTATAGCATGTAAAAATAGATGCTCTTTTTTCCTTGCTTTACTGTTGTGTGAATCAGAGCCCCATTGCTATGTTTTGCTCTTATCAACACTAACAAAAATGTTGAACAACTTGTGCCTCAATATATATTAAAATAATTAATACTTGTTTTAATCTTTTTTTACAAAATTCTTACTTATGATCAATTTATTGCATGTGATCGAACACAGATACTCATAAAGAATACTTCATAGTTATTTTACAGTATAAGGGAGTTATGTGTATGAATGGATATTATGGTGGTGAAGTTAAGTATTTTGATTGGTGTGATATCGATTCGGTTAGCCTTAATTTATTTGATAAATGATGCAAATATTATATATTGATGGATATGTGAGGTTATTTTATAAGCCTCCTGGACATGCTTATAGGGGGCTCGTTAAGGCCCTTAAATAGGGACAATGATCTTTTGAGACGTGTTTAACTATTGCACAGAAAAATACAGAAATAGATGTGCATGTCAATCATTTCTTTGAGAATATATTACCAGATTTGGAGGAGAATCAAACTCCTTATAGGAACTACCTACTTATGCCTGGGACAACTAAGAATGACCATCAAAGGACAGTAAGTGAGGTAGAGGCAGTAAAAACTATTCTTGGAATGATTGAAATTGAAGGTGATGAATAGGCAATAAATGAGGTGCAGATTGAGCTTGAAAATATCATATTTAATGATCCTAAGTACGACATTCTAGCTGATGATCATGACTTACAAGAAATCATAAGTTCACAAAAAATACCCAATAAAAAAGGTAGACAAATTGGTAGTGCAAGTAGCCAACGTACAGTTGAAATTCACATAGCCGAGGTAGATTTTGAAGATGAATATGAATACTATGACTTAGAAGTATTGGATTCAATAGTTGATAGTGATGAGGAAACTGGTGAGAGCATTAAATACCTTGAATTTAATAAAAATAAATAGATGGAGAAGCTTGCTTTACTTCATGGAATGAAGTTTCAGAATTTTGATCAATTCAAAAGGACATGCAGAAATTAGGGCATAAATAATAGGTTAGATTTGTGGTTTCCCACAAATGACAAGTTAAGGTGTATTTGAAGGTGTAAGGATCTATTATGTAAATTTAGATTATATGCTTCAAAGATTACTATGGATGATTCCATAATTCAAATCAAGACTTTTAATTTCCAACACTTATTCTCTAAGATATTCAAAAATAGAAATCTAACATCATAACAAATAGCAAGAAAATATTATGACAAATTCAGGGTTGATCTAACTTTGAGTTTGAATGGTACTAGGAAACAAGTGAAAGATGACTTAGGATATGCAAGCATAGAGATCAAAGGATATAGCTTTGAAATGGATTTATGGACATAAGTATTTGCAATAAACTTCACTTTTGAGATATCAGGCTGAACTTATGGAGTCTAACCCTGATAATAATGCTATCATGTAGAGGGAAAAAAGCCAAATTAGGGATTTTTGTGTTTGTTTAGGGCCATTAAAAAAAGCTTTCAAACCTAGATGCATGCCTATTATTAGCATTAATGCATGTTGGCTTAAAGGTATATTTGGAGAAAATTTATTGACAGCTGCTGGGATAGATCTAGATATTGTATTTTTCCAATAGCATCTGCTGTTATATATGGATTTGAATCAGTAGAGACATGGAACTAGTTTTTTTGTACATTGGCTTATGACTTGGAAATCATTGATAGTGGTAAGATTTGTTGGATGTCTGACAGGTAGAAGGTATATTTTATTTCTTTATTTAATTAAAACATATTTTTATTTAATATTTATGATATTGTGTATTATGTTAATGATGTTTTGGAATTGTAGGGACTTATCAATGAAGTTCAAGATCTTTTTCCGAAGTGTGAGCACAAAAATTATGTTAGACATATGTATTGAAATTACAGGGACTTATCAATGCAGTTCAAGATCTTTGTTTAAGTAGCTAATTAAAATAACATGTACAATTACCATGTATAGTAAAAAAAAATCTCTTACCATGTACAATTAAAATAACAAAAAAATAAATTTAAGTAGCTAATTACTAGTTAGAGGAGAGTTAGAACAATCGCTGAAAAAAAGAATAGAAAGAAGCAAATATCTTTACAAACAACCTAAATGAACAGCATAAAATGATTCTTTCTTAGAGCAATTAAGTAGCATAAGATACTATCAACAGTTTGCATAACTTCCAAAATAACTGATTGCAAACCATTATTATTAAAAGGCATTAATTTGTACATTACTAACAATGCAAAAGTGAATATGGCTTGCAACCCCATGGAATCGCCTTAGATAGAGAAGAACAAAATGATAGAAAGCAATATTTAAATAAACGTAGAACCATTTAATACACATATAACAAAATAATAACAATGCTCCAAGTAAAATTTTTTAAGTAAAAAGTGCACATATTACATATAAATCTGATCATAATTATATATTGTTCTAGTACTATATGAAAAATATTACAACAAAAAACACAATAATAAAAATAATACTCCTATAGATAAAAGAGCAAATCCAACACTTCTCATATTCCCTCCCTTCCCTCCGATTATTTGTTGCCAACTCTCTCTCCCATCCCCTTTGATTCTTTACATCTAAATCCCTCTCAAATCATGCAATTTTTCTTAGAAAACCATTTATTATATGATTTGCCATATTAGGTAATGGTGCATTATGCCATCTAAAAAACCTACATTCTCCAATTTTTATAAAGCAGAGAAAACCCATATAAATTACAAAGAATGAAAACTCAATTTTCAATCTTAGTTTAAATCATACCAGAGAAAGATAACAAGTGAAAAACCTTCTCATTGGATTATGTTCAATCTTGGAAGTCTTCATTACCACTTAAACTTGGCAACCTCAATAAGGAATAACAAGTCCTCTTCCTTCACTATTACTAGAATGGTATCTAATTTCATATGAAAAGGAATAAAAAGCCATGCAAAAAGAGAAGAAGATGAAATAAGATCATGAAGAGAAGATGAGATCTTGCGATAGCGAAAGATCAAAAAGAAAATCGATCATTAGAGAGAGTAAGAGAACGTGCTTTTTGGATTTGCTATAAAGAGAGGGGGTGAGGAAAAAAAAGTTAAAGTAAAAAATCTTATTTGAACTTTTTTAAATTGCCACATAGGAGCCTAGTCATTTGATGACTTGTCAAAAATGCTTACATGTACTGATGGGCTTCTATTATTGCATACACCAGTGGCTGGGTTTTTGGTTTTCCAGCCATTATGGTTTTGGGTTACAAAATAAAAGTTGAGTTATTTTCTTGTTACAAATTGAAGTAAAGTGATCATAGCATTATGATTACTAAACTTTAGTGACCATGAATGTAATTAACCCCAATTATGGGTGTGCAAAAATAATTGACTTAACATAAAAACTTCGTAAAATTTAACAATAAACAACTAACTATTAACTAAAGATTAACGCTAAAATAGTTAAACAAATGACTAAACAACTAGATACCAACAAGAGATGATCAAATAAGAAGGGTTTTGCTAAGGAAACTATCCTCGTATGCTTAACCTTATGCTTTATGGATGAAAAATAAGCAAACTTATTTTGGATTAGTTATCTGTACCAAAAACAACCATTTTAAATAACATTGTAGAAGCTCAGCTGCTATTCTAAGCAAAACTAAAGAATTTGCCATACACCTTATGCTATGGATCACCTCTGATTTGAATTAGATAAAATCTCGGCAAACACCTAATCTTAAAATTTAGCTTATTTTCTTTAAACAATTTAAAAAATAGAAAACCCATATAGAAACATTCAAATCTCCATCTCGACAAACATTCAAATATAAAAATATGGATAAACTATAATCAAGCTATCACACCTTATAGCTTAATTTCGTTGTTAACTATTTGAATGTTTGAATTAAGTTTATCAAATGGTATGTTCTTGAATAAAAGGAAAGTTGACTTTTTTTTAAATTGCTTAAAATTTACTATTGAAAAACAAGTGGCGAGATCTTTTGAATTCCTTAATGCATACAAAAATTTCAATAGTATCTCACTTATAAATATGACATCTCCAAAAACTTCAACCTATTTTTAAAACATTTCATACACTTTTATAAATCCCATTGCATCAATCATAACCCATGGCCACTCTTAAACTTCTCATAAGTCATCATCATGATAACTGTATAACACACACACACATAGTTGTCATCATTAGCATCATCATTATGATCATATAATTAGATTACAAGTATCCAATAAAATCACATATTACCAAAAAGAACACGACATGGGTTTTATACAAATGGCATCAAAATAATTAGTGTATAATAAGCAATTAACAAGTGTGGGAGATCCAAAAGAATGGTGTCCTATGTATGAGTATCATGCCTACATAGACACTATAACACCCACTCTATTAGCCTATTTCTATCATCATACAAATCTCAAATATAACTATAACTTACTAATATATTCTTTATATTTGCTTCATTTAACAAAAGTCTCATAAGAAATTAAAACATAACCTATAAACATTACCATTAGATTTTAGCTTTACAAATGTGCCTCTTTATACATTAGAAAATTATCAATTACTAAACATCTTTACTTTACAAAATTTCTTGTACAAAAAAATTCTTCATAAACTAAAGAAAACTAAAATAAGGACTTTATACTTTCAATATCTTATATGACTTATGTTGGCCTTCCTGCTATAGATTATATCCCTGAGAAAGAATCCTAGCTTGACAATCTACACAAATAATCACCCATGCTAAGCTATAAAGCTTAGTGGGGAACATAAATCATATGGATGACCTCTTTCAAAAGTCGTCAAAATAACACATACACTTAAAAGCATATTATTATGCATACAAACTTACTATTTTAAACAATAAGAATAAGATCATAACATTTCAGGGTATTTTTCTATCTCATATAAGTCTTATATTCAAATTCATCACTTACTACCATTCCACTTACTTACCATTTATTTATTTCATTTTAAATATTTATGTATTCTTAAGTTCTTATACATCTATTTGACTTTCCTGATCTCTATAATTTATTCTTAGTTATTCTTAGTGATTTACTCAACTTTCAGGTATGAGTTTTAATATCAAACTAAATTCATAGAAAGCCTATTATTTAATCATAAAGGACTAAGTTGATTAATTAGGTCCACCTGTATCCATCCTATTTAGCAATGTTCATGACATATAAATATTTATATTATTATCCTATGTATCAAATGCATCTATTAATATACTTAATTATATTATCATTATTATGCAAATTCTTTATTTCTTGAATACATTTTTATGTTATAAATACATTGGAAAATAGCTTGTACCAAATTCATGAATTAAAACCATTTGCATATATAAGCTGCAAGTTCATGATTTAAATACTCTTATATATACAAGAAGTCACACTCGCCATTTAATAATATCAGGCTAACTATATATAATATGTATTCACCACTATGATTATTTTCAAGACATCAATAATGCACATGTTCATATGCATATAACTTATAGTCCTAGTATATACATGTGATATTACCATACTATATCTGCATATTTAAAATACAACCTCATTATGTATCATATTTTCCATATATAATATAGGGATTCATAAAAAAATAATATAGAGATCAAGTTAAGAATTATCATCTTTCTTTATCTTTTAGTTTTACATGATGCTTTTCTATATTCTTTATTAACCTTGTACTTTTCTAAAGAAGTGGATAACAGATGATACTATGGTACCCAAAAGTATAACAAGGATACTTGAAGGTATCAGACTATGGACCTAAATGAGGTCAAATCTATACTATGGACTGATTAAATGGATCCAAAAGGGGTTGGCCAACAATTATTAACCCAAACGAGGTCAATATTATGCTATAGACGTAAATGGGGTCAAACTATAGTAGCTGCAATATACTCTTATAGACATTCCTATTTATCCATGACCTAGACATAGACGCAGGCAATGTTATCCTCTTTACTTTATCTTTCTTTACTTTTCTCTTTCCAACACACACACACACACACACATACATATATACATACATACATACATACATACATACATACATACATACATACATGTTTGTGTATAAATATTCTGTACTTGTGATCAATACAAAGGCATGTAATTCATCATATGTATATGATAGTGATACTGATCATCGTGCTATCTTGAGTTTCCTGATTTAAATGATATGTGTATATATATCTGTATCTCACTTTTCATCAAAGCATATACTATGATTTAGAAACACATATTAAGTAAGCTTATATTTTCATGCTTGCACATTTCACTAACATGCTTGTATGATATGCTCATAAGAACTATACTTATATATATATATATATAAAATCATTTCATAAGTGCATATTTATACAATTCACTATGTACAAATCCTACGTATCTTTATATTTAAACATACATGTAGATGTCCAAAATAGATTAGCATATTAAGCACATATAATAAAAAATAATACAACTAATAAAGATATTCAAATATACATGTCAGTCCCATTTCAAGGTTTATACCCATTCACATATGTTCATACTTTATTTATGTCTATACATACTCATATACCCTTGCAATTCTCATTACATCTTTTGTATATGTGAAATTAACATTTTAAACTATGAGCATATCGATAATTCCAAGAAATCAATATCAATCACATATATTCTTAAATGTATAATCATTTAGGAATATATGTACTATCCCATTACAAACATCTTAATCATAACCATTCATGAAGGTATAGGATTTTATACATATTTATACTATTCTAATTAAACATCTATAGTCATACCCATTGATGAACAAGTCATTTGAATAGGTATGTATATTAGCTTTAGGTTCATTGATTGATATAGAGCAAGGTACCATCATTTTTACATATGATTCTATAACATGATATATTCTTATTTTCTTTGTCAAATTACTCTAAAATTCATATAAACATTCATGGGTAACATTTTAGCATTGAAATATCATATATAGAGCAAAACAGGGGAGGTACATGACTAAGAAAAAATTGTCTTAATCATGTACATTGATGCTAATTGATACAGAAGGGTCTATATAGCTTAGACAAATTGGTTTCAATCGTGTGTACCATCCAGCCCCATAAATCCTATAGATAGCTTTTAGAGTCTAACTTGCACATTAATTTAGACCTATTAAATGACATTTTTAGGCAAAGTGATCTTCTATAAAGTTATTCCTCTATGTCTCTAGTTTTTGAAACATTAAAAGATATCTTATTTTCACTTTTAAATCTCAATATATTTAAGAAATACCATAGGCTGTTCCCATTAATAGGGCAACAGGTATATCCTATTTTCAAACTAAATTATGGCTAACTTAAAGGCAGAGTTAGACTAAGATTTCTTCATATGAAATCTATGTCTAGGTGTATAGTTTCTAAGTTATACTAAGATTTCTTCATATGAAATCTATGTCTAGGTGTATAGTTTCTAAGTTATACTAAGATTTCTTCATATGAAATCTATGTCTAGGTGTATAGTTTCTATCCCAACTGAAATTATTCAATTTGATGCTCTATAACTCAAGTTATTGGTAAACGAGTATTGTTAGGTCAAGTGAGCCTATGACTAGAATTTTATAATATACTTGCATGTCAATTTTAACTTAGTAAATGATTTTTCATTAGAATTTCTTTATCAAATATATGTTCATACATCCTTCTAATTACCAATTTATCTTGAAATCACTACAAACAAGCTATCAATTGGGGTTTTACTAATTTTAATTCTTTAACTTTGTTCTTTGAGCAATAACTCTATTATTAAAATTAACCTCAAGGTGCACACATGCATAATTGTTTTTTATTCTATTAACACACCTATTACACGTTATAATATCACTTATTACACACAAAAAACACATGTAAAGTGGTAGGAGTTCCCAAACTTGACGTGTAATTCCAAAAAACTTCTTCAAATTATCTTTCTCCATACTTTTTCCTTGTCCTTGCTTACTACACTTTTTGAAAACATCCTTCATCC
Organism: Excoecaria agallocha; assembly: GCA_037975025.1. Taxonomy (NCBI): domain Eukaryota; kingdom Viridiplantae; phylum Streptophyta; class Magnoliopsida; order Malpighiales; family Euphorbiaceae; genus Excoecaria; species Excoecaria agallocha. Next base: position 100,877,916 of record CM075807.1, on the reverse strand, counting down.
CACTCTCCTCACATGTGTAATAGAAGAAATTTAAGGGTGCTCTTTAGGGTTGAGAGGCTAGTTTCTATTAGAGAAAGAAAGAAGTTAAAATAGTAGATTTTAGAGAAAGAGAGAGAGAAAGAGATAAAGAAAAGTGTTTCTTTCCCTTTTTTCTTTAGAATGGCCAGCCTCAAGATTATCTCTTACTCTAAAATCCTTTCTTCCTTACTAAATTTTTGTAAGGTTTTAAGTGGAACATAACCTCATCCGATGGCCTATAAGAAAATTTTCACTTAAATCCCTTCTCTTTCTTATTTCACATTTTCACTCTAACTTTTTTTCTTTTATTGCAATTAACTACTAAATTATATTTTTATTCCAATTATACACATATATGTCTTAATTTAAAATGTCTATTTTACCATCTTCATTTAAAAACAATAATCCTCTATATCAAAACTTATAATAATCAATTAATCAAGTATAAATTAATAGCAGTACCATTATAATATACATGGATTCTCCTAGGGCCTATGTTAGGGTTTGATAGACACAGTGTATGTTCCATGTCATTTAAAAATCTTGACCTATGTGATCTTCAACTGCGAAAATTGCATCTCATTAAATGTTTCCTTTGATGTTTTGCCTAATATCTTATCTATCTTCACTTGAGTAGTTTAGACAGACTACCCTTAATAAAATGAGTAAGTACATAAGAGAATAGAAATATTATGATTTTTATCATCGGTATCATTTTTAAATATTAAAAATAAAATATGAATAATTAAAAGATTGAAATTTATAAATCAAGTAATTAAAACACATAAAATATTTGTGTATATGAATAAAAAGGTATTATTCATCAAACGAAATAATATATTATCATATGCTTTTCAAATGTACCATATTCTTTCAATAACTTTGACATATTTAAATAAAATTAGGCCCAATGCAAGAAATGCAATTATGAAATGAACCATAAAGGATAAAATCCCATGAATCATATGGTGACATAGATACAAATAACATACAAGAAGTAAACTATTGAAGGAACCCTATAACAGTAACTATAAGGAGTTGTACTCCAATGTCTATAATTATGATTTCATGCTCACATATCATGAATGGATTAAATAAAACATTTTCACATATACTTTATACATATACATAAGCACATACATATATAAACACACACATATTCATAATACATGCAAATTTCAATTTGTACTTTTAAATCCATTCATGAATATTCTTTTAATTATTATCAATTTAAAACACTTTATTTTCAAAACTACAAAACTTACAGAATAGTAATTATCTCTTTATTTACTTTGATATTATTTATGGGCATTTATAAAATCTTACGCATACATGTTTAAACATTTGCAAGCAATTAAAGCATATTGACCAATAAATATATTTGGAAAATTATAAAATTAAAGCTTATATACCGACCTTGATCACAAAATACCAAACAAATAATCACTTTAGACTTTGCAATCTATTTGTAGGGTTTCTCTTTGATTCCTAACCATATAGATTCCAAGAAATTTTAAAATATCATACTATACAACAATATTTAAAAATTTAGGCTTATTTCTCAATAACCATCTTTATGTATAAAATCATATTTCTTATCATTTGATACTATTCTTAACTTTAGTTAAACACATCCATTTCATATAATGTCTTTCATAAATACCTAAAATAATTTATTTGTATAACCCATTATAATTTTTTAAACTTTCATACACCTATTACATGAAAAAATCTCCCTTCAATTTCTTAAGAGCTCAATCCATCTTTTTTAACTCTTGCATCCTCATAGTACTTTAAATTAAGCTGAATTTGGCATGTATAATTGAATTAATTACACTTGAAATCACACTCAATATATCAAATTAATACATAAAGCACTTAAATTTATAAATTGGGAGTTTACCTAAGTTAAGAATTATGAACCATAAATTCTGGACCTTTTGGGTGCAAGAGGCGATCGCTAGCTGATCATTGGAGCATCACTAGGGTTTTGCAGGAGAATAACAGAGGACACCAGCCTATAGTTCTAGTCAAGAAGAGTTCACTAGTATTAACCATGCACCAAATAGAGCTTTGTAGTTGTTGGAATATCATCGGAAAGTTTTGGAAGCCATATTTTTTTATCAACTTTTCTAACGCATTAAATGACTCAAAATTGGTATCTATATGCTTATCATAGTCTAAGAAATCATTTGGAAGTGAAGCATTTCAGAAAAGGTGGATGGGTGATACTATAAAAAAGAGAAAGAAGTGATGGTGGAGAGAAAAATAAAGGAAAAAGAAGAGTTTATTATATATATGTGGGTACGTGTTTTTTTTTTTTTTGCTTTCTGGTGTGGGACATTATCCTGCTTATTTTAAATTTCCTTTATTCAAATCATTAAGAGACTTCTATCCCATTTTGTCAGCTCTCCTCTATTTTCATTGTTATTATATTTTATTTATTTTTTTATAATAAGAAATTAATTTTCTTATTAGGTAATTTTATTCCTAAAAACATATATACACATAAGTATTAAAAAGTGCTCTCTAATAAAAATTAAGACTTATTTTTTAATAATTCATAAAATTAAACTATAGCTTACCCAATTAAGTTCTAGTGAAAATGTAGCACCCTTATCCAATAATCTATACATATCACTTTATCCATCTCATTTCACATGTATTACTGTGCCACAAAAATATATACCAACTATATAGAGAACTCATATTCATACTTATACCATAAAAGTGTTATACTATTAAGACTTCACAATATACATTAAAGTCTCTTTACAAAATATAACAACTGATTAACATCTTACAAAATAGCTGTACTTTTACAAGATTTCCAACATAACATAAAACCCTCAAAATACAAAAAAAAAAAACCAAAAAGAAGACTATATACTTTATAATCTTTAAAGACTTGTGTTGTCCAACCTGCTCCAGATATCAGTCATGCGAGAAAGTCCTACCCTTGCAACCTACAGGGATGAAACACCTGTGCTAAGCTATAAAGCTTAGTGGGGAACCTAAATCATGATAAACGATCACTCACAGTGATCGTCAATAAGTACACAACATGCCTCAAATATAACAATGATTTATTTCAAGAAATAAAAAAAATTAAACATTTACATTCACTTATGAAAATTCATAGCACAAAATCAAAAGGGATTTAGACCAGATTTTCTTCATCAAAAACGTACTCCTAGGTATCTAGTATACCTAGAATTTTACAGCATAAGATTTTAACTTCTCTACTAATACTTATACCCAAAATACCAACATCTGCACCTTAACAGTACAAACAGATTCAACGAATTTCATGCTAATTATTTGACATACTTAGAAATAAAATTGGGCCTGACATCCTCCATATAAAATTTTTATTTATGAGTCTATATTTCATAGAAATCAATTTCATATCATTCTGATCATTGTACATACAGATATCTCAATTTTTCTCCAACCTGGTCTAGAATCTAAAATTTATAGTTCTCTCAAATTCAATAAATTATAAAAAAATATCTAGAGGCAGAATTGAAGGTAGGTTCCTTCTTCAATTTTGTAGGAAAATGTCTTATATAACTACAAAAATTTGATTTGTTACATTTTGAGGTCTCTATTTTAACTTACACTAAAATTTCTGTCACTAGGTTAAAGGAATCACACCGTAACTTCATATGCATATCTTATCTTGTATTCTCTTTAATTTACTCAAGATTTCAAGTCAACCACAACATGTTCCAGCAGATAATTTCACATGTAATATGAACAGCCCTAAGTTCCCATACCTTTGGCCGAAATTCCTTTTTCACTCTCAATCCTTTGCAAGCCCTTTTTCCTTAGTCCCTCTACCTTCTTTTTCTCCTTTACAACCAACATCATCATTTAATTAAAATTCCAACACCTTACTCTACCATTACCTCATCAAAATGAAAAGAAGAAGGAGAATAAGAAGATGTCATTTAATTGAAGTTATTACCTTAATTTGATGCACAATTTCTCTTGATTAATCATCACATGCAAGAATTTCTTCTTTTGTTTCCTTTAGAGATTAACCATGAACACATGAGAGAGCAAAGAAGAATTTCTGTAATCTCACTCTCTAAATGTCGTCCCTCTCTCCCATATCTTCTCTTTCATGTGAAATATAATATATATATATAGTGGCAAGGTAAATTTCTTTCTTGGTCCCTTAAGATTTTGCATGTCCTATAAATAACCCATACCTTTTTGCATGTTATAAAGTGATCCCTCCATTTCTTACATGTTATAAATTAACCTATTCATTTATTCTTTCTCTTAAATTAACCTCTCAATTATTCATTTATTCACATTTGCCCCTAAAGATGCCGTATTTACAAATTTACCCCAAATTAATACTTTTTACTTCAATTACACCCTTGAGTATTATTAAACCAACAATAATAATTTAATTATGACCTTATAAAGTTCATACCATATAATTTACACATTTATCACATAATTAATGATAACTTAATAACATTTTTGCCCCAATTAATGTCTTAACTCTTAATAATTCATCCAATAATGCTCAATTAGACTTTAATAACATGTTATTACCCTTGAATTCTACTAGGGCCTATTTTGGGTCATTACAAATCTCTCCCCCTTAAGGAATTTCGTCCTCGAAATTCATGCCTGTATCCTTGCTCAAATGTATCACTATCAATTCATAGACTTCTATGTCTAACATTATAAACTTTTATTCCATATTATCTCTACCAACTTCCCTTCATGCTTACTTAAACTTAATTTGATTCTCTTATAACTCTATCTCCATATAAGAGCAACCTTATCATACAGTTACATCTCTACAATGCTCAATGTATATCCTATCAGTTTCCTTTTTAGTTGGGGCTTATACATATAACATGATGCTTGATGCTATGTTATGCGTAAATGATGCTTTCATGTATGCAATAAAATGCAAATGCATATTCTCATGTGCTGTATATGTTTTTGCCCCATCCTATGTGTAATGTTTTGTCAATTGCCCCTACTCAATAAGGAAATACTGATAGATAGATATATATATAGCATTATAATGAATCCTCAAATTATCATCTCAATAGCCTCAATTATAGATCTTCTTATCAATTTAGCATAGCTCCATCTCATGTTTCATAATAAAATAATCACTACTTATTCTATTAACACACATATTTCATAATTGCTTATACTAATCATATTCATATATCATTGACAAACTTTCACCATATCAAATACTTCAAAAGCATATAATTTTTATTTCTAAGTTTAAGATTTATCAATCCAAATAAATAAATTCTAAGGTAAAAGAGATGTTTACCAAAAACTTGTTCAGCAACTTTAAACTATTTTAGAGCCTTAAGCTTCTTTTTCACTCCTGGATGTTGTTCTCTTAATCCTTTGGGGTCTTGGGCAATTTGCCATAAAATGATCAGTACTTTCACATCTAAAACAAGCATGATTTGCAACCCTACATATACTCCAATTATTTTTAGAGCAATAAATGCACTTAGGGGCTCGAGGACCTCCATCTTCCTTGATTAAATCTTGCTTAAGATGTGGTATTTTGCTAGAGGAACCTTCTTCCATCATCTTTTTTCTTTATTTGATTTCTCTTGTTTTGGGTTCTTATTATAGTTACCTTTAATCTCATAGTTATTTTCAACATCTGTCATCATTCTTAATTTAGATAACTCTTGTAGAATCTGAGTTAAATCATGGATCACCTCATTTAACCTTTCAAGCAAGGAAATCAGTATTTCGGCACAGTTCACTTTCGAAGATTTAGGAGCAGAAGAGTTTAAAGCTCCATTACTATAATCTTTGACTATCTCATCTCCAGTTTCTTTTGACTTATCCATCCTTCAATCTATACAAATCAAAACAGCGATATATGCATTAGGCCAACACAAAAAAAACTTCTTATGACAACAACTGTAAACACTTATAGCCCTGAAACGACTAAACCAACTACTCTGACACCACTAATTGTAGCACCCTTATCCTATAATCTACACATATCACTTTATCCATCTCACTACACATGTATTACTGTGCCACAAAAATATATACCAACTATATAGAGAACTGATATTCATACTTATACCATAAGAGTGCTATACTATTAATACTTCACAATATACATTAAAGTCTCTTCACAAAATATAACAACCGATTAACATCTTACAAAATAGTTGTACTTTTACAAGATTTCCAACATAACATAAAACCCTTAAAATACAAAAAAAAAAAATTAACCAAAAAGAAGACTATATACTTTATAATCATCAAAGACTTGTGTTGGCCAACCTGCTATAGATATCAGTCATGCGAGAAAGTCCTAGCCTTGCAACCTACACGGATGAAACACCTATGCTAAGCTATAAAGCCTAGTGGAGAACTAAATCATGATAAATGATCACTCACAGTGATCATCAACAAGCACACAACATGCCTCAAACATAACAATGATTTATTTCAAGAAATAAAAGAAATTAAACATTTACATTCAATTATAAAAATTCATAGCACAAAATGAAAAGGGATTTAGACCAGATTTTCTTCATCAAAAATGTACTCCTAGGTATCTAGTTTACCTAGAATTTTACAGCATAAGATTTTGACTTCTCTATTAATACTTATGCCTAAAATACCAACATCTGTACCTTAACAGTACAAACAGATTCAACGAATTTAATGCTAATTATTTGACATACTTAGAAATAAAATTAGGCATTACTTCCTTCATATACAATGTTTATATATGAGTCTATTTTTCATAAAAATTAATTTCATCTCATTCTGATCATTGTACATATAGATATCTCAATTTCCCCAACCTAGTCCAGAATTCGAAATTTGTAGTTCTCTCAAATTCAATAAATCATAAAAAATATCTAGAGGCAGAATTTAAGGTAGGTTCCTTCTTTAATTTTGTATGAAAATGTCTTATATAACTAAATAAATTTGATTTGTTACATTTTGAGGTCTCTATTTTAACTTACACTAAAATTTTTGTCACCAGGTCAAAGGAATCACACCGTAACTTCATATGCATATCTTATCTTGTATTCTCTTTAATTTACTCAAGATTTCAAGTCAACCACAACATGTTCTAGTAGATAATTTCACATGCAATATGAACAGCCGAAATCCCTTTTTCACTCTCAATCCTTTGCAAGCCCTTTTTCCTTGTTCCCTCTACCTTCTTTTTCTCCTTTACAACCAACATCATCATTTAATTAAAATTCCAGCACATTACTCTACCATTACCTCATCAAAATGAAAAGAAGAAGGAGAAGAAGAAGATGTCATTTAGTTGAAGTTATTACCTTAATTTGATGCACAATTTCTCTTGATTAATCATCACATGCAAGAATTTCTTCTTTGGTTTCTTTAAGAGATTAACCATGAACACATGAGAGAGCAAAGAAGAATTTATGTAATCTCACTCTCTAAATGCTGTCCCTCTCTCCCATATCTTCTCTTTCATGTGAAATATAATATATATATATAGTGGCAAGGAAAATTTCTTTCTTGGTCCCTCAAGATTTTGCATGTCTTATAAATAACCCACACCTTTTTGCATGTTATAAAGTGATCCCTCCATTTATTGCATGTTATAAATTAACCTATTCATTTATTCTTTCTCTTAAATTAACTTCTCAATTATTCATTTATTCACATTTGCCCCTAAAGATGCTGTATTTACAAATTTACCCCAAATTAATACTTTTTACTTCAATTACACCCGTGAGTATTATTAAACCAACAATAATAATTTAATTATGACCTTATAAAATTAATACCATATAATTTACACATTTATCACATAATTAATGATAACTTAATATCATTTTTGCCCCAATTAATGTCTTAACTCTTAATAATTCATCCAATAATGCTCAATTAGACTTTAATAACATGTAATTACCCTTGAATTCTACTAGGGCCTATTTTGGGTCATTACAGAAAACATGTAATACAAGGTTCAAAATTTTGGCCCATTATAACTCTCTCCCATTTGAGGAAATTTCATAGAGATTGGGGTATTGAATTCTCATAACCTCTTCATGCTCCCAAGTTACTTCTTCTTCAGAGTGATTCTATAAAACCCTTATCCTGATCCTATACACCTAACATATGATTATGTGTTTGCCTAAATATTTTAGGCAAATATCACATATAATGCTTTCTGCAAACAAATCATTAGCTTATATGACACTTTTAAAATAAAATTTTAGGTGCTACTTATTGTACCAATTCAAGTTTCAAGATACATATACATCATTATAGTAATGTTTTAAAAACTATTATACATATCTTAAGATATGACCATATCTAATCATATACACATCATAAGGAAAATTATAGAAACTTAAACCTACAAGCTCAAAGTCTCTATTCATGCTGGCCCTTAAAAAATTTCATATTATCCCCAAACCCGGTTGCGTGTACTTGAACCTATATGGATAAACACCCATGCTAAGCTTACTAGCTTAGTGGGGAAACTAACATAATTCAAATGACCTCTCATATAAGTCATCGCTACCACATGCACATCTAAATATACAACTATGTAAAAAGTAAAATTTTGCTAATCACAATTATGCATATTTATGGCATAATCACATAATATGCAAGATAAGAATTCTATAACTATATGACTCCTATTTCCCCAATCTGCTTAACATTTTTTAGCCTATTAATTTTTATGATTACACTTATTTATGTATATTTTAGTTATAATAAGATTTAGGCCACACATTATTATATACAATCATGCAATATTTGAATGACCATAACATATGCACATGTGAACATCATATAAACATATATCATATAAGATGCACACATAAACTTTATGTACAAAACAAAAGGCTCATTTTTAAGTCTCATGAATTTTAAGAATTTAAGTATCTTACTTTCACTTACTTTACTATTATTACTTATCTCAATTACACATGTACAATTTAGTTCCAATTTTAGATCATACACTTATTTTCAAATCATAAACCATGCAAAATGCATGTATCCAAATCATATATGTCAAAATATTCACATATTACATTAACATGCACTTTATACTTGTATTATTTAGCAAACTTTATTGTTTCATGTAGTCTTTGATCATATGTTCTCTTTGGCTTAAATATGACCGACTCTATTAGTTTGTACTTATTAATTTAATTATACCGACATCACTTTCATAGCCTAAATTAACAATAGAGGTGTATAACGGGAAATAAATGATACCAAAAATGGTACTAAACATTGGATACTAACTAAGTAATATTAAACACTAGAGACAAGATAGTCTTAAAAATATTGAATACCAAATGAGTATTAAAATACTAGACATTAATACACTGTCAATACTTACAACTGCAATAACTATCCCTTATAGACATGCGTATCTATCCATAGTCATTTAAAATTCAGGCACAAAAATTCACTTTACATATCAAACACATATATTCTATCATACACTTCACTATAATAATCATATATACATGTTGCATGCTTATAGTTAATATAAATGCATAAAAATTGATCATAGATGTATAATTACCTTAATGTACTTTATTCAAATAAAAATATCAATGTATTTCCACATATTACATATATATTTAACCATCATTCATATTTAAACAAGTATTAGATGAGTGCTAAAAACATTGAAGAAGGTTTGGTGTTTGGGGTTGTTTCAATGAGTAAAACTTGAGTTTGAGTCAAAAATAGGTGTCACATGACTGTTAAAAATGGTTTGACAACTATAAAGGATGGAATTTTAAGTTATCATTTCACATGGCTATTAGGAAATACCTTATGGCTCTTTGGAATTTTTTGCCAGACATGAGTCCTTATTCCATTAGGTAAAAAATAAGCTAGATTTTAGTTTTGCACTACAATTTTGACAAGATAAATGAACTATTTAGGCTTTGTTGTCTTTTAAATAATTGTTTCCCTATATCTTAGGTTTTTAGTGAATCATAAATCATGAAATTAAGTTTGTAAATCAAAATATATAGTCAAAACTCTTTAAACTACTCCAAAATAGGGGCAGTGTTAGGTTATTATTTTCAAACTTGATTTTGAGTGCTTTAAAGACAAAAATGGGTTCTGGTCTCCTCATAAAATTTATAATTATATGTCTTAAATTTCATATCCAATTAGAATCAATTAACTAAAAAGCTTTTAGGCTAAGATATGGACGAAAGATTGAAGTCCATCTAGCGAATTCCAACAACATTTCAAAGGCAATTTCCCTATAATTCAATTAAGGCTTTTTTATGCAAGAATTAAGTAATTTAGGCTTAATTCAACTCACAAACATCTACGTTACATCCTTTACAATACTAATACAATTTAATTCATGTCAAAATATCAAACACATAGATATAAAATTAAGATTTCTCTATACCTCAAAAAATAGCCAATTAACCTTCTTTAACATCATTCCTTCTCTTTTCTTTACTCTTGCCAATTTCTTCCATAAAACCTAGAATAAACAGATTTAAATATAATTTTTATCTCAAAATTCCTACTCCCCAAATATAAAACAAGAGAGAGATGAAAGAATGAACTAAAATCTTACATAAACTTGCCTTAATATAGTTGGAACTTTACTAGGTTTTCCTTCTTTTAGCCTAACCTGCTTATTTGATAGATTTTTGTGTGATTTTAGAGAGGAAAAGAACAAAAATAAAAAATTCTTTTGTTCCCTCATATGGCTAACCATTTCCATTAAAAAATTTATGAAGTTTCATGCCAATTCTAGATAAACACGTATGCTTCAATTTCGTTGGTCTACTTGTTGGACTTGTAATTTTTATACATTTACTCCTTTAACTCTCTTTTAGTTCCACATTTAACATACATCATATCTCTTTTTACATATTAATCTATGCCTCATATGTATTTATACATGTGTATAACAACTTGACCAAATTACCAAATTGCCTTTATGTTTCTGATTAATTCCCTTTATGTCCCTTCACTGCTCTTTAACTTACTTAAACCTTAATGTCCACTTTCTAATTCACCCTATACATACCATAATACTATTAGGATGTATTTTTTGGCATTATAAATTCTACCAAATGACTTTGAGCAAAGGGATTTATTTGTTTCTTAGCTCTTTAATTTTTAAAGCTAGAATCTGGATTGATTCCTCCTTATATGTTAGATTGAAATAAAGATCAATATCTTTTACCAGTACCATGTGAGTGGAATTTGATCTATACTATCTAATCATTGATATATGAAAGACATTGTGTATCTTGGCTAAGTCTTGTGGCAAAGCAAGTTTATAGGCAATTGGTTATACTCTCTCTAATATCTCATATGGTCTAATGAACCTCAACTTAACTTTCCTTTTTGTCCAAATCACATTATTTTATTCTAAGGAGAAACCTTTAAGAACACTTTATCACCCATATTATATTCAATGTCTCTCCTCTTTAAGACCACATATTAATTTTTTTTGTCTCTTATAGCTCTTAATTTATCTTTAATGATCTCTATCTTTTTTTTTTATTTTTTGTACTATCTCAAGTCTAAGCAATTTCCTCTCTCCTACATAATCTCAACAAATAAGACTTCTACATCTTTTACCATACAATGCCTCATATAGAGCCATGCTAATACTAGATTAGAAATTATTATTATAAGAAAACTCCATAAAGGCTGAGTATTAGTTCCATGATCCTTTAAATTCAATTGCATAAGCTCTCATCATATCTTATAAAATCTATATGATTTTGATGATGAAAAGTTGTACTAATATTCAATCCTATACCCAAAGCTTTCTACAGATTAAAAATCTAGAAGTAAACCTCAGGTAATGTTAAGAAATAATGGATACCAGTATTCTATGCAACCTTACAATCTCTTTAACATATAGTTCAGAAAATTTAACCAATTGGTTATCCATTCTAACCAAGAGAAAGCCGGCATATTTGGTCAATCTATCAACAATGACCCAACTCATTATTTTTTTGTGTACAAGGCAACTCAGCCATAAAACCCATGGTTATCCTTTCCCACTTCCACTCAAGAATGGATAAAGCTTGTAAGGTACCTATTCTACTTTCACTTATTAGCACACCAAGCATTTAGACACAAAGTCAACAGTCTCTTTTCATTCTTTTTTACTAATAATGATCTTTAAAATCCTTATACATTTTTATGTCACCAGGGTGCATAAAATAAAAAGAACTATGTGCTTTTATCGAGATTATACCCTTTAACTCATCATTTGTTGACACACATAATTTGTCTTGAAATCTCAATACACTATGGCTATCAACTAATTTACATCCATTGTTCCATTTTTTACCTCATCAACTAGCTTTATAAATGCTTCATCTACTTTATGTTCTTCCTTGACTTCCTCAATCAAAATTGGTCTAGCCTCTAACTAAGCTAGAAGTATGCCCTTGTCATCAATTGATAATCTAGAATTTAATGGTATCAATTCAAGTAAAAGAGGTAGAGGAGTCACCACCAAACAAATAAGAGATTTCCTGCTAAAGGCATTAGCCTTAACATTAGCTTTTCTATAGTCTTTAATATACTTGAGCCATCTCTTTTCTCTCAAATTAAATTCCCTTTTAGTCCCTAAGTACTACAAAATTTTATGGTTAGTAAAGATTTCACAAATTTTTCCATACAAGTAATGCCACCATATCTTAAGTGAAAAGATTATCACTACCAATTCAAGGTCATTTAGAGGGTAATTAATCTAATGTGGTTTTAAGTTCCTAAAAGCATAGGTAATTACTTTTCCTTGTTGCATCAACACACAGCCTAAACCATGCAAGGAAGCATAACTATGTATAACATAGCCTTTACCTTCTACTAGTAAGGTAAGAATAAGCGCTTTAGTCAACAAAGCCTTTAATTGATAAAAAATTGTCTAGACTTTGTTCATTCACTCTAACTTGATCTCTTTTCTAAGCATTTTGGTAAAAAGAAAAAGCAACAATAGAGAAACCTTTCATAAACCTCCTATAGGAACCTACTAACCCTAAAAAACTTCTCACTTCTATTACATTACGTGGTGGATTCCAATTCATTATTACTTTCACTTTACATCTTATGTAGGTATGATGTGTTAAAAAAAACCAACTTTTTTAACCAAACACTGCAATAAATCTGGCAATTAACAACAGCAATTTCCATCGCTAATTACCAAAATTTTGTCACTAAAATAATTTAGCGATGGCACGATGAACAATCGCTAATAACCCAGTCGCTAATATATTAGCGATGGAATCCTAAATCAATCTCTAATTTAGCAATGAAAAATTTCATTGCTAATTAGCTTGTACCGTCACTAATTTATGTTCATAGTTAGTCGTCAATATTATAATAATAATTTTTAGCGACTACATTTTCTGTCACTAATTATTAATTTACTATAAAAGTTAGCAACAAAATATTAGTCGCTAATTATTTATTAAATTATAACATTTACACAGTAGCGATGGAAATAATAATTATTAGCGACTACATGTTCCGTTACGAATTCAATCATTAAATATTAATGTACTCTAAAAGTTGGTGATGAAATATTAGTCACTAATATCATCGCTAATTATTTCTTAAATTCTATCTTTTAAACATTAGCGACAGATTTGCTGTCACAAATTCGTCACTAAATTATTTCATAATTGAATTTTTTCTTTTGCTGTATTTGAAAATTTTCATCCTGTATACAATGATCGCTATTTATTTATTTTCATCCTGTACATAACAATGATTTCACACATACAGACATATATTTATTATAAATCAAAATAGGTTCGAAAACACACACATATATAAAAAATTACTTGAAACCTTATATATTATTATCCTCAAATAATCTCTCATAAAAAAATAAATGGTAATAATATCGTACTAATTAGCATCAATAGTATCATATAAATAAAATAATGATCAAACATGTAGTGCGACTGATATCACTGGGAAGTAAAACCACCACTAGGAGCAGATGAAGAATCATTATGTGGATGATCATCTTGTACAGTTGAAGGGGCAACATCATCATATCCTGGTCCATCAGTAGTAGTATTAGGCTGATCAACAGCTAGTTGTTGAATCCCCAAGTAAGGAAACAATGCTCGAATGGCTTCTATGACAATTTCCTTGACATCTTCCTTAGTCAAAGTGTTGTACTCACCACGGCATGATGCAATTGAATTGGATCCAACATGAGGGATATATGAGCCCAATCCATATAATCTTCTTCTTTTATTACATTTTGCAGCCTCATAAAATAACACAATCTCATCTACAGATGATTCCCTTTGTGATCACTCATCTCGAAGCTGCTCATACCTTGCTAATAAAATGTCAAAAATTACAACTCATAATTTACAAACACGAATCTTTAAATAATTGTAAAGACTAAAAGTAATAAATTTTATATTACTTACATGCACTTCCTTACTTCATTCAGCCATATAAGTCTTCCAATCATGATTTAGTGTGTGTATTTGTGTGTGAAGGAAGGCCTCGAAAGGTATAGGTGGCCTGCTATTCTGCTTCTCCTAGATTTGAACAATAATGATTTAGCTTATATTTTATAAATAATCGACAAACTTCCATTGGCATATAATCAATTAAACACAATCTTCATCTTCTTTCAAAAAAAGGCTAGCAAACTCCCATAACCATATGACCAATTAATATCACCAGCCTAAAAAATAGCAGGCTCACACATAGGCATATGAGCAACAATATGCATAACCAACATATCATCAACAATAACCAACAATAACTAGCTATTAATTATATTAATTATAGCAAGCTCCCATATAGTCATATCATCGACAATAACCAATATGTCATCAACATTAACCAACAATAACCAGCATATCATCAACAATAGCCAGCTATTAAGCATATTAATAATAGCAAGCTCCCATATAGGCATATCATCATCAATAACCAACATATCATCAACAATAACTAGTTATTAAGTATATTAGTAATAGCAAGCTCCCATATAGGCATATCATCAATAATAACCAGTATATCATCAACAATAACTAGCTATTAAGTATATTAGTAATAGCAAGCTCCCATAAAGGCATATCATCAACAATAACCAGCATCTAATAAACAGAATATTTGATGTTAAAGAAACTAAAATTAATAATATACTTACCATTCGTGACATGTGCTCAGTAATAGAAATTGAACCACCAATATATGATCCTGAAGCTCTATCTTGATTAGATCCTCCATAACGGTTAAGCTTTTTTTGCTTTGACACTTCAGTGCATGTAGGGAGATTGAAAATCTATTTTCATGTAGTCAACATAGGTTCTGAAAAGCGACTTTTCTTTGGACTTTTTTTTATGGCAAACGAAATCCTTATAACAAATGGCAGCCTTTGTCTCCCAACCTATCTTAAGTAGATCATTGATTTCAAGATCCCAATAGCAGTTCTTCTGTAATTATATTACAAGTAGTGTGCAATTAGATATAAGTATAGAGTAAATTCAATGTAACTTGAATGACTATCTTATGAATAAAAATAACCATTAAGTTTGATTTTCTATATATATATATATATATATATATATATATATATATATATATAAACTTAAATTCTCCTTAATAAAACTCTTTGAAACCTCCTTCCAACTAACTCCATTCAAATTTATCCACTGATAAAAGATGTTGTATATAAACCTTGAGCACTAAGAGGAAGGTTCCAACCTAAAAAAAGAATTATAATAAAGCAATGGAATTATACAATTACTTTAAACCTCTTCACAATTTCACAATTTGATAGGATTGATGTACTTACATTCTATTTTTGCTTACAATTATGTATAACTTAGTATTATTTCCATTACTTTCCTCACATATCATAGATGTAGTGCTGTTGGCATTGTGTAGGGATGGAGTTGATGCTACATGGTGTCCAGAACATGAAGAATCAATTGCAGGAGAATTTGGGTTGGAACTTGATGGGTTACAAGATCCAATAGGAGGATCTATCATAGGAGGATGTGAAGCAATAGATGCTACAGGATCTCCAGGGATATCTGGCATATCGCCATAAAGTGGATTAGTTGAATCCATTTGAACTCAACTTACTATAAAATTAATATAAATATTTGACTTTTTCGGTTAGTTCTTAATTTATATAACCTAAAAAATCATTTGTTTTTTCTCCAATATATATATATATATATATATATATATATATATATATATATATATATATATATATATATATATATATATATATATATATATATATATATATATATATATATATATATATTATTTTTCCTTCTCATATGAATTTTGCTTGAGATTATGCTTCAATAATGCAGCAGCATAGCTTATATTTCTTGCCATTTGTTTTTGATATTGAACTTTGAAACCATTCATTAATAGTAAAAACATGTTTTCTTTATTTCTTATGTCTAATGAATAATTATCTTTTTATGAAAAATTTGACAACTATTAATCTAACTAATTTTTTTTTTACATTTTATCATAAAAAGTGTTATAAAACATGAACTCATCAAATATTTTTAAAAATGAGGACATTTTGCATATATATATATATATATACACACACACACACACACACAGAGGTAAGTAAATGCATATAATACATTTGAACAAATTAATTAATATAAAATAATACTCTAATTGAGTATTTTCTTATAATATATTTTCATAATATTATTTTAGTAATTTGAATTTATATATATTATTATTAAAATTTAAAATTAGCTAAAAAATATTAATATTTAATAAAAAATAATGTGAAATTATAAATTGATTAGATAATTTGAAATCCATCAATCAGTGTAATATTGAAAAAATGAATTTCCATCAAATAGGCCTTGTAATTCATCCACAAGCCTCAAATATTATTTTGAAATGGGATTAAACATGAGTAAGCCTTGTACTCATATTTTAAGAAACCCAAGTCCAAAATTTAATTTAAATAATTTTTAATATTTCAAGAAATACTCACTTTTTATTATGTCCATTATGTTTTATTTATCTACTTGATTCCGGTAAAAAAATATATTTGGGTGAGTGAAGATTTGAACTGTAATGATTAGAAGGCATCTTAATCTTTTAGAGCTTGAAGCCCCTTTTAACAAAATAAATAAATATACATGTACATCCATAATCAAAACAATAAACAAAACTCCCAATTCTCATAATTAATGAAGAATTTTATGGTAACCCACATTTCAGCCTCTAATTTCCCTACACACACACACATATACATCCCTGGCAAGGCAAAAGCAATTTTTTGGAATAAAGGCCGCCATTTATATTTAAAAGTGAAAAATCATAAGCTATAACATGTATACTAACTCAAGGCACATACAGAAAAAACAACATGCGACATATATATATATATATATATTGTATACTAGCTTTATTAGAGTCTTTTCAACCCAAGAAAAACTAAAAAAAATTAACAAAGTTAAAGCTCACAAATTTTCCCCAAAATCGCAACCTCGACAAATGAATTGAATTTGTTTCAAACTAAATTGAAGTAAAATTCAGAACATAGAAAGGCTTGACATACTCTCCAACAATTACAGTAATAAAAATATAAAACAAAATGAACCTGGACGCTATCTTTTATTGATGAAGTGTGAAGAAAATGATGAATCCAAACCCTATATCATAATCTTCTCGGTCAAAAATTCAAATGGCAGATTGCAGAGCATCAACACTAGAGCCAAAAAAAAAGAGCTTCAACGAGAGATGGAGACTGTTCATTGAAAAATTAAGCAAATTCATGGCGACGCGAGGGAGTTTATCGATGGAAGGAAGACGGGGAGAAACAAAAGCAGCGCACTTGGCATTAGGGTTGTTGGAGGAGGGAGGGAGTAGCGAATGGAAACAGCGGAGAGGGGTGAGGGAAGAGAAAATGTCGATTTTATATGTTGGGTAAAATTCTAAAATTACTAAAATGCCCCTACCAAATTTTATCATTTTGTCCTTGTATTCAAGGATAATTTGGTAAATATATATAACTAAAATTTTTAATAATTTAAAATTTGATCAAAATTTTAACAAAATATAAATAAATTATAAATTTTTCATAATCATTTTAAATGAAATAATAAATTTTATATTATTATTTTATAAATATTTATTTTTATTATTTTTTATAATGTGACTATATGATAATTGTAACAATTAATTTATTATTATTATTATTATTATTATTATTATTATTATTATTATCAAAAATGTAAATTTTTTAAAATAATAAGTTTAAATTTGGGGATAATTGATAAAAAATCATTATCTTTTCAAAATAATTATAATATATAAAATGAAAAAGAAAAGAAACATTTGCCAAAACGATGTATTTTTGACAAATGTTCTCTTAGGTCCTTCCTTTTTATGCCCATAAATAATTGAGCTCTAATTCTTTGTCTTTGTGCCTTTAAACCCCCAAATCAAATAAAATTCAACCTATAAATTATTATTTTTTTGGCTCTTATAATTTTATATTTATTTTACTACATAATCTAGATATAAATTTGATCAATTCGATTATTTCTTGGGTAATTTAAAGTCGAGATGTTACATATCCAACTTAATCTCCTTAATTATCTTTATTTACAACATAAATATTTAATCAAAGTTGCCTATTAACAATTTTTGGATCAAAATTTGACCTTTGGTAAATTCTAAATTTCTTGTACTATTATTTTTTATATTGTTACATGCAATGTCGTTCATGTCGCCTTCCGATTTCGGTGCTGATCTCAAAATGAAAGGAGTGTTTAAATAATAACAATATAGTTCAAGAGATTCCAAATATTTTTTCTTCATATTCAATGATGGTTTATTAAATTTATATAATTAGAATTTCAAATAATTTAATATTTGATTTAAATTTTATAAAATAAAAATAAATTACAATTTTTTATTATTTTTTTAAATGAAATAATAAATTTTATAGTCTCTAGTAATTTCATTTCCAATTTGACTTGAAGCGACTGCAATTCAATTTTTCTTGGCAACACTACCTTCATCCTATACACTAAGGAGAAAAGGTGGCTTCTGTGAAAGTCTTAATCATAGTCAGATTACCCCAGAGTACAAATGGTAATTTCTTTGCCCAATCTCTATAAGTTTGTAAAGTCTAAACCAAGATCTTTTTCAAGTTTTTGTTTATAGCTTCCACTACCCCTTTCCTTTATAGATGGTATGTAGAGGACTTATGGTGTTGAATCCTGTATTTCTAAGCAGCTACTTTGTTTCTTCCTAGAGCTGGACCCTATTGTCGAATACCATATAGTGAGGCACACCATACCTACAAATCCAATTCCTCTCAATAAAATGTGCCAAGGGCTTATTAATTTCTAAAAGACTCTGCTTTTACAAATTTTGTGAAATAATCGATGGCAACCACAATGTACTTTTACCCATTCAAAGGCATTAGATAAATTTCCCCAATGATGTATATTCCCTAAGCTCAAAAAGGCCAAAGAGATGAAAGGTTATGTAATTCAAAAACGGGCAGATGGCATAAGTTAGTATGTTGTTGGCACTGATGGCATAACTTCACGTAACACGAGCAATTTGTGTCCATCGTCAACCAAACGGAACCCTGGCACATGATCTTTGCCAATGTCATTCTATTCATGTGGGCTCTATATATCCCCTTATGAGTTTCCTCCATCACCCTTTTTGCTTTTTTCTTATCTAAACATCTCAAATGAACACCATATACTTACCTTTTGCCTAGGACACCATTTATACTTATGAACTATGTTGATAGCTTTTGTATCATTCTCTGATCTTTTTGTGGCTTTTAATCGGGCCAGGTACTCTATTAAAAAGCCATCCAAGCATGGTCCCTACCAAAAGGTCTAACTCATCACAACCATAATGACCGATCAGATTACCATTTAATATACCAATAGGTACAAGACTTGGATTGGTGATTATCCTTTGATAGAGCCCTCAGTTGAGTGAACCTAAGGGTTTGTCATAGGAACACACTAGGGTCATAAAATGGGATGCTTAACTTATTATAAAACTCTAGCATGATTCTATTGAAATTTTCAAAAAGGGATAAAATTTCTTAATCAAAAGCTTGTTTATGTCATATGAAACCAAAGTACTTTCGGAGCAAAGTCTCAAAATTCTCCCCAGTAGAGTCACTATTATAACACATGCGATATTGAAAAGACCCTTTTCTGACCTCTCATCTCATCAAGCAATGAAGTCGAGACTTATCTCTATTTTCCTAAGTAATCTCAAGGCCAGGGATCATTTCACCTCTGCCTTGGAAATTTGATCCAATTTTTAGGATTCAAACAATTTAAGGTTTCCACACCCAAGTCGATCGGTCACTCCACGAAAGTTAAGGGATTCAACTTGATTTGCTGAGTCTCGAACCTTAAAAAGGCATAAGACAACATCTCAGGGTACCTCTATCCCATCATTGGCAATCAATCATCGACAGGTCTCTTTGTTGGGCATCATAAGGCCAATGTAAAGAGTCAACACCCAATAAAATATTGAAAAATGGTATTTCGACCTTATGAAGCCAAAAGCTAAAGAGAGTTCAACACTTCAAAATTATTTATACCCTTGATGGATGCTCTTTTCACACATAAGAGCATATCATAATAAATTAAAGGCACACCTAAGCACATAAAAAAATTCATAAATCAAGGAATAAATATAAATCATCCACAAAAATAGTCATCTATAAATTGAATGATTTATTGTGGTTCTTTTGATGAGGACATTGGTCCTCACATGTAAATTTATTAAGAAGAGTTTCATTGTGAGCTTTTAAAGATAGAGACTTATCGGTCCAAGTTTTATTACGAAATATCTCATATTATTTAATTATGCAAAAAATATTTTATATCGTTAAAAGCTCGATATTTACACGTGAGCTTTATGGCAAAAGGCATGACAATGGTCTAATTTTATTGGCAAAAAATTCCATATTATTTAATATAATTATTTTTATGGCATTTTCCTTTAGCGATCAAAAAAGGCCTTTTCATAATAAAAGAAGGAAGATATGAGCTTACCTCCATTGCTTGCCTAAATGCACTCATAAATGGGTTATCCACGACAATATGACAACTATAATTAGGGGTGTACACGATTTGATATAATTTGAAAATTTACAAATCATTATATTGTCTTGAAATTTTGGATATTTTAAAAATCAAGTATTGGTATTGTCTTGAAAATTTAAGACAATTTGGTACAATTTTATAAAATTTCGGATAATTTAGTACAATTTTTCGATTCTTTCAGTACTAAACAATACAGTACAGTACAATTTGGTACTTCGGATAATTCAATATTTTTAAAATTTCATAAATTAAATTCACACAATAATAAATACAAATACAATTAAAATATCTCAGCAAGTATAATTAAAATTTAAGTCAAAATACATTACTTAAAAGTCAACATTCAACAGTCTTCCTTTACATTATGTTGACACTAATTTTATAATCTTGAGCAATATTTGAAAACAATATAGATTTTAAATAAATAGATCACCAAAAAAATATAAACATTAAATAGAAATTTAAAAAATAATTTACCCAAAAATAATAATTACCCAATTGAAATTTTATAAATTCTTCGATTGATGCCTCTGAAGCCAAAAGTGTAGCCGATCTCAACCCGTTTTGACAACAAATGAGAACCTTGGTTGTAATCGAAGTTAAAAAACTTTTAAATTTGTCTAAAGTCCTTCCTCTTGTGGTAAAAGCTGATTCAAAAGCCACGATCAAGCACTGAATAGCCAAGACATCTCTAGCAACCTTAGCAAAAATTGGATAATTTGGCTCATTTTTCTTTCACCAACTCAAAATGTCAAAATCAGGAGAATTTTTTACTAGTTTATCAATCAAATAAGTATCCAAATCTCCTTGAGATACAACTTGCTCTTTGTCCTCATTTTCTAAAAATCACGCATCAATATCATCAGAATTAAGTGGTGGGGCAGCAATTTGATTAACATTAACCTCTTCCAATTTTTTATGTTCTTCTATCAGTCCATTCAAAGCAATTTTCACATTAGAAACTAATTTCTCTATCTTATTCTCACCATAAAAAGCTGTGTATTTTGAAACTAAAAATTTAATTTTAAATCTAGGATCCAAGACCACAGCTATGAAAAGAATGACATTCATCTTGTTAATTGAACCCCAATACTTATTAAATTTTAATTGTATATGTTTCTACATTTCTATCAAAAAATCATCACCACTAGTTTGAGAAGAATGCGATAAGTTCAAAATATGCACAATCTCTAAAAAATATAAGTTGGAAGTTGAATATAATGATCCAGATAATTTGCAAGTCACATTATAAAATCTTCTTAGAAATTTTGTGAGAGTTGTGAGTTGTTTCCAACTACTTGTTGGGAATTATCAGTTACATACATCACATACATAAGCGAAATTTAAAATTTTTAACCAATAGATCTCATCTTGCCATGAATTTATAATATAAATATTAAAGAGAATAAGAAAAATCACCTTTGATTTTTGTTGAATAGTTGATTTTCCTTCTCACCGGGTTGTCGTAAACCACAGTGTCCAAAATTGAACACCTCCAATTAGTAATCCACACTAGAGAAGCATTAATGAACCAAGAATAATGGAAAACAAGAGCTGGCCGAATTTCCCTTGATGCTAGCAAGGGAGTGGCGGCTAGGGTTTTTGAAAGAGAGAGAATTTCTTTTCTCTTAATAAAATCACTATCACTTGGATTTTTATAGTTAGGTTAAAAATTCAACTTCATAATGGGATTGGGCTCTTTAAAATTACTGGAGAAATATTAAATGGGCTTCTGGAATTATTAATAATTTATTTGGGCTCAATTAAATCCAATTTAAGTCCATTCATAAAGGACTATGCACAAAACCCATAAACTAGGCCCTTTATGCATACAATTGGATTTAATCACCTAAATGAATTCCAAATCCATCCAAATTAAATATTTAGACTCCATAACACTTATAAAATATATCTAAGTTTTTTTGGTCCAAGAATTAGGCCTTTAATGCCTTCTATATGGGTTTGGTGTGTAACCCTTCCTTTGGAGGGTTTTTGCGCCAAAACCAATTCTTTGGGACTCATTTAATTCCTCCAATGGATCTATTAATAATTATATTAGCCCTATAATACTTATATTCCAATAATAATTAATTATGAAATACAATAGTTCAATTAGGTCTATTTTACATAGCATTTCTAAAAAGTTCTGCGAACAATTCTACTTGATCTTAATTAATTAAACTCTTTAATTAGTTATTCTTTTATTCATTTCTCTTCTCCCATAACAATATCAAATATTATTATCCTTGTCATTTTACCATTTTATCCTTTACTCTATATGTGTGTGACCGATTGGGTTCCAGTCCATATTGGCAGTATAATATGTAATTATGAGTTCTATTCAAAACTCACATGATTTAAACTTCTTTAAATCATTTGGTCAATCCCTATTGATATTTATGATACACTATTATAAAAATCATGAGCGGCCTCTAGCTAGGCATCATGACTATCCAAATGTCAGGAAATTCAAGTGGTTTGACTATACCCTTCCATATAATCAGTTACCATGCAATTACTCCTTTCACCACTCTTATCTCAATTAGATTATGAGTATGGATTTTTTTCAACTCATATAAATCTAATTATGTATGATCTATTAATTTAACCATTGTTCCTAAAATGCCCTTCATGGATCCCTATCCATCTTAGCATATTACTCTAGCCAGAGGTTCTCTAAACAAGGCAATTATAGAATCATACGAGATAAGTTCCCTTAATAAATTTGGGATGGTGAATACTTTGTCAATCACTCAACTATCTTCAAGTAGGTCATGATATACCCAACCTCCTAACTATGTTCACCCCCAGTTGGAAGTAATCAGTTATAGAGTCAAAGTATATCACTTGCTAATTAACATAACCTTGGTGATCTCAAGTCTAAGGATACTTGCACAACCGCTATGAAAAGATTCCTCACTGACATAGATTTAATATCCATGTGAGGATTCTTTTTACAAGTCTCCAATGAACTTGTTCTTCTAACAAGCATCCACATGCTAGCTTTGATCATCTTGCATAATCACAGTTATGAGAACCACTGCTTAAACTATTCAAGAAGCATAACATGTGCTAATTTTTTCGAATTAACAATGTCCTATCTTGTTAATTCTACGACTATTGATATTTTGATATTATCACATTTGCATGCAATAGATATCTCACATCATGAAAACTTTCATGATTGCCTTTGCATTATGTTTATAATATCTAGGACTTCATTTATTAATTTAAGATTTACAAACTCATGTTTTTAAACATAGCATTAATATATGAATGATGCCTTTTATTAAGAATATGAGTTCATAAATATGAAATACATCCCTATTACATAGGCTCTATGGCATACTCTCTAACAATCTCCCACTTGCACTAGAGCCAATCACTCATATGTCTTAGACCCATGTTATTTATATGATGATCATGCTTAATCTGGGAAAGTACTTTAGTGAGGGGATTCGCCACATTATCATCTGTGGGGACTCTTTCTATTTTCACATCATTTCTAGCTACTATTTCCCTTATGAGATGGTAGTGTCTGAGAACATGCTTGGATTGCTGATAAGACCGTGGTTCTTTTGCTTGCGTAATGGCTTCATTGTTGTCACAATATAAAGAAATCGAATCAACAATACTAGGCACCACTCCTAGTTTAGATATGAAATTTTTGATCCTAACTACTTCTTTGGCTGCTTTCGAAGCAGCAATGTACTCAACTTCTGTCGTGGAATTAGCAGTTGTTTCTTGTTTAGAACTCTTCCAACTAACTGCCCTTCTTTCCATTATGAACACAAAACCAGACTATGATTTACAACCATCTTTGTCAGATTAGAAGCTGACACCCGTATACCCATTTACTTCCAAACTGCCCTCCCCATATACTAGGAATATATCCTTAGTCCTTCTCAAGTACTTCAGGATATTCTTGATAGCTACCCAGTGTTCCTCTCCAAAATTGGATTGGAATCTGCTTGTGACACTCAAAGCAAATGCTACATCTGGACGTGTACATAACATAGCATACATGATAGAACCAATTGTAGATGCATATGGTATTCTATTCATGCTCTCTCTATCCTCTAATGTCTGCGGACACATAGACTTGGAAAGGTGTTTCCCATGCACCATAGGTATAAACCCTTTCTTAGAGAGATCAATATTGAACCTCTTTAATACTTTATCTATATATATACTTTGAGAAAGAACTAGCAACCTATTGGATCTATCTCTATAGATTCTTATTCCCAAAATATAGGATGCTTCTCCAAGGTCTTTCATGGAGAATTGCTTGGATCACCATTTTTTAACAGATTGGAAAAGAGAAATATCGTTTCCCATGATTAATATATCATCCACATATAGAACTAATAAGATAATTGCACTCCCACTTACCCTTTTATACACACAAGGTTCATCTTCATTCTATGAGAAATCAAACTCTTTGATTGTCTCATTGAACTGTATGTTTCAACTCCTGGAGGCTTGCTTCAATCCATAAATGGATCTTTCAAGCTTGCATACCTTTTTGCCATTTTCTGATGTGAACCCTTCTATTTGTATCATATACACATCCTCAGTCAGATTTCCATTTAGAAAAGTTGTCTTCACATCCATTTGCCAAATCTCATAATCATAATGAGCTGCAATGGCTAAAAGTATTCTTATAGACTTAAGCATCGCTACAGGAGAAAAGGTTTCATCATAGTCAATACCTTCTTTTTGACGATAGCCTTTTGCTACTAAGTGAGCTTTATAGGTAACTATATTACCTTCCATGTCGG
The DNA here is from genome assembly GCA_037975025.1 of Excoecaria agallocha. Lineage (NCBI taxonomy): Eukaryota > Viridiplantae > Streptophyta > Magnoliopsida > Malpighiales > Euphorbiaceae > Excoecaria > Excoecaria agallocha. Next base: position 100,851,989 of record CM075807.1, on the reverse strand, counting down.
TCTTTTTTTAAGACCCATTTGCACCCTATGGGTTTTATCCCTTCAGGTGGTTGAGTTAAAGTCCATACTTTATTCTCATACATTGATTCCATTTTAGACTGCATAGCCTACAGCCATAAATCATGTTCTGAACTGTTCAAAACTTCTTGATAGCTTGTAGGCTCATTGTCCTCTACTACAGTTATGCCTCTATCTGAATTAATGTGAAATCCATATCTCATAGGGATAGAACGCATCCTAGTAGAATTTTTAGGATTTTGTGTATAATTAGGTTCAACTGTAATTTCATCATTATGAAATTCAGTCTCGGGTTCAATCGGTTGATCTACTTTTATTTGTGGGTCTTGAACTTCACCAAGTTCAATTTTACTCTCACTATCCTCTTGTAGTACAAATTCTCTTTCCAAGAAATAACATCCCTTGAAACAAACACTTTTTGTTCTAAGGGATGATAGAAATAATATCCAAACGTTTCTTTTGGATATTCCACAATTAAACATTTGTCAGACTTAACATCTAGTTTGTCTGACATTGTCTTCTTCATCTAAGCAAGACAACCTCATACTTTCATATGAGAAAATGTGGGTTTCTTGTTATTCCATATCTCATATGGAGTAACATCAACTGATTTACTAGGAACTTTGTTTAACACATAAACAGCAATTTCTAGTACATATCCCCAAAAGGACTTAGGCAAGTCTCCTCGACTCATCATGGATCAAACCATATCTAATAGTGTTCGATTTCTCCTTTTAGATACACCATTATGATGTGGTGTATATGGTGGAGTCCATTGAGATGAAATCCCATTATCTCTAAGATAATCTTGAAATTCTTGACTTAAGTACTCTCCACCTCAATCTGATCTAATTGTCTTAATACTCTTACCATGTTGCTTCTCTACTTCATTTTTGAATTCTTTGAACTTTTCAAATGCTTCTGATTTATATTTCATTAGATAGATATATCCAAACTTGAAATAATCATCTATGAAAGTAATGAAGTAGGAGTAACCTCCTCTGGCATGTGTACTCATTGGACCACATACATCTGAATGTATTAAGTCCAAAACCATTTTAGCTCGTCCTTCTTTACCAATAAAGGGAGTTTTTGTCATTTTTCCTAATAAACAAGATTCACATGTATCAAATGACCCAAAATCACCTGACTTGTGTAATTTGGTCATGCATTTCTCATTTATATGGCCTAAACAACAATGCCATAAATATGAGGTATTTAGATTATCTTGTTTCATTCTCTTGATATCCACATTATGCACTTCTTTAATTAAATCAAGAACAAATATACCATTCTCAATGATAGCTTTAGCATAAAACATATTGTTCTTAAAAATGTAACAACATTTGTCTTTTAAAGAAATGTCTTAATCGTTCAATAAACAACTGAAAGAAATAATACGTTTGGATAAAGCTGAAACATAATAAAAAATTATTTAATTCCAGTATTAATCCACTTAGAAGAGGCAAATGATAAGTCCCCACAACTGTTGTAGAGATGTTTTTTCCAGTAGCTGACTATAGACATATTCTGCCTTTTTAACTTTTCTACTGCTTTTAAGCCCGTATAGATCATTACACAAATGAGATCCACATCCGGTATCTAATACCCAAGATTGTTTTGAAGCAGTAGAATAAGTATTAATTTCAATCATATGAATACCTAAAGTAGAAGCATCATCTTGCTTCTTCTCCTTGAGACAATCTAGATAGTCCTTGCAGTTATGCTTCCAATGACCATCTTTTCCACAATGGAAGCAAGTTCCTTTGGGATTCTCTTTCTTGGCAACCTTCTTCTTGAAAACCCCACCATTCTTTGGTTGTGCCTTGGTCATCATCTTCTTTTTCTGCTTCTTGCCTTTAGCAGAAGTGACAACCATGACACTTTTTGAATCCTTCTTGAAGGATCCATCAGTTGTTTTGAGCATGTTGATTAACTCAGGAATGGTTACTTGGATATTCTTCATGTTGAGGTTAAGCACGAAAGGTGCATAACTTAGAGCCAACGAGTACAAGATTAAATATATGTATAGATCATTATCCATTACATAGCAGAGTCTACTCAAATGCTCAATATACCCATGCATCTTTAATGCATGAGTAGCTGCCGAAGTGGCTTCCACCATTTTGTAGCTAAATAGAGCTCGAGCAATCTCATATTGCTCATTTCTAGCCTGAGAAGAATAAAGCTCTTCTAGATGCAAAATGATGGTTCTAGCATCCATCATCTCATGTTGCTTCTAAAGCTCTAAGGACATAACACCCAGCATTAGACATGCCGCTACTTCACTATTCTCCATGTATTTTCGATAAGTGCCCTTGATTTCATCAATGGCATCATCGGATGGAAGTGGTGGTGGATCTTTATCCAAGATATAATGGATCTTTTCAGCTTTGAGAACAATTTTTACTTGTCTGATCCAATCAAAATAGTTGCTGCCAACAGCTTTTTATCCAAGATTGATTGTATGTTAATGTTCGATGTGCTCATGATGATGGCCTAGATGTGAAAAGAAAACATATGAGAGTATGTTTATATATATGTATCCATTAATTAGGTCTTTAATTAATCCATTTCCTCTCACTATTTTATTACGAATTAATAGCCCTCACTATATAATCCGAGAAAACCTGATGGTTTTCTTAGTGGGCCAATATCCAATCCTTAATATGTAATTTGACCTTGACTATTGTCAACAAGCCAAACTCCATACCCTTGAAAGGTAGGTATCTCTATACCAATTGTATCTCTACACAACTATTGGATCATTAGGTTATCAACTCTTGATACATGCATATCATATATACATTCCCTAATCTTGCCTCTAGAACCATTAGCCTTGATTGTGGTCAACAAGCTAATGGGCTAGCTAAGATGACCCATTTAATTAGAGTCGAACATATTCGATATAATGTGAGCTTGACTATGGTCAACAACCCACACTATAAAGAACTCTGGTTCTCCTCCAATTAATGGAAGGCTTATATACCTTAGTATTTATTTAAGGAATTTTAGTTAATTAAGTCTCATCATACATGGTTGGGATACATTGGTATGCATCTTATATCTTTCACATATATATGAGCATACAAATATAGTATAGTTATGGACTTTACTATATTGATTTTCTCGAGCCAAAAGGGAAATCAAAAGGTCATACCTAGGTAATATGCATGATTCAAACAAGTAAAAATAATTACATTATCTTCAATCTTGTTAGATCTCCATCTGGCCCATCTTGCTCCTTGATAGTGGTCTCCATATCTATCTCTAATTTTAATCTAAGTAATCTAATTACATATTATAATTTGAAAAAAAAAATACAAATAAAAATAAGTGGCCGGGACATAAAAGTCCTCATTAGGCCGAAACATGCATATGCTTAATCACATTGGGCCTTGTCCATAACTATCCATCATGACAATCATACACCCTTATATGTATTTCTAATGCATAAAGTAAAACCATATAATGGAATACAAACTATGTTTCAACTCTTGAAACTTACTTTTGAGTTATTTTAATAATGTGATTAAATTAGGAAATTTTTCCATTTTTGAAACTTTCATTTTAGGAAACCTTTTTGCATGCATGTGTCCTTGCCTTAATTATCAATCCAATTGATTATTAATTGATTATCAATTGATTATTTAATTAATTAATCATATTAAATAATTAAAAAATTAATTTTGGGCTTAAAATAAAGGGTAGGCCGAAACCCACAAATTTAAATCCTAAAGTGTGTTCACACACAAACTAGTTTTGTGTCTATTGGACCATTTGGGCCTTTTGGAATGAGCCAAGCCCACTCCAGCCCTTAAAACCCATTAATAAACTTAATTATAGTTTATAATATTTAATTTAAATCAGCTCCTTGAGCCCACCAAGTCATTCACTAATTTAAATCAAGTCCGTAAATATAATTAAGCCCAATAAGTGTTTTAATGAATTAAAATTAATCCCATTAATTCAAGGCCCATTTTAATTAATCCAATTAATTAAAAACACATTAATATATCAGATTTAGAAGATTAAAAATTTTTCTAAACAAGAACCCACCAAGAACACACGAAGAACACCAATTTATCGAACTTTTCAACTAAACTAGTTTTCATGCAAAACTTATTCGATTTTAATTTTGTTTGATCCTATGGCTTAATGTCACATATTAAACACATAAATTATAATCAACATAATTTTAGAGTGGATCAATAAAAATTTATTTTAGAACAGCTCCTAAAACTTTTATTGAAAAATAAAAACCCTACACGCCAAAAACAATGATTCTTTTCTAAAAAAAATCATTTTTATTTTTCATTTTATATATTTGATCACATACATCCAGAAATCAATATTTCTCATTCATGAACAATCAAATTTGATATTTTAAAGTTCATGAAATAAATAACTCAAAAATAAAAACTATTCCGTAAAAAAAATATAGAATTGTAGATTCATGGCAAAACCGAGGCTCCGATACCATGTTGGAAATTATCGGTTACATGCATCACATATATAAGCGGAATTAAAATTTTTAACCAATAGATCTGATCTTGCCATGAATTTACAATATAAATATTAATGATAATAAGAAAAATCACCTTTGATTTTTATTGAACAGTTGATTTTCCTTCTCACCAGGTTGTCGCAAACCACAGTATCCAAAATTGAACACCTCCAATTAGTAATCCACACTAGAGAAGGATTGAATGAACCAAGAATAATGGAACATAAGGGCCGGATGAATTTCCCTTGATACTAGCAAGGGAGTGGTGGCTAAGGTTTTTCAAAGAGAGAGAATTTGTTTTCTCATAATAAAATCCCTATCACTTGAATTTTCATAGTTAGGTTAAAAATTCAACTTTATAATGGGATTAGGCTCTTTAAAATTACTGGAAAATATTAAATGGGCTTTTGCAATTATTAATAATTTATTTGGGCTCAATTAAATCCAAGTTAAGTCCATTCATAAAGGACTATGCACAAAACCCATAAACTAGGCCCTATTATGCATACATTTGAATTTAATCACCCAAAATGAATTCCATATAAATTAAATATGTAGGCTCCATAACACTCATGAAATATATTTAATTTATTTTGGTCTAAGAATTAGGCCTCTAAGGCCTTCTATGTGGGTTTGGCATGTAACCCTTCCTCTAAAGGATTTCTGCACCAAAACCAATTCTTTGGGCCTCTTTTAATTCCTCCAATCAGTCCTATAACACTTATAGTCCAATAAAAATTAATTATGAAATATAATATTTCAATTAGGTGCATTTTACATAACATTTCTGAAAAGTTCTACGAATAATTCTACTTGATCATAATTAATTAAACTTTTTAATTAGTTATTCTCTTATTCATTCCCATAATAATATCAAATATTATTATCCTTGTCATTTTACCATTTTATCCTTTACTCTATATGTGTGTGACCTATTGGGTTCCTGTCCATATTGGTAGTATAATAGGTAATTATGAATTCTATTCAAAACTCACATGATTTAAACTTCTTTAATTCATTTGGTCAATCCCTATTGATATTTTTGATACACTATTATACAAATCATGAGTGGCCTCTAGCTAGGCATCATGACTATCCAAATGTCAGGAAAGTCAAGTGGTTTGACTATAGCCTTCCATAGAATCAGTTACCGTGCAGTTACTCCTTTCACCACTCTTATCTCAATTAGATTTTGAGTATGGATTTCTGTCAACTCATATAAATCTAATTATACATATTTTATTAATTTAACCATTGTTTCCAAAATACCCTTTATGGATCCCTATCCATCTTGGCATATTACTCTGGCCAGAGATTCTCTGAACAAGGCAATTATAGAATTATGCGAGATAACTTCCCTTAATAAATATGGGATGGTGAATCCTTTGTCAATAATTCATTTATCGTCAAGTAGGTCATCATATACCCAATCTCCTAACTATATTCACCCCCAGTTGAAAGTAATCAGTTATAGAGTCAAAGTATATCACTTGCTACTTAAAATAACCTTGGTGATCTCAAGTCTAAGGATATTTGCACAACCTCTATGAAGAGATTACTCACTGACATAGATTTAATATCCATTTGAGGATTTTCTTTGCAGGTCTCCAATGAATTTGTTCTTCTAACAATCATCCATATGTTAGCTTTGATCATCTTCTATTCAAGAAGCATAACATGTGCTAGTTTGATCATCTTCTATTCAAGAAGCATAACATGTGCTAGTTTATTCGGAAAGAGGGAAAGACTAAAGACTGAAGGAAGAGAAAGTGAGAAACCTAAACCTAATTTCTTTTTTCACCCTCAAAAAATTCTATTTTTAGTATTTTTAAAATTATTAACTACTTCATTAAATTTTTTACTCCCTCCAAAAATTCAAAATAAAAAATTTTCCCTCTTAAAAATTTTAAAATTAATTTTTAATCATAAATTCAGTTTTTTATCATTAGAAAAATAATTTATATTTACCTTTACTTATAAAAATGAGAGTAAATATAAAATATTTTTTAAATGAACATTAAATTAATAGTATTAATAAAATAATTTATAAAAAGAAGCATTTTATAAGCCGATGTTATTTTTTTCTATGTTAAAAGAATTTTAGATATTTCGTTATAATACATTAATTGATAATATTTCGTTATATATAATAAATATATTTAATTACATTATTAATTTAGATATTCATATATGTATTGTACTAAAAATATATGAGTATTAGTTAATTGATACTCAGAGAAAATGAAATTAATTAATAAAGTACTTATGTAAAAAATTGATTAACTTATGTATCTATATAGATATTTATAAAGAAATTTAAATAGCAGTAGAGTGATATTAAGATAGATTAAATTAAATACAAATTATTTTAGTTATATATTCATATTCATATTCATATTCATATAGATATAATAATTATTATAATAATTAAATTTCTATTCTTAATAATTAAAATATTTAGTTTAATTTATTAATTAATCATTATCTTAATTTTAAAAAATAGAAATTTAAATGAATAACTTAAGAATAAATGAATAATTTAATGTATATTTATTCAATTACTCATATGGATATTGTGCAAAAATAAATGAATATTAGTTGATATTAAAAGGAAATGAAATTAGTTGCTAAGTTGATTATATACATATATAATTACATTAATTGGTAAATTTTCATTAATATAATAATTGTATATAATTATATTGTTAATTTACATACTCAATTACTTATATAGATATTGTGCAAAAATAGATGAATACTCATTGAGTGATGTTGAAAGAAAATAAAATTAACTACTAAGGTGATTATATATATATATATAATCACACTAATTGGTAAAATTTTATTAAAATAATAATTGTATATAATTATATTGTTAATTTAAATACTCAAATACACATATAGGTATTGTGCAAAAATAGATGAATGCTAGTTAAGTGATAGTGAGAGTATATGTACTCATATTATAAGTACATTCAATAATTTATGATATAAAAGTAAATAAAATTAATTGATAAGATAATTACATACTCATATTGTCATATAATTATATTAATTTATAAAATTTTATTATATACAATAACTATATAGATAATCACATTATTAATTTACAACTTCATTACTAATATACGTATTGTACGAAAATATATACATACTAGTTGGATGACAATAAAAATAAATGAAATTAATTCATAAAATAATTATACACTCATATAATACATTAATTGAAAATATTTCATTATATATAATAAATATATTTAATTACATTATTAATTTAGATATCCATATAGGTATTGTCCTAAAAATAGATGGGTATTAGTTAATTGATACTTAAAATAAATGAAATTAATTGATAAAGTAGTTATGTGATAAATTACTTAACTTACATATCTATATAGATATTTATAAGCAAAATAAAATAATAGTTTATTAAATACAAATTATTTTAGTTATATATTCATATTCATATTCATATTCATATTCATATTCATATATATAGAATAATTATTATAATAATTAAATTTTTGTTCTTAATAATAAAAATATTTAGTTTAATTTATTAACTAATTATTATCTTAATTTGTGTATTAAATTATATAATGTAAATAATTATGAAGCTAAATTTATGCAGTACATACATAATAAAAAATTATAAGTAATATTTATATATAAATTATTAGTATTATATATAATAATTAATAAATATCAATTCTTTCGGTACGGTTCAATTCGGTTCTCAATCAAGTTCTAGGTTAAATATCCAAATGCATTCCAAATAAAGTCAACAGTACAATTAGGTTTGGGTCTAATAAAAAATTTAACAGTATAGTTTGGTTATTAATCTTTTTCTTCGGTACTTCGATTCGGTACAGGAAGATCCAGACCCGTGTTTACCCCTAACTATAATAATAATAATAATAACAATAATAGAAATAATAATACTAACAAATAAAAAATTAATTAAAATGGCACGAAATAAAATAGAAGAGAGAAAATAAATTTCAAGCGTATGTTAAGGAACGCATGGGTGTGCATCGAATAACATATGGTCAACTCAACCAATTTAAAAGAAAAGAAAATTTCAATTTTGGTCATGCATCAGTTGATGTATAGATGTGCATCAGGTGATACAAGGTCATACATGCAGTCCTTTGTGTGACTTTTACCTCCCTTTTAAATAATGTCCTTATTGACAAAATGGGTCTAAAAAGGAAAAGAAAGGACCCATAAAATGCTAAAAAAATATTTTCAAAAGAGATCAAATCAGAATAAATCGCAAAAAAGGATAATAAAGCAATAACCCTATTTATTTTTACCACACGACAAAATATCCTTTTAGAAGAATTTCACAGTCTAAATCTAAATGTGAGGTAATTTCATATAAATTATTACATATAATTAAAAAAGGGTCAAAAATGCAATTCCCCCCCCCCCCCCCGCCTAAGGTTTGACAAAAAAAAAGCCATTAATCTCGTAATATTTATTTTGGTATAATGTTCCTATTACGACCCTAGCAAGTGCACTAGATTGACAAATAATAAAGTGGGATAAATTTAAGACCCTCAATATCGAACTCAAGGGAAATATGTGTGAAAACTGTGAAAATTAATTGTATACTAAAGAATTTCCAATTGTTTATGTCTATGAGTTGTTTAATTTATATAATGCAACTTTAAAAATTAAAATATGCAGTGAGAAAAAATTAAATTCTACTAATAGTAAATTGAGAATGTATTAAATTCAGAAAAATTAACAAGTATGAAAATCTATAGAAATAAAACGTTTCTCGAGTTCAATCATCCACCCCATACCCACTGTGAATTAACTTTATCGAGAAGTATACATGAACAAATTCGGGATAACCCTCTTAACCCAAGCATCCCATTTTGGAGCTAGCTATTCTAGTTGCTAAACGTCTCATTTCGGAGCCGGCCCAACAACTAGCCTATGCACGGGTCTAACATCCTAAGTTTTGTTTACTTTCCCATTCCGGAGCCAAACAACCCAAAATCCATCAAAATATGCTTAATATTCACATTATGAGTAGGGGATTCAAAGCTGCCCCAAACAAAAAAAGGGACTACTCACTATCCATAATGTAAAAGATGAATAAAGTAAGAGTGAAAACAATAAAACCCATTTGAAGCTGAAGATTTGAAGTTGATGAATCTCTTTCTCTTCTTCTCCAAGCTGCACCTTGATTGTAAGCTTTAATCTTCAAAGTAACAACTAAAACTATGACTATGTTTGTGTTCTTGAAGTATAACTAAGTTAAAAGATTTATTTTTACAAGTAAAACTATAACACTAAGTATAAGAAACTCTCCTCTAATGAAAAACTGCATTTTCTCTCTACCCAAATACCCTATACACGAAACCCTAGAAAAAGACTCCCTTGAAATAGAAAATTTTGCAGCTTTTATAGAGCTATCTAGGGAGACATGATTGGGACACTTTTGTCTCAGCCGCGACACAAGAAAACAGAGTGGTAAGTTGCCTTGGGCATGGCTAGGACAGTGTTGTCTCAACCGCGGTGAGCTTATGGATTGAAAACATGTTTGTAGGCTGCAATGGCCATGGCTAGGACAGGTTGTCTGAGTCGCGACCTTTGGTGAAATTGTGAGTTTTGAATTCTGTGTTAAACATGGCTGGAACTGTTTATCTTAGCTGTGCCTTAGTAAAATTTCCTGCATAAAATGCAAACTAAGACCATTAATCACCTAAAAACTTTAAATTTAACAAAATAACTAAAATGAACAAATAAAAAATATTTTAACACTAAAAACACTAAAAGTATGCAAGATGAGACACTAAAACACATAAAATTATCCAGAAAACAAACATTAAAATCAATGTTATCAACTACCCCACACTTAGCCTTCTGCTTGCCCTCGAGCCAACGAATCATCCACAATCTTGAAAACTCAAACTCCAAATCAAAAAAAGCAAATTCAGAGAAGTTATAGCAACACTTTGTAGAAGACACTCGGATGAAGAATTTAATTAAAAAGACTCAAATTGATCTATACCAAATAATTTCTCGTGTGTGTGTGCGAGGTTAAAACAGATTTATTTTCTTTCAAAACCAAAACTACTAGTGAATTCCAGCAATCAAGCAAATAGAGAATTACAACAATTTTACGCTTGCAACTTAGAACAGCCATAAGCCTCTCCTTTAGCACCTGAACCACAAGGGTCATCTCCACTAAACAACTCAAAACAAAATAAGATCACCAGGGCTGACATTAAGGTTGTAATGGGGATAAGGCAAAGGTTCCAAAATTTTTTATAAGGTTAGCAAGATAGAATTAGCCACACTATCCAGAAATAAAAACCACCTAACATTCTTAAGAAATAACTCTTTCAAAATTCATGCTCTATCATTACAAAAAGGGAAAACTAATCTTAGGACATTAGTTGGATTCTCAAAAATATAGGAAGCAAGATAAATGACACATCCTATGAATGCTAGGTACCCCACACTTATTTTCTACAGTAATGAATCAATCAAAATTTTTGTAGCATAATATCTAATTTTTTTAACAGTGAAATTTTTATTCACTTACTGAGAAGGGCATCAAAAGCACTAAATATTTATCATCCTTGTCCCAAAATATTTAGAACTTTTAAGCTCAAAAATCCCTAAAAAAAATTCAACTTCCCTTTACTTCTTAACTGACAATCAAAAATTTTATCAAACCTAACATACAATTTCATTACCCAACCTAGAGTGGCCAATTCCAAAGTGGGACAGACAAAGGCATTTTAGGCTGTATGGTTTAGCATAAGTGCAATAAAAAAATTAAATAGTATGCTTTTAGCATACCAATTAAGCTCAAAGGGGCTAACAATAGTAAAATTCACTAAGGGTAGGTCAAAAGTTGTTTACAAGTTGGTTACCAAAGAAGGTTGCCTGGATCATATCCTAATCTTATCTGAGTTGAATATTCGTTTTGAATGGTGATGAGGAAGGTTCTAGCTATTTCAGAATTCCTTCACTCAACTGCTATCACTCACTGGTTTTTTTTTTTATAAAACTTGGCCTACTGTGCTCATTAAGTTATAAATTGAATGGTATATAATTAATCGAGATCAATTCAAAAGAAAAACTTTCCTGAACAATACTACTACTCTCTGGCTACTCAAACCTCCTAAATAAGTAGTTCAAATTTTTAGTTCACATTGATTCGAATCAAGATTAACTGGCAAGTTCAGGTTAATTGCAAGAGTAATTAATAACCTAAGAAACTAATCTAAATCAAAACTAAAGGAATGCAAGATGTAATGAACTTTTAAACACAAAAGATAAGAAGTAATGAACTTTTAAACACAAAAGATAAGAACTACAACCAAAAATCAAACATCCAAGATAAAAAAAAACTACGAAAAATATGGCAAACATGAAAGAAATTCGATTAGCAAACTATAGCCATAAAACAACAGCAAATAACTAAGAAACATCCCACAATTAGAAAGAATGACATCAAAGATCAAACACAGAAAAACTAAGTTAATCAGTCTTCATCCTCAAACCCTCACCCCACACTTAAAACTTTTGCTGTCCCCAGCAAAATACCAAAAGAGAATAAACAATAAAGGAGTGAGGAGTGGAGTAAAAGTCCCTAAAATCATGGTGAGGAAGGCAGTGGTGGAGGCTGGAATTGGCTATCAAATCGGGATTGTAGCATCCCAAGAGCTGTAACAATGTCATCCATACGCTGTGTGATGGAGGTGAACCCAGAATCCATCCTCTGAGTAATGTTGTCAAGTTTGGTATTAATAGCAGTGTACTACTCAGAGAATAAGGAAATTGTTTCAGCTTCAGCTCTCTCCAATTCTATGGCTCCCTTATGCACAACAGCTCTATATAAAGCTCGTTCTTAAAAAACCAAATGTCCTTGCTCTGAAAAGCGAGGATCATCAATCAGGATGCCATATTACGTAGCATTCAGCGATCAATTACCATGGGCTTGTCAACTGAAGTGCCCAACTTCGGATGCTTGTGAAAGCAGGCCAAAGTAGTAACAAACCCTCAAAGCGCCAGTTTGGAATCCCTCTTCGTGAATGTTCGTAAATCCATAACTTTCTAGGCAATAAATGAAGCTCTATTCAACCGAATACCATTATGCATCGCATAAAAGAATGGTGGCCTTACTGGCATTGACATTTCCAGGCCCTCCAAAGGTGGCTAAAAAAAAGCTAAGGCCAAGTAGCGATGCATGATCCTCAGGGGATGATCTCTCAGGTGATGCGCCTTGGTGTTCTTGGGATTAAAGTGTGTAGGATTCTTAAAATCATAAATACCCATCCAGATTTCTTGTCTATTAAGATCATGGATGTCCCTGGCAGCATGTTGATCAAAACCCAAGACTTCAGAGAATGCATTGAAAGACATTTGATACGAAATGTCGTCGAGCCAAAAACTCACATGGCCTGAATCATCATAACTGTCTGCTCCAATTCTAAAGTTGACTGTGCCCAAAAAATCTCGGACCAAGTGAGGGTAGACCTTTTCATTCCGCTCAAAGAAAGTTTTCCAGCCCACACCACCAAGTAATCTAGCCAACTCATTTTTAAACCCTAACTCCACCATCAGTTCCATATCTAAGCACGGGGTTGCAAGATACTCTTGCTTGTAGAAGAGAGTCCACCAATCTGCAAGTTCGGTTGGAACCCATGCTAGCATTTTTATCTTGGAGCACCCTTTAGGAGCAGATGATGATGCACCAGCTTAAGTACGAGAGCGTTTGGGTGCCATTTCTCCTACAACAACAACAACACAACAAATAAGTACTAAAAACAAAACAAGGCATTTGAACAACAAAAATTATAACAAACAACCTGTCTAAAACATGATGAATGATAAGCAAACATAAATGCACTACTCACAATCATGCTGGAACCAAAACACAAAAAAAAGCATATACAATTGAGTTACTAACAAGAATAAAACAACAAAAACTACCATGTGTACCCATGCAAATGACCATGAACAAAGTATGACTTTTATAAACTAAACAACAACATGCATGAAATTAAAGACAACAACATTGGGACAATAACAACTTAACAAAATGGCCCTAAAACACACATTTGCCCAACACCTACATTAGCCTTTTCTACCATTTTTGAAGCATAAAAACATGTCAAATGTTTCTTGAGCATGAGTGTTAGGCAAACCAAGTGCAGGCAACAAAACAACTAAAGGAAAAACACAATCTCACTTCTCTTAGGCAATTCATCGAACAGGTGGTGGGCAAATTCATTTGGCAAAAAAATGACAAACAAGGATGCATGAAACTAACAAAAAAAATGCCAATAATCATAACCCATCCAAAATTAAAGTAAAAGAAGCAAGATATTGGAGATGGAAACACAAAATGTACACAAAAAATGCAGACAGGGAAAGATAAACAGAAACAACAACAACAACAAGACATTTATGCAAGAAATTTACAAATCATATGCCAAAATCGTAATCAAGCCTAGAACCAAGGTTAAAGAAACAATATTTTTAATATGAGAAGACAAAATGTAAGGAGAAAAATGCAGACTTAGGAAGATTTAACAAAGAAAAAAATCAACTTAACTAAAACAAAGAGAAGAGAAAAGAGAGACTTAATTGATTCTTGAAAAGATTGAGTGAGGAAAGCAGCAAAATATGAGTGAGGAGGTCAGAAATTTGAAGAAAAGTGTAGGGAAAATGAAAAAACTAAGAAAATGGGTGCAACTGGTCGGTTTAAATATAAAGGAGCATGACGGTTACCCTAAAAGGCACGGCTGGGACAATCTTGTCTCAGTCGTGACAAGCATAAAATTGAAACTTCCCGTTTTGATATAATGGAAGGCACGGCTGGGACTATATTATCTCTGCCATGCCACCCCTCTAGATTTGAAATTAAACAAAAGACACAACTGGGACTATTTGTCTCTGCCGTGTCACAATGAATTATATATATATATATATATATATATATATATATATATTAATAAAGCCACGGCTAGGACTATATGGTCTCAGCTACGCCTACCTTCTGGGCTCCAAACTGCAGTATGGCACGGCTGGGACAGGTTGTCTCAGTCGTGCTACCCTTCTATTTGAGAAACACGAGATTGGCCATGGCTGGGACAAGTCTCAACCGTGCCAATCTTCTGCCTTACCAAAAATTTAATGGGCCACGGCTAGGACAGTTTGTCTCAGCCGTGACCAACAAAAATTTTGTTCTATTAAATTCTCTCCATCTCCTCAACCAAATCACTCTAACAATCATAACTAAACACCATTCTCTAGACAAAATCAACAAGACTAGATATTATAAACTTGCAAGAAATTAAAGGCAAATTAAAAAGAAAAGTAATTGAGTTCAAAAGTAAGAAAAAGTTCTGGATTTAACAAGTTGCCAGCTCGACTTTTATAGCTCTCATGGGCCATCTTCTAAAGTGAGGCTCACTGATGCAGCCTCATAATTGGAATCGATATATGGCTTCAATCAGTGACCATTTACTTTGAATTCACACCCACGACCTTCTCCCAGATGTTTAATGGTTACTGCTCCATAGTTAAAGACTTCGACAACCTCCAATGGCCCGTTCCACCTTGATTTCAACTTTTCGGAAAACAACCTCAACCTGCTGTCATAAAGAAGCACCTTTATTTCGGGCACAAATTCCTTCTTGGCTACTCTATGATCATGCCATTTTTTCGTGTTCTCCTTGTACTTCTTAGCATGTTCATAAGCCCAAAATCTGAGCTCTTCCAACTCGTTTAGCTGCAAGGACCTGCATTTTCTTGCACTCTCAAGGTTAAGATTTAAGAATTTAGTAGCCCAATAAGCCTTGTGCTCTAACTCCACCGGTAGGTGACAGGACTTGCTAAACACTAACCTAAAAGGTGATATTCCTATTGGTGTCTTAAAGGTTGTCCTATATACCCACAAAGCTTCATCTAACTTAAGGTACTGGTCCTTTCTTGATGCACTGACCATTTTCTCCAAGATGGCCTTTAACTCCCGGTTGGATACCTCAACTTGGCCATTAGCTTGGGCATGATATGGGGTAGTGATTTTATGCCTCACTCCAAATTTTTTCAATAAGGCTTTGAATTGGTGGTTAACAAAGTGCTTCCCACCATCACTGACAATAGCCCTTGGGGCTCCATAACGGGTGAATATATTCTTCCTTAAGAATTCTAGGACAACATTTGCATCACAAGTCCTAGTGGCTACAGCTTCTACCTACTTACTCACATAATCTACAGCTACCACGATATATTCAAACCCATAAGAAACCAGAAAAGGCCCCATGAAATCTATCCCCTACAAATCAAACAATTCAAACTCAAGCATATTGGTTAGTGGCATCTCATCCCTCCTAGTTATATTTTCCACCCTTTGACAACGATCACAAGCTTGAATGAAAAATTTAACATCATTAAATAAAGTGGGCTAATAAAATCCAGAAGAGAGAATTTTTGATACTGTTTTGTTGGTCCGTAATGTCCACCAGCTTCTCCACTATGACAGGCTTGTATAATCTTTGCTTGCTCTTCATTAGGGATACACCTTCTTAACACTTGGTCAGCACAAAGGTGAAAAAGGTAAGGATCATCCCAAATATAATGCTTTGCATCAGCTTGCAGCTTCTTTCTTTGTTGCCATGCTAAGTCCTTTGGCATATAACCACCTACAAGAAAATTTGCAACATTAGCGAACCAAGGTATGGAGATTTCACAAACAAATAATGCACAAATATGCTCATCAGAAAATAAGTCCATAATCTCCCCTTTCTAAACATGATCATGCTCCAATCTTGACAAATGGTCTGCCACATGGTTCTTTGCTCCCTTCTTGTCTTTGATCTCCAAATCGAATTCTTGCAAGAGTAGTACCCATCTTATCAATCTCGGCTTAGATTCCCTCTTGGCAAATAGACGTCTTAGTACTGCATGATCAGACCACGCCATAATTTTTATTCCAAGTAGATATGATTGAAACTTCTCAAAAGCGAATACGATAGAAAGAAGCTCCTTTTCAGTTGTGGTATATTTGACTTGAGCTCCTGTCAAAGTGTGGCTTGCATAATAAATTGTACAAAATATTTTCTCTTGCCTTTGTCCGAGTACTGCTCCCACTGCAAAATCACTTGCATTGCACATTAGCTCAAAGGGCAAATTCCAATCCAGAGATATGATCACCGGAGCTGAAATAAGCCTTTGCTTCAAAAATTCAAACACCAATAAACACTCATCATTATATTCAAAAAGAGCATCTTTCATTAACAAATTAGATAAAGGCTTTGCAATTTTTGAAAAATCTTTTATGAATCGACTATAAAAACCTACATGGCCTAGGAAACTCCTAACTCCCTTGACATTGGTTGGTGGTGGAAGCTTCTCTATAACTTCTATCTTTGCTTTGTCTACCTCAATTCCCTTCTCAGAAATTTTGTGTCCCAAAACTATGCCTTCCCTTACCATAAAGTGGCATTTTTCCTAATTTAGCACTAAGTTGGTCTTCTTATACCTACTCAATACTAAATCAAAATGCTCTAAACAGCTCTCAAAGTCTAGCCCATAAATGGTAAAGTCATCCATGAACACCTCTATAAATTTTTCTATAAAATCGTGAAAGATTGTCATCATACACCGCTGAAACATAGCTGATGTATTACACAATCCAAAAGGCATCCTCCTATAGGCGAACATGTTATAAAGGCATGTAAAGGTTGTTTTCTCTTAATCTTCAGGAGCTATGGGAATTTGTAAGTATCCCGAATACCCATCTAAGAAACAATAAAACCTATTCCTCGCTAACCTTTCTAACATCTGATCAATGAATGGCAATGGAAAATGATCCTTCCTAGTGGCATGGTTCAATCTCCTATAGTCTATGCATACTCTCCAACCTGTAATTGTTCGAGTTGAAATGAGTTCATCTAATTCATTCTTTACCACTGTCATTTTCCCCTTCTTAGGGACATATTGCACTAGACTAACCTATTTACTATCAGAGATTGGATATATTATACCTGAATCAAGCAGTTTGAGTACCTCTTTCTTTACAACCTCTTGCATAGCTGGATTGAGCCTTCTTTGGGGTTGAGCTACTGGTTTGCAATCTTCCTTCATAGGAATCCGATGTGTGCAATTGCTTAGATTAATGCCCTTTAAGTACGTTGTCTCCCATCCTATAGCCTCTTTGTGCTTTTTCAACATCTTGAGCAGCATCTCCTCTTCAACACCTGTTAACAAAGAAGAGATAATTACTGGTTTTTCTTCTTTCTCCAAAAATACATACTTTAAATGAGGAGGAAGAGGTTTAAGTTTAGATTTCAACTCTCCCTCTCGTAAAGTAGTTCTCTCTTGCTTCAAATTCTCCTCTTCACAGCCCTTCTCCACAGCTGCTATCCATTTTTCTTCTACTCCGTCAAACTCTTCACTCTCCAAAGAATGCATCAAGCTTGAATTCACTGAATCATTTAGCAACACTTTTCCTTGTATTTTCTCTACACATTCATCAATATTGTCCATGAAATAGACCGACTCTTCTAGATCACTTGATGGATATTTCTGAGACTTGTTCATGTCTACCACCAATTCTTCATTGCTGAATCGAAGAGTGACCTTTTGCCCATGGACATCAATTAGTGCCTTTACAGTATTCAAGAATGGTCTTCCCACAATAAGTGGTACCTTTCTATCCTCTTCCATTTTCATGACCACGAAATCTATAGGGAAAATGAATTTTCTCACTTTCACCAATAAATCCTTAATAACTCCTTTCGACTTTCTCATTGATCTATCCGCAAGTTGAAGTCTCATTCCTGTTTCTTTGATATTGCCTAAGTTGAGTTTCCTGCACATGGAATAAGGCATCAAGTTAATACTGGCTCCTAAATCACACAAGGCATTTTCAACAAAGGTCACACCAATTTCACAAGGTAGAGTAAAGCTACCTGGATCTTTCAATTTTTTCGAGATCTTATTCATGATAATTGCACTACAGTTTTTCGTAAGTTGTATAGTTCCATAGCCTTCTAATTTATTTTTGTTGGAACAAAGTTCCTTCATAATCTTAGCATAATTGGGCATGTGTGCTAGGGCTTCAGCAAAAGGCAAGTTAATATGTAACTTCTTAAACATTTCTAAAAACCTAGCCAATTGTTCTTTTTTCGTTTTCTTCCTAGCTACAGTAGGAAATGGCAACCTATTAATATCAAGATCCTCTACGGTTGGATTCACAATACTCTTTCCCTTATCATTTCTTGGAGCATCCACATCTACCTCTACTCTAGAGTTAGAAATACTTAACTTCCACGTTGGTTCCTCCAAATCAGTTGATAATGTTGGTAATTTACCTTTCTTTTCCTTTCGTGCTGCCTCTTTGCCACTTATCAAAGTGATTGCTTTGGCCTCCTCCTTGGGATTACGATCCACATTTGAAGGAAACGTCCCTGGTTGTCTGTTCGACATTAAAGTTGCAAGTTGACCCAATTGAGTCTCTAAATTTCTCATTGAAGCATCTTGGTTCCGGTTCTATTGCTCTTGAGACTTCCATCTTAATTCTTTGCTTGTCACGAATTGTTGTTGGCTATTCATGAAGCTAGCAAACATGTCTTCTATGTTAGGCTTCTTTTCTTGAATGGGTGGCCTTGATTGGAATCCCGATGGATGATATGGTTGAGGTTGTGGTGGATTAGAGCTTTGCCCTTGATGGTGGTTTGGTGGATAAGGAGCTTGGTAGTGATTGGTGGCTTATGGTTGGTGAGACTAAGTATGATTATGATAGGCATTTGAGTGGTAAGGGGCTCTTGCTTGTGGTTTGAGAAGGCAAAGCTTGTTGATTCCCATCCTTCCAAGAGAAATTAGGGTGATTTCTCCATCCCGAATTATATGAATTGATGTAGGGACCATTCCTTCTAAAATTGCCTAATGCATTCACATCTCCTATAATTCCTCCTTTTTGGACTCCTTGCCCATTTTTACATGGCCCACTTCCTTGATTTACTGTAGCCACATTTTGAACTTTCAAGCTGCTCAACTCTTTCTTTACCATTTTTAATTATGCTTTTAACAATGCCACTTCATCCACATTATGTAAACCTTGCCTTTTTGGGACTGATTTAGGGGCAGTCTACTGAGAGTCATTTGCCGCCATCTCATCCAACAACTGAAAAGCGTCCTCAGGGAGCTTATTTAAGAAAGATCCTGCTGATGCTGCATCTAATAATGACCTTATTTGAGGTGTAACTCAAGCATAAAAGATAGTCATCAGTTGGTAAACAGCTATCTTTTGATGTGGACAGCTTCTCAATAATCTCCTAAACCACTCCCAAGCTTCGTGAAAAGGCTCTTTATTCATTTGATGGAAACTCATGATGCTATTTTGAATGCTTATAGTCTTTGTTGGAGGGAAAAATCTCATCAAGAACTTCTCTTGCATCTGATCCCATGACCATATTGACTGGCGCGATAACATTGGTAGCCATTTTCTTGCTTTGCCAATCAAAGTGAATGGAAACAGCTTCAACCTTACTGCATTCGTACTAACACCCAAAATTTGGACTGTGTCACTAACTTCCAAAAATATGTCGATATGCTGAGCTGGATCTTCCACTTTCGAACCAGAGAACCGATTCCTCTGTACCATAGTAATGGTGGCTGGCTTGAGTTCAAATTGTACTTCTCTCGATAATACAATTGTTCGATGGTCTTCATTCCACCTTGGCACAGCGTAGTCTCTTATGGTCCTTTGCCTAGGCACTTCTTCTCTTCTTGCCCCTGGCATCGCTTCATGTGCCCTCGGCACTTGTTCATTCTTGGGAGGAAACTCATCAAGAGGAGGATCGTTCTCCATACCTAAATCTCTATTGGCTCTCCTTCTTTGGTGTAGGGTCCTCTCAATTTCAGGATCAAAAGGCAGTAATTACTTTTGTCTTGTTCTGTTCATACACCAATTTCACCTGAAAAGAATCAAGAAAAATAAAATAAGGTAAAGAAAATACATACAAATAATAATCACAGCTTACTAACAATGCCGAATTCCCTGGCAACGGTGCCAAAAACTTATTGCGACCCTAGCGAGTGCACTAGATTGACAAGTAATAAAGTGGGGTAAATTTAAGACCTTCAATATCAAACCCAAAGGAAATGTGTGTGAAAATTGTGAAAATTAATTGTATGCTAAAGAATTCCCAATTATTTGTGTGTATGAGTTGTTTAATTTATATAATGCAACTTTAAAAACTAAAATATGCAGTGAGAAGAAATTAAATTCTACTAACAGTAAATTGAGAATGTATTAAATTCAGAAAAATTAACAAGTATGAAAATCTATAGAAATAAAACGTTGCTCGGGTTCACTCATCCACCTCAAACCCGCTATGAATTAACTTTATCGAGAAGTATACATGAACAAATTCGGGATAACCCTCTTAACCCAAACATCCCATTTCGGAGCCAGCTATTCTAGTTGCTAAACGTCCCATTCCGAAGCCGGCCCAACAACTAGCCTACGCACGGGTCTAACACCCTAAGTTTGGTTTGCTTTACCATTCCGGAGCCAAACAACCCAAAACCCATCTATTTCACTCCACACTCTAGTCCTAAATTCACAAATTTTGCACATCTAGAATCTCATTCTGGAACCGTCTAAAATATACAGCATTCATGAAATAAAAACTGAGCAAAATCATTCATAGAATTCAATCCATTAGGCTTAATACACAATCAAAGATATATAATGAAAACCATTCATTCGTGTATGGAAAATAACTTAATAGATTGAAAAACCATGAAATATGAATACGTAATAGTGAAATAGACCATTCATTCATGTAAAAATCAAAATATGCTCAATATTCACATTGTAAGTAGGGGATTCAAAGCTCCCCCAAACAACAAAAGGGACTACTCACTATCCATAATGTAAAAGATGAATAAAGTAAGAGTGAAAACTATAAAGCCCATTTGAAGCTGAAGATTTGAAGTTGATGAATCTCTTTCTCTTCTTCTCCAAGCCGCACCTTGATTGTAAGTTGTAATCTTCAAACTAATAACTAAAACTATGACTATCTTTGTGTTCTTGAAGTACAACTAAGTTAAAAGATTGATTTTTACAAGTAAAACTATAACACTAAGTATAAGAAACTCTCCTCTAATGAAAAACTGTGTTTTCTCTCTACCCAAATACCCTATACACGAAACCCTAGAAAAAGACTCCCTTCAACCAGAAAATTTTACAGCTTTTATAGAGATATCAAGGGAGACACAGCTGGGACACTTTTGTCTCAGCCGTGACACAAGAAGACATAGTGGTACATTGCCTTAGGCACGACTGGGACAGTTTTATCTCAGCCATGGCGAGCTTTCTGGATCAAAAACGTGTTCGTAGGCTGCAATGGCCAAGGTTGGGACAGGTTATCTCAGTCACGACCTTTGGTGAAACGATGAGTTTTGACTTCTGTGTTGGACACGGCTGGGACTGTTTGTCTCACCCATGCCTTAGCAAAATTTTCTGCATAAAATGCAAATTAAGACCATTAATCATCCAAAAACTTTAAATTTATCAAAATAACTAAAATGAACAAATAAAAAATATTTTAATACTAAAAACGCTAAAAGCATGCAAGATGAGACATTAAAACACACAAAATTATCCAGAAAACAAACATTAAAATCAAGGTTATCAATTCCTACTAAACTTTACAAATTGGGGCAATGTCATCCCAAAATTGATGGGTAGATTATTTTGACTATTTTCGTCAGCTGACCGCTGATATGGCATCAAAATTATGCCAAAAAGAGTACTATGTGACAAGAGTGAAAGTGCAAAAAAAAAATTTTAAATATTCCAAAAATAATAGTTTACCTTCTAAATTTTACAAATTGTGACAATTTAACTTCTGTTGACGTATCAAACTTATCTTATATCAGCAATCAACTGACGAAAAATTATTAAAATAATGAACCCATTAGTTTTGGGATAATATTGCCCTAATTTGTAAACTCTAGCAAGGGACATTGCACCAAAAAAATAAACATTAAAGAATTAATTGCTCTTTTGTCAAATTTCAAGAGGTAAATTGCACTTTCAGCCTTAAAAAAGTTTTAATGAAAACATTTACCGACACTCTGTAATATGTGGCTCCACCACAGAGCTTGAGAATATAAACAGTTAGGTAGCATTTGTTAAATCGACCCAGATAAGAAATTTTAAGATAAAACTGAAATGTTTTTCGGATCAAGATATGAAATATTCAAAATAAGACTAGAACGCATTTCGAAATTTTTTTCTAATTGTTTGTTAAATTTTTTGGAATTAATTAAAAATATATTTTTTTATTTTTTAATTGTTTCTTATCTGACAAAGTATATGAATGCATATCTTGGCCATGTATCAAGTTATGCATATCTTTATTTTTCTAGATATAGACAGGTAATTTTTTTTTTGTGGGATCCATCTTTTTAACAAACGTTTAAAAAGGTCGAAAAGGTTGAAATAATTGTGTTTTCTTTCCATCTCAACCTTTACAAGGCTAACAAACACTACCTTAGTTTTATGTGGCTCCACATAGGGGTAACTAATAAATCATAAGCTTTCTTTTTAAAAAAAATTAATAAATCACAAGCCTCTGAACATTTTGTATTTTAGCTATTAAACTTATCCACATTTATTTTTCCACTTTAAAATCCTTAAGAAATTATTTTATAGCATTAAATTGAAATATGATGGCACAAATATAGGTTAGCTACTGGTTCCAGAGCCACGTTAGGTTGAGCAATTGTGGAGCTGAGATACCACACTCAATTGGGGCAAGATTTTTAAAAATGTGAGTTAATTTCATATAAACTATTACATATAATTTTTTTTAAAAAAAAAAGACCAAAAGTACAATTCGCCTTTTAAAATTTGACAAAGAGTAATTAATTTTTTAATATTTGTTTTGGTATAATGTTCCTGCTAAACTTTACAAATTAGGGCAATGTCACCCCAAAATTGACGGATCCATTATTTTAATTATTTTCGTTAGTTAATTACTGACGTGGTATCGAAATTATGCCAAAAAAAGTACCACATAACAAGATTAAATGTACAAAAAAGCCTTAAAATATTTCAAAAAGAGCAGTTTGTCCCCTAAAATTTGCAAATTAGGACAATTTAACCCTAGTTAACATGTCAAACTTATGTTATGTCAATGATCAATTGATGAAAAATAGTCAAAATAACAAACCTGTCAGTTTTAGAGTGATATTGCTCCAATTTGTAAACTTTAGTAAGAGATATTGCACCAAAAAATAAACATTAGAGAATCAATTACTTTTTAAATCAAATTTCAGAGGTGAATTTCTCTTTTAGCCTTAAAAAAAATTAATGAAAACATTTAATGACACTATGTAGTATGTGGCTTCACTACAGAGGTTGAGAATATAAACACTCAATTGTATATGGCTCCACACAGGGGTTAATAATAGTCTTAACCCATTAATTAAACAAATAGGCTTTTTAAAATTGATTATAAAAAAATAAATGGAGGTGCGAATATATATTTGAAATTCTGGTCTAATATATCTATAGATTTGAGTTACTTTTTAGCTCAAAATTTCAGGGTTGGGAAAATGATTCTCACGATGCCAATGAATAAGGTTCTTTAGTTAATAAAATTATTTATAGTTGAATAACTATTGGATGAGCTTTTAAATTCTCCCTCGCATTTTTTTTTTTGAGGAACTAATTTGCCACTAATGTGATGTTCGGAAATTGAAAAAATACTCCTTTTTTTAATTTTTCAATTTATATTATTATTTAAGTTTAGTTTCTTTTTTTTTCTTGAAATTTACCTTTTCTTTTAAATTACATTCAAAACTTACAAAATTACTACAAAATACTTCTACTAAACCTCTTATTCCAATTAGTTAATACACAATATCTTTAAAGGCCCACGCTCTCTTAAAGCTCAAAGCCCATTGCACTAGTCCAACAGCTCACATGTGGGAACTCCCACCAAAGTCCAATCAAATCTGTCAGCCGCCAACTAATCTGATCGGTCTGATAAATTATATTATGTCAGTTGTACTGACACACTCAACATGATATAGATAATAAAATCAATGTATGATTATACCTTTTATCTATCAACTACTCCCACTCGAATACTCTTACTTGTAGACTTGTTTTCTCACCTTTACTTTATAAATAGTCAAATCCTCTAAGGACTCTAAATATTGCACTCTTTAAACTCTCTTTCTATTTTATCTCTCTGAATCCTTTACTTAAAATTTCAGAATATTAACGTTCGATCCGATCAAACTAGTCTTCTTGTAGGTTCTAGATCACAGCCAATCCAACCGGATCCTACCACACATCCTCTTTCTAATATTCTTCAAATTACCACAATTAAAGCAAGCCTACCCTATACTAAAAAAAAATTATATTTTAAGTGAAATTATATAGATATTCAAAATAGTTAAAGAATAATTACAAAATCTCCAAGTAACTTTATAATTCCACTTAGTATACTTAGAAACTTACTAATATAGAGCAAATTTGTTTTAATTGATATCAAAGGTTTGACAGAAATATCTTAAAAGAATTTTATAGGTTATGAATATAATTTAAAAGAAAAAATAATTTTTTTAAAAAAAAAGGAAAATTGAATTGAGATAAAGAATATAAAATTGAAAAATTAAGAGAACATCGAGGAGCATTTCAATACTTAAGATCAAAATTTCAAGGGCAAATCCACTTTAAAAATTTTTTAAGGGCAAATCAGTTTTTCTAACAAAACGCTCATGAAAACCAAAAACTTTTTCAAATAAATATTGTTAAAAAGTAATTATACTAATTCTAAATTTGTGTGCATGGTTCTACATCTGTGCATTGACTATGCTAGTAATGTTTTAGTAACAGCAAAACGGAACTCCATATGCATGGGCTCCTCCTAGGGATTTAATATTAATCAACAAAATAGACTTTTTTAACGTGGATTCTAAAAAGTAAAATGGGCCATAAAATTATGACCATTTTGACCCAAATCCATTTACATTAAAAAAATTAGATAAATGGTTAAAGTCAATACTAGAATGCACCCAATTATAGAATACAACAGACAGTTGAATTAAAAAAAATTCTCAATAATTTTAAACCCAAAATTAAAATCACATAAAAGAAATTTAAAAAATATTAGCACAAGTACTGAATTGATTATTTGATGGTTTCAAAATATGAAAGTCCGTTGAAGACCATTTATGAAAATTGCTTTTTTTTTTTTTCTTTTTCCATTGTAATGACTCTTTCATTACTGTAAATGGAAGTAATAGAATGTTCAAATATAAATTTTTTTAATTAAAAATATAATATAGATACGTGCTCCTCCAACTTTGGGAACTAGCTTCGCCACTGAGGTACATAACTTGACAAAAGAATGTTTAAGATGTACATAATATATAATAAAACAGACAATTGAAAAAAAATAGTAATTTTAAACCTAAAAATAATTTCCTGTATAAGAAAATTTAAATAACAATAATAACAACAACAACAACATTGGTAATAAGCTAATTATATGATAGTTTTTAAATATGAAATTCTGTTGAGGACCGCTTATGAGAATTTCTTTTCTTTTTTTTTTCCTTTTTTACCGGTAAAAGATATTCAATCAGAATAATTCTCTTATATTTTTATAAATTGTAAATGGAATTGATATACTCTTCTGACAACTTTTTTATCACTTATATTAAAAATATAATATAGATGTGTGCCTCCCTGACTCCGATAAAAATAATGCTTAAACTGTATACAGCTTTTTTTTTTTTGGTTTTAAAACTGCATACAGCTTTTAATTGGAGATTTCAACTCAAGTTAATTTGACTAGGAAAATAGATGAAAACAAATTCAAGAAAAGAGAATCAAATGTTTGGGCACTGGGTTATCATTAGCAAATACAAACTTCAGTTGAGAAAAAATTTGGCAAATCGAACCATGGTCAATTGGTCAACTGTTCACAGTTCCAAACCGTAACCAAAACCGTGAAAAAACGTTTCCGCTACGGTTATATATCTATATATATATATATATTTTACCAAAACATTTACCAACTCGTTTGTTAAATAACTTTTAAATCAAATGAAAGTTTTCAGTTTCAAACCAAAACCAAAATATAACCTTCAACCGAAACCATCCTAAGCCTTCTCCATCCAATTCTTGTTCCGGTTCCACCACTCAAAAAAGTTGAAACCGTCAGTTTTTTGGAACCGTGGTCATCCCCATGTATACAAACAATTTTTGTTGCAGCCAACCAATAATCATCGCAGCCAACAAATAACCATCGACAACCTAGCTGTGACCTGGAATACTACCATACACTGGACTGAAAAGAACCGAAGTCAATGTATCAACAATCAGGGTTACCACTGTTCCAGTTAGAGCCAACACCGAGAAGATTATCGAGCTGCATCTAGTGTTTGCCATAGTGAACATGACATGCATCACTAGCTATATGTGATCTGGACGTAGTTCAATCAGATATAATAGATGGCCGTGATTTGGTGGTGATGTTTTTCTTCTTTCTTTGTTAAAGGAAAAGAGCAAATAAATGGGGAATTTACAAGGATTACAAGGTTACCGATGTTTATCCAGAAATTTCCAATATGTCGTAAAGAAAACTAACAAAAAAAAAAAAAAGAACTATAAAAAGAGAGACTATCGGCAAAAGGCGAATAACACTATTAACAAATTCTTATAGGATTAGGGGAAAAGGTAATAGAAATCCATTCTGACCATACATCTATTTTGATAATTTGACTCCAACCATTTGATAACATGACATCAATTACAAATTCTTATAGGATTAGCGGAAATGACAATGCAAATTCTTTGCTAGGATTAGAAACTAATGCAATTGATCTGATTAGGCAGGGAAAAGTTCCATTTCAGCGCAGTATAAGGAAACTATAGACTATAATTTTCAGTTTGAGATCAAAAAATTGGATTACATGGACCAGACAATAGGCGTTAGCTCACTTTCAAGCCTATCCTCGATACAGCAGACTTCATTTTCAAAATAAATTGTAATACATATCAAGTTGCAGATGGGTAACAAAAAAAAAAATTGAAAAATCAAAAGATAAATATAGCAAGATAAAATTGCTTTGGCTCCTAAATGTACATATAAGAAATATAAAGAATTTACGTAACAGAAATATTACCAGATGCATTTTACTTGCACATTCACTGGACTCTGAAAATGTAGTTATTTACTTGAAGTAGTCTTGCCTAAGAATTGTGAGAAAACTGGGGGGTTGACCATCTTCATCTTTCTGCTTCCAAAGTTCCCCATTGCCTTGGATGTACCATGATACTTTTGGAGATAATGGCGTATAAAGATCTGCATTTTTGGAATTATCAAGACAAACTCAAAACCTACTACTTTTCTGTAACTATTTTTGGGTTTAAGCTCTACAGCCAGACAAAAAGAAGTAAGTGAGGGTTCCTGGCAGCCGCCACCCAAGGGTAAAATCAAGCTTTTCCTTATCATATTGTATGACAAATGCTATGCATCCAGCAATGCGACACTTCCAAATGAGATTAAGACAACCCCACTATGCTTAAAGAATTGATCCCATACTTAAATCAATTTTTCAAGTAAAACATACTGTGCTAGATCCATAAATTGAACTTATTTGAGATTTTCCTAAGTTTCTATTCATTGATGCATTCCTAGTCAGAATTCAGATCACTATGTTTATTAACAAATAATCCCCAACAGCCAACTAAAAAGTTCTGGAGTATAGATATGACTCCAGATTAGTTGAGATCAACCATGATGATTATTTTCATTCATTACACTCGTTCAGGCTACTTCCTCTGGGGATTCTATGCATATGACACATTCTTGTCTCCTGCAACTTCATTGTGCTTCATCCTTTGTACAGATGCATTCGTTGGTTTACAGTGCACATGTCAAAACCAAGCCATCCGGCCTCAACATTTTTCACTGAGTATATCTACCATTTTTTTATGAATGCTCATTCTTTATGAAAGTCCATTCTTCTATTTCAACTCATCTGTCTTAGCAATCCTTTTATTTTTTTTCTCACTAATTTTCTGAATGTTCTGCATACAATTTGCATATTGAAAGCATCGTATAACTCTTGATCATCTAGTTAGAAGCTCTGCATTCATATACAAACCTTCAACATGCCCAAGTCTCTGATAGATAATCATATACGTACCAAGGCCTACCAACAAAAATTGCACTAGAGACTCTTTCAAGCCCTTTTCTACATCAATGAAGACCATAATTTATTTATTTTTTTTCTTTTCTTTATTTGTCTTTATCTTTTTCTTTGGACAATTCTCCATCAACCATCTAATTTCAAAAAGGAAATTAAGTAAAGGCTGAGAAAAAGATATAGTAAATCAAAATCCAAACCAAAACCAAATGATTTTTGGTATACACACATAAACACAAATACATACAGGAATTTGCTTTTTTCTGTAATTTACTTTTGAAATTTCCAAATAAAATTTTATTGCATTGTGCATGTAGAATTTAATGGCATTATTGAAGATTTTGAGAAATTTTAATTACTCTCTTATGTCTTGACAATCAATTTACATATACATTTATACAAAATAATTTAAATCTAACTAAGATAAATACAAGATATGTAACAATATCAAATCTCTACAAATTAGGAACTAAATATATCTATCAACACTCCCCATTGAATTGGTGTAAAAATATTACACATGCCCAACTTGCACACTGAGGTATGAAAAGACCGATTGTTGATTCCTTTTATAAACACATCAGCTAGTTACTTTCCGAATGATACATGAACCAACCATTTGTAATTTGATGAAGTGCCAATCAATTTCAATGTATTTTATCCGGTCATGCTAAACAAGATTATAAAGATTTTTTCAAATGACAAAGTTTTTCATAGTCCCCCCGAGCAACAAATCAGATGATTGATCCATGTACACTTCTTCCTAAGGATCTCCATGAAGAAAAACATTATTGATATCCAAATGGTGTAAAGGCCAGTTTTGTGAAGCAGCTATGGAGATAAACAATTTAACAGAAGTAAATTTAGCCACTCGAAAGAAAGTATCCAAATAATCCAACCCATATGTTTGAGAATATCCTTTTGCAACAAGCATAACTTTAAGTCTAGCCACAAAACCTTTTGGATTAACTTAACTGTAAAAGCCCATTTGCATCCCACAACCTTCTTTCCTTTAGGCAAATCAACTAAGTCCCAAGTGTGATTTTCATCCAAAACATTTATCTCCTCTATCATTGCATCACGCCAACTGAGATAAAACAAGACTTCTTTAACAGTTCGAGGAAAAGAAACCGAGTTGAAATAAGCAATAATAGAACATGTAGATAGAGATAAATGATTATAAGAGATAAAATTACTAATAAGATAGGCACATTGGTGTTTGCCTTTCCGTAGGGCAATGGAAAGATCAAGATTATCTAGGACTGGATCGGACGATAAATCTGATTCAGACATTGTATTGCAAGTTTCATGTCTCCTAGAATAGACCTGTATAATAGATGGCTTTGCTGGAATAAAAGCAGAAGCAGGTGGAGCTGAATCACCTACAATAGTAGGAACAGGATCACTTAGTAAGAAGACTAGAATCGCTCGGAATAACAGGAATGGGATTATTTGCTAGCCTTGTAATAACATTGTAGCCTAACCAATGGTCGTCCTCTCCTTAACTTGTAGAATCAGAAGATGGGTAGAAGGGTTTATTCTCCCAAAAAGTAACATCAATAGACACAAGATACTTGTTAAGTTCTGGACAATAGCATCTTTACCTCCTTTTGAAGACGAGAATATCCTAAGAAAACACACTTCAGTGACTTTGGATCCAATTTAGTGATTTAAGGTCGAATGTCTCGAATAAAACAAGTGCTCCCAAGATTTAGATGGAAAACGAACAAAGTAGAAAGTTTCATCACCAAGCCCTGAAGAGATTATACGATTAATCAGAAAATAAGTAGTAGACACAGCATCAGTCCAGAATTGTTTAGGAATTTTCATCTGAAATAAAAGAGCTTGCGCTGTCTCAAGAAAATATCTATTTTTCCTCTCAATAACTCCATCTTGGGATGGTGTGTCAGGATATGAGGATTGACGAAGTATGCCATTCTGAGTTATGTACGTCTGAAAAGAATGTGAAAAAAACTCTTACATTATCACTCCTCAATGTGTGAATAAAAATATTAAATTGAGTTTTGATCTTAGCACAAAATGCACAAAAATGAACGAATAATTAAGAACGACTTTTTATAAAAAAAATACAGACGGGAGTAATCATCAACATATATTACAAAAACTTGAACTCGGGTTTGGCCACCACAGAACACGATTTCCAAACATCTGAATGAACTAATTCAAATGCAAAATTAGCTCGTTCATTAATCCGATAACTTGAAGAGCTATGGTAGTACTTGGCAAATTGACATAACTCACAGTCAAGAGAAGAAACGAAAGAAAATTGAGGACATATTTTCTTCAAATACAGCAAAGAAGGATGCCCCAACCTATAGTGTACTTCAAAAGGAGACAAAACACTAAAACAAGGAATAGACCTCGGTATCTTTCTATCCAAAATATAAAGACCTAAGATATAACCTTTACCGATGGTCTATTTCGTTACAAGATCTTGAAAGATACAATGATCGGCGAAAAAGAAAATACAACAATTAAGATCACATGTGAGTTTACTTGCATAAACCAAGTTAAAAGCAAGCTTCAGTATATGTAGAACTAATCCCAGAGAAATTGACGAAGTTGGGTTAACCGTACAAAATCCATTTACATGAGAAATTGATCCATCTACCATTGTAACTGGAGAAGAAGATGCATGTGACTGAAAAGTATAGAATACACTTCGATTACCCGTCATATGATCTGTAGCACCAAAATCAATGACCCATTGCGATGAGGAAGATAAAAGACATGTATTTGGATTTTCTACCCTAACAATAGTGGTGGGGTAAAGCTTTCAAAGAATTATGAAATTAAGTGAATTTTGTATACCCATCTACAGAAATCATAATATACTCCCCAAAAGTACTGGTAGTAGCAATGTTTGCTAATTTAGATTTCTGATTATGCAATTTTTCACGGAAATGTTTTGTATGACCAGGTTTATGGCAATAATAGCATACCATATTCTTGTTCCAACTTATATTAAATAATACCAAGCCATAAAGAGTAAGTAATACAGTCAAGCAAAAAAACTTCACAAATACCCAAACACTAGTGATAAATAACTAAAACACCAAATCTCTAAATAAAATGCAATCCAAATCAACAAGAGTAAAAGAGAAAACAAATAGCAAGTATAAAACAACCACTACTCAAATACCAAACCAACAACTAGAAAAAATAAAAATAAAACCCC
Organism: Excoecaria agallocha; assembly: GCA_037975025.1. NCBI lineage: Eukaryota > Viridiplantae > Streptophyta > Magnoliopsida > Malpighiales > Euphorbiaceae > Excoecaria > Excoecaria agallocha. The sequence goes on along the minus strand of CM075807.1, from coordinate 100,820,037 downwards.
AGAAAATTCCAACAGTTCCTCAAACAAGCCAATAGACTCAAAATTCCCAAGAACATAACCAAAAACCACAGAAAGAAGCAAAACCCTCGAGAAAAAAAAACCGGAAACCATCAAGAGAAGGAAGAATCTTCAAAAGAGATCAGATGAAGAAGCTGACCCGAGGATCTGATTGAGGAGAACCAGGTGATGACGGAAATTGAATTGAAGGATTGCCAAACACCGCACGTGCTCCCACGTGACGGCGCGTGAGGAAGAATGTATGAACTTGTGGCTACACATATGGCTCACTCGCCGGCAGGATGGACACTGGATTTTGTGAGGAGGCTAAAAATACACTTGCGCTTCTTGCAACGTCGGCAGTAAGACAAACCAGTCAACGAAACTAGTGACCCAAAAAGGAGCAAATTCTTCAACGGAAGAAAAAATGCTAGAAATCCTTAAATGAGCCTAAAGCTTTGATACCATGTAAAAGAATAATGGAAAAAGATATTATACATTTTTTCAATAATTATAGAGGTATATATAAGTATAGGGCTAATAACTATGAAAACTAAATCAACTAGTCTAATTAGGAAAATACTATACAAGACAAGTGAATCAACTATTTAAGAGTATAATATATATTCTGTAACAAATAAGAAATCAAATTTCTCGAAAGATCAGCCATATGACTATTTGGACCATAATCTATAATCCATTTATTATGACCGGATGAAGAGGTAGTGAGATTTTCTCTCTTAGATAAATTAACTGCCTTATTGTCCATCATAGTAGCAAAAGTGCTAGAACAGTGAAAAGAAAAAGAAACAAAACCTAAAAAAAGTGGCCCCAAAACTCGACATGACAAATCAAAGCTGGAAACCACCTGGATAGAGGCAGAAAGGGAGGAAGGCGATACACATAGATACACATATGCATGTCTGTATACATACACATATACATTTACATATACATATACATATACATATATACATATATATTTATGCACATACATACACATATATATACACATGTATATGTATGTATTTGTATGTCCATATACATATACATATACATATGTATTTATACACATATATGCACATACATACACATACATATATATGTGTGTATATATATATGTTGAACATTTTCGTGAAAAGATATTTTCTTTATTATCTAGTCACGTAAATAATAATCATACAAATAGGCTTTTATCTAGAGAATCTATACAGTTAGCCTATATTGACAAATACTATTATACCCTTAATTACAAACAACTAACTAAGAAATAGAATAACCAACACTCTCTCTCAAGTTGGTGTAAAAATATTACACATACCCAACTTGCAGACTATGGTATGGAAGGCTCGACTATTGAATCCTTTCGTGAAAAGCATCAACCATCTATCCTAAGTTACATGAAGTAAGTTCAAGACACTATCAGATAATTTTTCTTTGATGAAGTGTTAATCAATTTCGATGTGCTTTGTCCGGTCATGTTGAACTGGACTCTGAGCAATACCGATTGTATATTTGTTATCACAATGAAAGGATAGCTTATCTTTTTTAGCCAACTTTAACTCTACTAACAACTTCTACAACCATAACAACTCACAAACACCTTGAGCCATAATTTTGTATTATGCTTCTTCATTGAATCTTGCAACTAAACTCTGTTTCTTGCTCCTCCAAGCGACTAAGTTACCTCCCACAAATATACAATAACCAGAGGTGGATCTTCTATCATCAAGAGATCCAATTCTTGCCATAAACTATCCAATTTAGAAACATAATCTGAAGCAGTAAGCTACCTTGTTTTGTGCCATGAATTTTGTTCTGAAATTCAAAGATCCGAACATCATTTTTCATTCGAGAATAAGTGATTTTTGTAACTTTCCATATCTTCTTCACAATATCAAATAATAAGTCCTTTTTTGTAACTTTCCATATCGTCTCCACAATGTCAAATAATAAGTTCTGGCGAAAGATCTTAGGATGCATAGAATTAAAAAGTCAAGATATAACCAATGAGTTATCAAAGTCCCATTAACAAAAAGTATGATCATTAACAGATTGTGGTTTTTCATTCCCATCAATATAACCTTGCAACCTTTTAGCCTTGATAAACAATAAACATGATCTAGATCAGGCTAAATAAGTATTGTTTTCATCTAGTTTAACAGAACTAGTTTGAGAATAGGGATTATCATTAATAAGATAATATTTCTCTACCGCTTTATTATCTGACATAGTAGCAAGATAAAATTAAAAGGCAAGAAAACACCCAAATACAATAGAGAAACAACCCCAACAAAAAGAAACAAAACTTGTTCACGTGGGCCCTAAAAACTAACAAAGCCAGAAGTCGTTGGAGACTAAATGATCAGAGTCAGAGAGGGTCGAAGAGATTATCGGAGCAAGAATTGGCAGCAAAAGGTGGCCGGAGGTGGTTCCACGCACCTCACGCGCTAGCGAGAGAACAAGGAGCCGAAAGGAACAATCGGCACATGTGCTCACACGCAGGGTCAGACGGCGCAAGAATTCTGGGTACCGACAGAACTTCACCTGGGCTTTCCTCTAGTAGGGTCAATGTCGAAAGAAAGAGGCCGGAATCCGACCTTTCACACTTGCCGAAAAATGGCTACCCAAAATAACCGACTGCTAAAGGGAGAAAACCTTCAAAACAGTAGTAGCTCTGATACCATAAAACTTTTTGTGAAAAGATATTTTCTTTATTATCTCGTCACGTAAATAATAATCATACAAATAGGTTTTTATACAGAGAACCTATATAGTTAGCCTATATTGAAAAATACTATTCACAACTGAGAAATAGAATAACCAACATACATACAATACCTACACATATATATAGAAAATAAACACTCTAGTTTTCCATTTGTTTTCTAAATTTTTTACAGAAAATAAATACTCCGATTTTTTTAAAAAAATAAAAAACAGAAAACAAAATACTGTTTTCTGTAAGTAAACACATCCATAGGTTTGCAAATGGGAAAAAGAGCCAAGTACAAGTGCAATTTTATGATTTTCCTTATTTTTAAATAAATAAAGGATATTGGTCGCTCCTCCAATTCTTAGGTATTTGATTCAATACCATAACCTTAAAAAACAATCTAGACAACAACACCAATCCTACCTCTCTAAAACTTCCACACTAGAAATTAAATGGATCAAATATGATTCTCATCTTCATCAACTCTGATGCTTCCTCGGCAGTATCAAGCATCCCATAAATTGCTTTTAAAATTGCTGACCCCACTGCTAAAACCTCTTTTCGAGGTGGTCCATTGCCTTCTAATATGCATTTGAACGTCCACAGCCATTTCCTTACCTTGGCTGCATCTCAATCCATACAGCATTTATTTCATGCTTAAATAGCACATTTTTAAATGTCACTGATGTTATTCTTTTGAGTTCTATAGTGTTCATGAATGTGAAATTCCCTGACTTAGGTCTTTTAATATTAACATCCATGACCAACTTTAATGTTGAGATGAGGTTTATCACACGTGGGTTGGCTCACAATTTGCAGTCCTTACATATTGTAATTAAACACAAATGGGAGAAGATATGTTTTTGTCTCTGTATTCAAAAGCATAGGTATTTATACAAGAATGAATGAGTTATCTAAGTAAACCTATAATTCTACTCCTAAGATTATGCTAGCTATATATGGTAACTAAATCAATATCTATTTACAATCTGTAACACATATAACCATATTAGCTCATCCTATGAAATGGTCCTCTTGAGATTACCGAGGCCTGATTTCTAGCAAAAGGTCATCCAAACTTATGGAATAGACTACCAAGAGACTTTTGCAACAGTAGAAAAGATGAATTAGGAATTGTTCATCCTGCCCTGCAAATTGAAAAACTAAAAGGTCAGAAAGATGTTGATGCAGGTCAGGTCAGCTCTAGAAACTAGTTGGAAGATTTATCTCTCAACCACACCTTATATAACAAGTGGAGGGATTCTGGGTAGTCAGTTTATGCATAGTCCCAAGGGAATTATTCATTAGCTGCAGTTTCTCCAATTCTCAGAAGCTTAAAATCTAGTCATGGGAAAGGGTTACATTTTTCAACAGTGAACATTTGAAGATAGAAGCATCTGGAAATGCTGATCAAGCTGGTTCTCTTGATGATGGGCAATCTACCTTGGGCTATTGTATATCTTATGGAGAAAAGAATGGTAACCCAGGTAAGAAATTCACAAAGTGTTGTTGAAAGGTCAAATGTAGAAGCCCAGGACAGAGCCATGGCACATGTTGTTTGTAGACTTTTATCCCTCAAGAGACTAATGAAAGATTTACAGCTTTTTGAAAGGTCAAATGTAGAAGCCAAGTATAGAACCCTAGCACATGGTGTTTGTAGACTTTTATGCCTCAAGAAACTAATGAAAGATTTACAGCTTTTTGAAATGAAGTCATTATTCGTATACTGCAATAAATAGGCTTGCCATTACTATTGCTCACAACCCCATACAATATGATCTCACTAAATGCATTGACATTGATAGGTTTCTCATCCAAAAAAAAAGTAAGATGATCAGATTCTATAGTATTGATTATGTAAATCCGGGAAGTCAATTAGCATATGCACTTCCTAAGGGCTTGTTTAGCTGGTTGTTATCTTTTCATATGCAAGATAGGCTGCCATTACTATTGCTCACAACCCCCTACAATATGATCACGCTAAATGCATTGACATCAGTAGGCCTCTTATCATAGAAAAGTTGGATTATCAGATCCTACATATTGATTATGCAAATCTGGGAAGTCGATTAGCAAATGCACTTCCTAAGGGCTTGTTTAGGAGGTTCTTATCTTTTCATATGCAAGATAGGTATGAGATAGATACATCATTAGAAGGTATGAGATATATAAAACGTTTTCATGGGATAATTTGCTAGATGAAATATCTAGGAACATTAACTGCTGCATAATATTTTAGGAAAGCCCAAGTTTAGGAGTGAACCATGTAGCCTTTTTTTTTTTTTTAACAATATTAGTCTTTTATTAAGTTATTTGTCAGAAAGCATTCATAGGCATTCCTAGTTCCTAATTAGAGGTTTATTTTATGAATATTTCTATTTGTTTCTTATTCAGGTTGAAGTTTATTTTAGGAGTATCTTTTTATTTCTTATTCAACTAGTAGTTTACTGTTTGTAGTATTCCTAATTAGAAGTTTATTTTAGGCGAACTTTTATTCCTTCCAAGTTTTCCTACTTATAGCTTCATGTAATTTCTGTTTAAAAAGAAAATATTTACGAAATAAAAAATAAAAAAAATAAAAAGAAGAAGAAGAAGAAGAATTTCTATCAACTTATAGAAGTTTAAGAGTCTCTACTTATCAAGTCTAAGAGGTTTAAGGCTCTTTTAGTGAGCCTAAGGTTTGGAGCTTCCTTTGACAAGTTGCCAGTTCATTCCCTGGTGTGTCCAAATCCATAACTTAGGAGCATAACAAATTGGTATCAAAACCAAACACCATGACTAAAGTAAAAGAAGAATTAAAAATTCTTTTTCAAAAAGCCCATGGGCAAGCGAAATGGAAGATTGAGGCAGGTATTGCAAAATTCAAATCCAATTTGGAGGCTCTATTGTAAAAAAATGTGGCAACAACTTCAAGAACTCTCTAGGGCCAATAGAAAATGTGATAGTGAACTAGACAGAAGTACAGGCAGCTGTAACAATTATGAAATCCACAACCACATAATTAACAATAGATATGAGGATCCATTGGATTTATTAAGCTCCCATAATTTGATTAGTTCAACAGCGGTCCAATGATTCAAATTGGGAGTCCAACCTCAAATGGAGGCAAGAGTTGCAAAATTAAAATCCAATTTGGAGGCTCTACTGTAGCAAATATCGCAGCAAGTTCAAGAACTCACTAGAGCCAATAGAAAATGCGATAGGTAACTAGGTGGAAGTACAGGCAGCCATAACAACTATGAAATCTACAACCGCACAATTGACAATAGAATGAGGATCCATCAGATTCATGAAGCACCAATAATTTCATTAGTTCTACAGCAGTTCAATCTTTCAATTTGGGAGTCCAACCTCAGTCTGGTTCGGTTGTATCTATTGCAAATAGATAAACTTTTCAACAAGGCAATTTGCCTGAAAAAGCCAACAAAACCACACAGCAACTTGGACCGATCGTTTCAGTGAATTTGGTGATTTGTTTCAATAGCCAACATGGTTGCCACCTACTTGAAACTATAACCATCGCTTGAAGGAGTATTATGACTACAGACTTAGAAATGTGTCTCAATTCTGCACTTCTGATCCACATGTGGAGCTTGTGGACAAGCCTGACGAGTAATGTTACAAATGCATTTGTAGGCATTCCTAATATCCCTAATTAGAGATTCATTTTATGAGTACTTTTAATTATTCCTTATTGAACTAGAAGTTATTTTAGGAAGTATTTTCATTTCTTTTCAACTAGTAGTTTCGCTATTTGTAATTTTCCAAATTAGAAGCTTATTTTAGGAGTACTTTTAGTCTTTATCAGTGAGTTTTCCCATTTACAACATTATGTAATCTCTATTTACAGAAAACAAATTGAGGGAATAAACAAGAAGAAACTGTCAAATATTATAGAGGTTTAGGGCTCTCTCTACCAGTCTAAGAGGTTTAAGAGGAGTGAAGCTCTTTTAGATGTGCTTCCAGTTCATTGCTCAGTGTCCAGATCTGTGACTCCGAAGCATACATTATTTTGTAATTTTTGACCTATGTAAATAGAACTTCATGTGGATCGAAGAGAAATCTAGCATCAACTACAAACTGAAGAGAAATCCAGCCAAAAACCTGATGATATTCTCTCTTAATTAGGATAAATTTCAACACTAACAATTGCAACCTACTTTTTTAATATATCATAAATTAATAACGATTGCTTTCCTTCACATTGAGCGTCTCTGAAAAGATCAATACTTGAAATCCTTACATTTTCTCTAGTTATATAATTATTATAAGACATTTCACTTTTTAGTAGAGTGAAATTGCAAACGCATCATATTTTAATTATAACACAAACATAATGCAATAAGGTTAGAGCTTCAGCAATTCAAGAAATATTTTTCTCAAGTGATCATGTTCACATCATACAAGTTTTGCGCAACCCAAGTGTATGAGAAATACCTGTGATGAAAGGCGGGTCAGGCTCTCTCGTGCTATGTAATACAGCAGTCCCTGATAACACAGTAATAAACCCACAAAGCTCAGATGCTATACTGCTTGCACTTTGGCCAGAATAATCCTGCCAAAAGCAAAGTGAAAATTACATCCCTTGCATCTCTCTCTCTTGAAACCCCCCCAACCCTCACCCAGTGCCAGCACCGAGCATACCTTAAACATTATAGCACTAGCAAATATTGTGAAAGATGTAAACATGGCATAATAGATTGGAGAAACAACCGCTGTGTTGAAAGTATCCAGTGCCTGCAACCATATCAATATTATTAGCTAACAGCTTATATTGGACTTTTCAAAACTTTAGGGCACTCAGTGCAATTTGTGAAGATGTAAACATGGCATAATAGATTGGAGAAGCAACTAGTGTTGAAAGCATCCAATGCCTGCAACCATGTCTAAACTATTGGATAACAACTCATATTGGACTTCCTTCAGTTAAGGGGAATCCAGTGCCACATCTTGGATCTACATACTGGAAAGGGTTATCACTGACTGCATGATAGACAATAAAAATCTGACATATAGATTATCCCTGACATATAGTATGCCCCTAAAGGAATGATAGAACTCTTTCAAATAAACTATTTTATTTAATTATTTTTGCAAAAGCCTGACCACTCTTCAAATGGCCTTTAGTTTTCAAGATAACATCAAGTTATTCAATAGAAAAGGGGAAAAAAGGGATGTCACCAATATTGAGAGAAGAATAGATATTCAGCGGCACAAACAAACTCTGCTCAGGAAGCTATATAAGCAGTTTTCAACTATTTCACAGATGTATTGTTAAGATTATGCCATATTTGTAGGGTTTGGGTTTATTAAGGCCATATTTTAGTTATAGTAATAATTAGCAGTACTATTTTGGTTATAATAGAATTTATTCTCAATTAGTGATTTATTTTCTGTTTTAATATTCACTAATTAGAATGAATCCATAGTCTTTTAGTTAGAAAATAATTCCTATTTTATTAGATATTCCAGATCTTGGAACCTTTATTTAAAGAGAGAAATGTAATCGCAATTCTCTATAACAAGTTCCAAGGTCCATGCTCCCTTTAACAAGCTCGAAGGCACGAGCTCCATTTGACGAACTTGATTAATTGCCCAGTGTTCCAATCCACAGTTTGGGACCATAACAGATGAGAACTTTGTCTATTTCAAAAAAATACGAGAACTAATTCATGTCGGAGTCCACTCTGAATTTTCGCTGAGATTCTTGAAGTTTAGTGAAAAAGAAACATCCTCTAAAACTGTGCATTTGGTTATCCAAACATGCAGCTGCAGCTGCAGCTGCAGTTGTTAAGTAAAGTGAGAGATTGCAGGCAGCCACATTATAACAATTACAGAATGCTACCTGAAGATTTTAAGAGAAATCTAGTGTATTGATTCTTTAATATGACATACAAAGAATGTATACATGTATACATTCTTAAAATAATACTAAGAAAGAATTCTACCTAGGAAAGAACTCTAATTAGATACAACAACATTAAGTGTGCAATCCTAACTAAGAAAGAATTCTCCAAGTGACCAAGTTACCTCCCACAAGTATGAAATAACCAAAGGTAGATCTCCTATCAACTGGAGATTAAGCCCAATTTACATCAGTAAAGGCTTCAATTCAAAGATGAGTTGAGAGAACAAGACCCTTTACCAACACTGACTTTACATATCACAAAATGTGAAAGACAACGTACATATGAGATTTTCAAGGATCATATATAAACCGACTCACCAAGGTAACTACATATGCAATATTTGATCTGGTGTGAGAGAGGTAGACGAGCCATCCAACCCATCTCCGATATCTCCTCTTTTTAATTGATTCACCAGGTCCTCCTTGCAACTTATGATTGCTTAAAATGAGTGATTCTACAGATTTGCACCCCAACATACCATTTTCATATAACAGGTACCATTTTCATCCAACAGGTCTAGAATGTATTTCCTCTAGGAAATGAAGATTCCTTTGATTGATCTGGTAACTTCAAATCCCAAGAAATATTGTAATTTTTCAAGATCCTTAATATTAAACTCCTGGGCTAGGAGCTTCTTCAACAAAGCCATCTCATCTTTATCATCTTCTGTCATTATTATATCAACATAAATAATAAGAAGTGATCACATCCTTGTAATGCTTTATAAAAATTGTATGATCAGCACTGCTTTATTGATATCCAAAACAGATCATGGTTTTGTTCAGTTTATCGGATCAAGCTCTAAGGGACTGTTTTAATCCATACAAGGCTCCTTCAGTCCACACACCTTTTCTCAATTTCTCTCGGTCAAATTAGGAGGAATCTCTATGTAAACCTCTTTCCAGGTCTTCATGTGAAAAAGTATTTTTTACATCAAATTGCTACAAATCCGAATCCAAGTTAGTTGCACATCATAATAAGATTATAAGTGTGTTCATTTTAGCAATAAAGGCAAAAGCCTTCCGATAATCTACTCCATAAGTTTGAGTGAATCCTTTTGTCACTACTCTGACTTTGAATCTTTTAATTGAACCATTAGCTTTGTATTTTACAATAAACACCCACTTGCAGCCCACTAACTTCTTGCCAGGAGGAGCAACTAGTTCCCAAGTTTTATTTTTGGCAAGAGCTTTCATCTCTTTTACCATGGCTTCCTTCCACGTGGGATTTTTGATAGCTTCTCTCCAATTCTGTGGAATAGACAGAGGAAAAAGAGAAAGCAAAAGCTTTATATGAGGGAGACAAAGAATCATAGAAGACAAGATTAGAGATAGATTGTTTGGTACACAAACTAACCCCTTTTCTTGGAGCAATAGGCAAATTCAAATCAAAAGCAAATGATAATTTACCCAAGGACTCTTGGAGTGTAGGTTACATGATGGCTTTTTCTGACCTGTTTTTCCTGAAATATCTCAACAAATCGAGTCTATGTAAACACCCAACAACATTCCCCTCTTGAACATCAGTCTACTCATTCACCTCAATCTCCTTATTGTCTTCCAGAACAAGATCATTAAAAGTCACAAAACTAGGCATAGGAATCACTTTTTTCACTACTATCCCCCTAAAGAAGTGATTGGGAGGTTGTAAAATAAGGTTAGGTAACATCCATATTCAAAAAATGCCTCTTAAATGGGGATGATAACACTTATATCCCTTTTGGATTGGAGAATACCTAATGAACACACATCTAAAGACCCTTGAATCTAGTTTCCCAACATCCCTAGTATGGACAAAGCAAACACACCCAAAAACAGTTGGTGGAACAATATATTCATTTTTCCCTTTCAAGACTTCTACGGGCCTTTTGAAATCAAGAGTTTCAAGGGGCATTCTGTTGATAAAGAAGGTCACTCCTAGAATAGCATCTCCCCAATATGTCTTTGGAACATTCATGTTAAAAATAAGAGATCTAACTAACAAAATAGAACTTTTGTGTAAAAGTTTTTCTGCCCAAACTCTGAGCAATTTCCTCCATTAAATAGAATTTTTACAGCAAATCATATCCCTCATTTACAACAAATCATATCCCTTAATTACAGCTGATTCTATCCTAAAAAAGGATATTTATTTACAGCAATACAATGATAGTTACAATTGATTAAATCAATAGCTATCATTGACGGCCCCCCTCAAATTGATGCTGGCGAGTCAAGCAGCATCAATTTATTTACAAAAAACTGAAGTCGAGCAAGAGTGAGAGGCTTTATAAGTATGTCAGCTAGTTGTTAATCGGTAGATATGTGAGGAAGCGTAATAACTCCATTATCGAATGCTTCTCGGATGGAGTGACAATCAACCTCTAAATGCTTTGTACGTTCATGATAGATTGGATTTGCCACAATTTGAATGGCATTGGTGTTATTAGCATGTAGAGCTATAGGATTAGATTGTGGGTAACCTAATTCAGAAAGCAAACCACGTAGCCAAGTAATTTCAGAACATGTTACAGACATGGCACGATATTCTGCTTCAGTTGACGATTTGGAAACTCGTTATTGTTTCTTACATTTCCAAGAGATCAATAAATCATCCAAGTAGACACACGATCAAGTAGTAGAACACCGCGTATCAGGACAACCAGCCCAGTCTGCATCGTTGTATGCTGCAAGGTGGAGTGAGGTACCAAATGGAAAGAAGAGAACATGATTAGAAGTACCCAGAAGATACCGAATAATGTGATTAACAGCTGCCAAATGTAAATGTCGTGGAGAAGCCATAAATTGACTCACCAAGTTGACTGCAAATGAGATATCTAGCCTAATAATAGTCAAGTAGACTAAACTTCCAACTAGACATCGATATAATGTAGGATCTAGTTGAAGGTCACCTTCATCTTTACGATATTTAACATTGACTTCCATGGGAGTATTAACTGGAGTTGAGTTGTGTAATCCTGTGAGCTGAATTATGTTGCTAAGATACTTGTGTTGATTCAGAAAAATACCTTTGCTGCTTCTGTGAATTTCCAGCCCCAAAAAATAGGAAAGGAACCCAAGATCTTTCATATGAAATGAAGTATGAAGAGAAGCTTTAAGTTGTTCAATTCCAGCAAGATTGGTTCCAGTGATTACAATATCATCTACATAAACAAGTAAAAGAACAATACCAGCTGGAGTCTTTCGCAAGAACAGGGAAGGGTCATACTTGCTTTGCACAAAAGAGAGATAAAGAAGAGTTTGGCAAAATTTTTCAAACCAAGCATGAGGAGCTTGTTTAAGCCCATATAAGGAACGCTTCAAAAGACAAATATCAGTAGATGCTATTGTCAAACCAGGTGGACGCATATAAATATGTTCTTTAATATCACATAAAGGAACACATTTTTGACATCCATCTGATAGATATCCCAATTTTGAGAAGCTGCAATAGCCAAAATCGAACGAACAGTGGTCATCTTGGCACCAGGAGCAAAAGTGTCCTCGTAATCAATCCCATAATCTTGTCAATTTCCAAGCGCCACAAGTCGAGCCTTGCACCTTTCGAATGACCCATCAGATTTCAGTTTGACATAGAATACCCATTTGCAGCCAATTGGAGCGATGAAAGATGGACAAGATACAATTTCCTATGTTTTATTTTGCTGTAAAGAATCAATTTCCTCCTGAATCGCTTGCTGTCAGCAATCAATCTTCATAGCTTCTGAGTAAGATCTAGGAATGGTAATAGATGACAGTGTTGCAACTAAAGATGTGTGAGAGCCAAATCTTTCAAGGGAATATCCATACCTTTTGGGGGCTTGTATGGTGCGATTAGATCTTCGAAGTTGTGGTGGATCAGGACTAGGGACTAGTGGCGGGGAAGACTATGGAGGACCAGTTGTTGGTTGGGCTAAAGAAGAGTTTGGCGAAATTTTTAAAACCAAGCACGAGGAGCTTGTTTAAGCCCATATAAGGAACGCTTCAAAAGACAAATATCAGTAGGTGCTATTGTCAAACCAGGTGGACGCATATAAATATGTTCTTTAATATCAACATAAAGGAACACATTTTTGACATCCATCAGATAGATATCCCAATTTTGAGAAGTTGCAATAGCCAAAATCGAACGAGCAGTGGTCATCTTGGCAACAGGAGCAAAAGTGTCCTCGTAATCAATCCCATATTCTTGTCGATTTTCAAGCGCCACAAGTCGAGCCTTGCACCTTTCGAATGACCCATCAGATTTCAGTTTGACATAGAATACCAATTTGCAACCAATTGGAGTGATGAAAGATGGACAAGATACAATTTCCCATGTTTTATTTTGCTGTAAAGCATCAATTTCCTCTTGAATCGCTTGCTGTCAGCAATCAATCTTCATAGCTTCTGAGTAAGATCTAGGAATGGTAATAGATGACAGTGTTGCAACTAAAGATGTGTGAGAGCCAAATCTTTCAAGGGAATATCCATACCTTTTGGGGGGTTGTATGGTGCGATTAGATCTTCAAAGTTGTGGTGGATCAGGACCAGGGACTGGTGGCAGGGTAGACTATGGAGGACCAGTTGTTGGTTGGGCCGATGACTCATGAAGAATGTCGCCAGTTTGAACCTCATTACTATTTCTCCTAGTGTACACAAGGCCAGGTTGAAAACATATGATAGGAGCAGAATGAGTACTGTTAACATGACTCAAATGATCCTCAAAAGCAGGAAGAAAGGAGTGACCAGAAATGGTTAGATTGACACCATATAGAAGAAAGAAATACTGCTGGTCAAAAAATATAACATTACGAGAAATTCGAATTCTTTGAGTGGTGGGATCAAAACACATATAACCCTTTTGTTGTGGTACATATCCAAGAAAAGCACATCCAATTGATTGAGGAGAGAGTTTTGTGCATTCATGAGAAGGAAGCAGAACAAAACTTACACATCCAAAAGGATGGAGATGGGTATATTCAGGTTGTTGGTGATGAAGGAGAAAGTATGGTGTTTGATTGTTAAGAATAATTTTAGGAATACGATTTATTAAATGTACAGAAGTAGTCAAGGCTTCAACCCAAAATTTTGATGGTACAGCGGATTCAATGAACAAAGAGCGAACCACATCAAGAAGGTGACGGTTTTTTTCTCTCAGCAATGCCATTTTGCTGGGGTGTATAAGGACAGCTCCTTTGGGAAACAATTCCCTTTTGTTGAAGAAGTTTTTGGAATTTTCTGAAAACTTGACACAAGCTACCTCTAATTTTTCCATGATTACAATTTTAAGAAAGAAAAAAATAACTCACAAAGCCTGAAAACAGTAAGACCAGAAAAGATTCACGAGAGAGATAAAATAGAAGAATTATTTTACTTGATAGGCTCTGATACCATAACAAAACATAACTTTTACATAAAAGTTTTTCTGCCCAAACTCTGAGCAATTTCCTCCATTAAATAAAATTTTTACAGCAAATCATATCCCTCAATTACAACAAATCATGTCCCTTAATTACAGCTGATTCTATTCTAAAAAAGGATATTTATTTATAGCAATACAATGACAGTTACAATTGATTAAATCAACAGCTATCATTAACACTAACAACCTCCAACAAATGTCTATTTTTCCTTTTTGCTACCTCATTTTGGGTACTAGTATAGGGACAACTGGTTTGATGGAATATTCCCAATAGACTACAAGTACCAAACCTCCTGTCCATGTAATGTGGTATTATCTATTCTTAAAACTTTCATCTTAACATCAAATTGGGTGCAAATTATTTTATGGAAGGACTGAAAGCAAGAAAAGACATCACTTTTTGCTTTTATCAAGTATGCATAAGTCATTCTTGTACAACACTCAATAAAAGTAATAAGTCATCGATTTTCAGACAAAAAAACAATTTGAGTAGGCTCCCAAACATCAGGATGGAGTCACAAAAGGAAAGCTGCATATTTCTTAAAAATTGAAGAAGTCATATCGACAAAATGAATATTCATTTCTCAAATGAAATATGTTTTAGATTTCTTTGAAGAAACAGGTATGTCTAGTTGCAAAACGGCAAAATTTCCTATTAAAAACAACCATAAACTACAAGCAGAAACTAGAGAATGAGTTGATAAGGGAACATATCAGAAATTGTTCAAAAACTTATTTATCTCTCACACACTAGACCAGACATAGCATATACAATTAGCTCGGTGAGCCAATTCATGCATAAGCTTCGCATGTAAGTTGTCTTTTGCCTTCTACGGTCTCTGAAGACTACTCCGGGTAATGGTCTTTTTTTCTCAAGTCATGATCACCTCAATATAAAAGCCTTTATAGATGCAAATTGGGTTGGATCTCCAAATGACTGAAGATCTACCTCGAGTTATTGTATGTTTGTAGGAGAAAACCTAGTCACTTAGCGAAGCAAAAAGCAAAGTGTAATTACCGGATTGAGTGTTGAAGCAAAGTAAAAAACTATAACCCAAGGTGTCCATGAACTTTTATGGCTAAAGTTACTAGAAGAACTAAAATTGTCTAAAAAAGATAAATTATAATTGTACTGTGATAATACGACTGCTATTAGTATAGCAAAATAATCCCGTACAGCATAATTGGACAAAGCGCATTGACATTGATCGACAAATCATCAAAGAAAAGCTAACAAGTAATGTTTTAAGTATGTTACATAAGGGTACAACATTCAGACTTTTCATACTTTGCTTTGCAAGTTGGGCATGTGTGATATCTTTGCACCAACTTTGAGGAAAGTGTTGCCAGATTTAGCTTTTTGGTATTGTTGCCTCATTAAACTTTCTTCCTAGTTAGAATTCTTTCTTAGGATTATTTTTCCCATATATACATGTGAACCACACACATCGTCTTTATCCTCGGTATTCTTCTTCACGTGCTGACACATGGAAGTGTGTGTGGCATTTGGTCACTCTCCAATCACCTTGTCTAACGTCGACCTCTCTCCTGCAATCTTCTGGCCCTTATGCGTCCATCAATTGCAACTTTCTTCTAGATTTTGCATATTTCTCTATTTTTAGTACTATTTCTCTACTAGAAAATTTTGGGCCCGTCTATTCTCTATTTGTGACTTCAATTCTTCTAGGTTTCTAGGCTTCTTCACTTCTAGTGCTATTTCTCTGCCTGAAGATTATTCTATCCCTAAATTTTTCTCTCTATTTCTTCTCTATGGGAGAAACATGTGACATTAAACCCCTCTTTTCTTCTATTTCAAATTTGCCCCAATATTACCACAGTCAAGTTATTGGGAAGTAGCAATTATGTATCATGGTTATGGTTTATGGGGCAAGGATATATTGACCATTTAGAGAAAAATAATATTGATGTTCAAAAGAATAAGACTACATGTATGAAAGTTGATGCTTAACAATGTAGTTTCTTATGGAACTCTCTTAATCCAAAACTGCTTCCCTTCTTTCAGTCCTGTAAAATATATCATAAAGTTTGGACTAAAGCAAAGACTTTACACTAATGATATACAAAGAACTTGTAAGGTGGTGTCTAATTTATTCAACTTACAAAGTCAACTAGATTTGGCCAGTTATCTTTGATAGGTAGGAACATTGAAGGATGAATTTAATGCGCTTATGCCATTTCCTTAAACAGGAGACAAATTTTTCATGTTCTTAGCCCCTATAGGACTGCAGTCAAACTTGTCTTCTGTATTAGACCAAACCCTTACAAGTCCTATCATTCCAAGTCTAAAAGTGTTAGCTTGTCTCCAACACATTGCCACTAGCAAGAAAAATGAGATTACTTGTGAACTTATCTGGTTAAAATAGTTGCTCTAAGAACTGAAGTATGGTGATGACAAAACAAATGAAGTTGATTTGAGCCAATCAAGCAGCCTTGCATATTGTCTAAAACCCAGATTTCCAAGAAAGAACAAAACATATAAAGATAGATTGTCATTTTGTCATGCAGAAGATTGAATCTGAATGCATTACGACCAGTTTTACCAATTCAAATGATCAACTGGAAAACATTCTCGCTAAATCACTCAAGGGGTCATGAATTAAATGTTTATGTAACAAAATTGGAGCATACAACATTTATGCTTCAGCTTGAGGGGGAGTGTTAAGATTACAAGTGTACAACTAAGGAATTACAGAGATTAGGAGGTGGTTAGTTGTTGTAATTAAATAAGTATGTGTTAGGTGGTAGTTGGAAGTTAGCTAGTACTTAGTAATTACCTAAATATGTATAAATAGTGCTTGTATTCATTAAAACTGTAAGATTTTAAGAATTTTTTCTCTCCTATTTCATCTTAATCTCCAAACTTTACATAGTTGGTCACACATTAGCAAGAAGCAAACCCCAGCAAGAACAACAATGCCTATAAAGATACTGACCATGTTTAGATAATTTAATTGAGTGATGATACAGGTAATTGCAACCATTGCAAAAATCCATGTCTGAAAGTACTTGGCCTGGTTTATGCCCTCCAATGTTAATTCTATCGCAATCCCAATAGCTTTTATACTCATAACCTGCAGACCAAGAAAATTTTATCTTTGTATTTTAAGTAAGAATGTATGTTTCCCATCAAAACTGAACTATCCAAACTTTTGCAACACATAAAAACACAATGAACAAAACAAATTCAATAATTTTAGAATTTAGACAGCAATATAGTTACACATTACTAACCGTCAAAGATCCAATTATAGAGCATATTCCTATATAGATGAGGATATTAGTCTGGCCAAAGCGAGGAGAGCAATACAAAATTAGAACCAATGCTACAGCTACAACAGAGGCTGCATACAAAAGAAATGCTGGACAAACAAAAACACTAAATTGATTAGGAGAGAAGCAAGAAACAGAAGATACAGTTCTATAAATATCCTTCTTTTTCTTATACCTGGTTGGATAGCTAATTCCCAAAGTTCTTCAACAGATTTAATGGACTTCTCCGCAGGTGCATGTAGCACAATCATTGTGGATCCCACTATGCATAGAAGACAACCCAACATTCCCATCTTTTGCAATTTCTCCTTCAACAAGAAATGGGCTAGTACCGCACTACCCAAATTTGTGTACATAGTTCATATGAAACAGATCAATTCATTTTCATTTAAGGCTACCAGAAAGGAAATTTACTAAATATAAAAAAATAAAATCAATAGAAGACTCTGAAAAGATCCTATGATATAGGGCATCAATAACTTCAGGATGGAAGTTCAAGACTCTTAAGTACAATGTCAGTCCCTCTTTTAACACATTTCTACCAATTCACTAGAAGCCATTATTTTTGTGCACATGAAGCATACATGAAACTAAATAATACTTCTTCTGCCTAACTATATAGACCTAGATTCTATTCGCAATATTGTTCATAAATTAAAAGTAACTAGATAATGCAACTATTATTCCACTTAAAAGACAATTATATCTTCATCCTAGCTCACAGCTGCCAAAACTGCTGCACCCCACAGCCTAAGAACTGTCTTTACCACAACCAAAAGAAGGAAGGGTTAAATCAAAAGTTGGAGCAACAAAATGCTGATGAAAACAATGAGATCTTGTGATTTAACAACTTGCAAAATCTGCCATCAAAACATGCTTCCATTCAAGAAAAACTTACAACATCCTTGACCTTATCTATCATTACTGGCATGTATATAATTTATTTTACAAAAAAAAAATGAAATAATTCAAAAGAACAGTAGATAATACTCTGTGCTCTCAAAGTAATGCCTTTGGAAATTTCTATTAGGAGAGAACAAACAACCAGATATGTCTAGGACTGTAAACAGACTAAGCTAAGCTCATTTAATTAACAGTTCCCAAACCCAAGCCAAAGTTTGGGGTGTTTACTAAACAAGTCAAGCTAAGTTTAGTTGTGTTCTTGTGGGCTTGCAAGCTTTAAAGACCTCAAATTGAGCAAATATGTGATCCAAAATATAAGCTATGATAAAAACTATCATAAGTAAACTAACTAGTTGCCATATTTAAACTTTAGCAAACTTAACAATATTGATTCATTTTTACTAGCTTGCATGATAGAACACATATTTTTCCTGTATTATAGTAATAGTATAAATTATAAAGTGAAAGAAATTATAATTCATGTAATTTTATGCCAAAGGTATTAAAATAAGTTTTCCTGACTCAAGCTTAGCTCAGCCCAACAATAACACGAAATACCAGAATGAAATGATTTGGACTGCTAAGATAGATTTGAATATTACCTAACAATGATACTCATAGCACCTAGTGGCGTCACAAGCACAGCAGGAGCATAAATGTAAGCTACAAAATTGGCAATCTCTCCCACAATCACTGCCAGTGTTTCCCCAAAAAAGGGAAAGAAATAGAGAAAGTCAAATCTAGGAGATGTAAAATAGAAATGAATGGAATGTATGAATCGCAGTTCAATTCAATTGACTGGAACAGGGGTATGTCATCAACTCTAACAGCAAGAAAATCAATACATGGGGCTGCAACCATTTAAAAAGAAGTTGAAGAGTTAGCCTAGCTTACTGGTAACCATCCCCAGCCACCAGAGGGGCTCCAACAAATAACCATATCCTCCAACACCTGTTAAATGGCACAAAAAATAAAAATAAAAATAAAAATAAAAGAATAAATTTAAAAAATAATAAAAAGAACACGAAAATTACTTGCACGAGCGCCGTTGACGCCGGCCTTCCTGAGACCCTTCTTCTTGATGATGAAGCTGGAGCCTATAAAGGCACTGGAGACCACAGCCAATATAAACCCTTTCAAATTGCTCGAGTACATTTAAACATTATAGGTTGAATTTTAGATATGAATCGAAAACAATAATTACTATGAAAATGTCGTTTGACTCTCCCTTGTTAATTTAGGAAGCGAATTTTATCTGGAGAGCCCTAGCCGACGACTACTGTACATGTGTATAATTTAATTTTTGATATGATTATATTTATCTAAGTAGAATTGCAGAGGGAAGAGAAGGTTGTTGTGTGAAAGGAAACATAACTTCCCACCTGCCATTCCTCTTCATTCCAGTGCCCTTGCTCCGGTCATTTTTCAAAAAAAAATAATAATAATAATAATAATAAGATTTACAGCCTCACCCACTGACTCCCCTCCATGTTGCCTCGGATTATATCACCAAAACATTTTTTTTTTCCTCCGTTACGTTTTGGGCGTCCAAATAACATTTTATTTTACCTTTTTAATAGAAATGAGTTAACGCATGTGTTTAGCTATTATGTTCCAGGTTGAGGCGGCAATTTTAGCTCAATCCAAAAATTTTATCTGTATTCATTAAAAAAATAATGCAAGTTCAATTTAATACAGAAATATTTTCATTTGGGCCAACTCAAAATAATCTATAAAATTTTGATTTAAATGGGCATGTTTCACATAATTCTACCGGCATCAACTATACTAAATGGATCGATATATTAAATTTATATCAATTACAATTTTTTCATATTAATCATATTCAATCTAGTCCTAAACCATCCAGATCCAAAACTTACTTAATCCAAACCTAACCCGACCCATCTCGGTCTGACCTAAAATTAAGCCATCCCACCTGAACTCGGTCTAGACTGAAAATGGTTTGAATTTTATTTATGCAAGCTTGTGTAGAAAAAATTTTCAATGTTCGATTAGGTATGGTTTGAATCTAATCCATTTTGATTAGGCCCAAATCCCATCCAACCCAAAATAGGCATGAATTTTATTTATGCAGTTTTGTGTAGAAAAAATCTTCAAATTTCATTTAGGATCGACCAAATTCAACCTATCCCCGCCCAAACCCAACCCATCCATGTTCGACCTTAACTCGACCTATACCAAACCCAACCTAAAATAAAGTATGTGTTTTATTTATGTAGTCTTATGCTGAAAAAAAAAATTCAAATTCTAATTTGGCCCGGCCCAAACTTGATTCATCCCGGTTCAGTCTAAATCCAATCAAAAATGAAGTAGACCTAGATTTTATTTATGTAGGCTTGTGCAGAACAAATTTTCAAATTTTGTTTAGACTTAGCCTAAATCCAACCTATCCTGACCAACCCAAATCCAATCCATTATGGTCCGACCCATCCTGACCCCAATCTACCCAGCCCAAAATAGGTCTGGATTTTATTTTATGCAGGATTGTTAAGAAAAAATTTCAACTTTCCAAATTTAATCCATTTCGGTCTCGTTCGAACCTGACCTATCCCGGTCCAACCTGAGCTTGGCCCATACCAAATTCAACCTAGCCTAATCCAAAAATAAGATGTCTTTTATTTTTGCAGTCTTGTGAACAAAAGAGTCTTCAAATTCTGATTAGGCCCAGCTAGATCCCAATTGATCTAGGTCTGGCCCTAACTTGATCGAGCCTAAATAGAATCCTTTCAAACCTGAAGTGTAACACCCAATATCTGGACATTGGTCCAAGAATCTCAAGGTCATTTATGTTGTCTAAGTGAACCATTTATTACCTATTATCTAAACATATTTGATATAAACATGTTTGTAACCATCAAGTTGTAACATGGCAAGTAATTTTTATTTAATATTTACTTCGAAAAATTACTATTCATTTGATAAAATTTTGGACAGCATGACGACTATAAAATCATGCCTATCCAACTGCAAATTCAAACAATACACTCCTAAATAATTCGCAATTCAAACTCGACAATTTCTCCAATCCAGCATTACCCATCAATCACAATCCATCCACATAATTATCACAAGTATCAACCAACACAAATCCATACTATAACTTAATTAGTATACATATTTATGGTTATACATATCCATAATTCACTAATAAACGTATATCATTTACGTAATTAACTAATTTGTTACATGCCCAAAATAATTATAATATAGTATCTACATCTTCTTCTTTATGTTTTATATACACGCCAAAATCGATGCTTGTTCTGATTTATCTTCATCAGTTTATCTGTCCTCTGCACGCAATCAAAACAACCACACGCTAAGTACCTAGTTGTTTAGTATTGGATACAATATCATAATATTTCATCACATATATGCATATACATCCAAATCAATTTAAACACATTTCTTTCATTTCCACTTACTTATTTACATTATCATTATTAATTTTTTATTATAACAAATTTTTAATTTCTACCGATAAAGTACTTCTTATCTAATATAACTTTTATAATTAGTCAACTTCCACCATTAGTCCTTATTAATCATTTTATTTTTACCCTTTTAGTATTTATTTATGCCAAATTTTTTTATTAGTCCCTAAACTTTTATCGTACTTCAATCTTCCCAACTTTCAATTTAATCCTTTTTCTTCTAAATGTATGAAAATTACCTTTTTGTCCCTATTTCTTTTATTTTCCTACATTTATCATCTTTTCACAATTTATCCATATTACACTAATTTTTACCATTTATTCCATATTTACCACCACTTTTTCACTTATTTATATTTTTGCCATCCTTTATCCTTATTTACATTTATGCCATTTTTTATCACTTATTTACATATTTATCCACTTTTCACCATTAATTTATATATTTACCCCTGGTATTAACCAATGAAAACTTTCGAATCGAATATGCAGGACGATGACCTCAATGGCCTTAAATATGTCGAAATGATCACATAGAGTTATCAATGCTTCGACCATGTAAGTATTCAAACCCAATGCTTTGACTAACCCAATACTTCAAATCTCTAACTTCATGTGAAATTCTATGACTAGCCAATTATATCTTATGCTCTTGATTCAAGCAATAGTTACAAAGGGCAAATAAAATTCTCATTCATTTCTCACATTTTAATTAGGTCTTGCATTACATACTCTCATCAAATTGTGCATTTTCTAATATTTCCATCTCATATTTCCATTTTCATCACTTATCATCATAAATTTGATCGAAGCATGCCTTTAAATCCATGCAACCCATTCGGACATCAAATTATTTCATCCATACATAATGTTACATCATACCATGTCTTCATTTCTATGTTTATTTGTTCATCTTAAGCTTTCATTTTTCATTATACATTAAATATCCATGTTTTCACATATGTTCATTCGGCGTATGTTGTCTCACATACCATTTATAGTCTTTTCATCGCATTTAGGTTAATTCTTATTTAGATGACTAAATCATGCATTTATACTATGAATTCATCAAGATTCACTTAGTTTTCCTTAGGTACATAATTCAACCATGAAAGGTTTTAAGGCATTGTACAATTGTTTCACTTTATATCATGTATATAATGTATAATTTCATCATTTTACTAATAATTTCATTATTATACATGCATTTCATGCCATTATCACTAATTACATAAACATAACCTAAACATAATGAAATAAGATTATAATTGTATCTACTAACCTCCAATGTGCTTGAAACGACCTAATTTTCTTTCTCCTTTCCTTTTTCCCTTTGGCTTCCTTCTCCTTCCTTTTTTTCACCTTATGGTTGAATTCATTAAGGACAAAATCATGAGTTTTTCTCTTCAATATTAACATATAAATACTCAAAATCATTTATTTTATCAATTCCCTACAATTTTCTACCCAAAATACCTTAATTTTCCTTACTTGGTACTTTGCCCCAACTTGAAATTCTCAAAATTTCTCCACTCAAAACTTCACTTAAACTTATTATAGAGTAGAAAAGATAATAAAGATGAGATTTTGGATAAAATTTGAGTAAGAATTGTGGTGAAAAATTAAGATTGGAAGGTTAGTTATGGTTGATTTTTAGAAGGAAGAAGAAATGGTTGGAGAAGAAGAAGAGAAAGTTGGATTTCTCTACAAAAATTTGCCTTTTTCTCCCTTTTATATGACTTAACAAATGAATGGTTGAGATCACCTTAGGTACTGTTTAATCCAAAGGCTTATATTAAGCCACTTATCACCATTTCATTGGTTATAAGTTCTAGATGTTAAATCACCTTCAAAATTAATCTAAAAAATCTAAAAATATTAGTTAAGATGTGTTTAAAATTTTTTATCAATTTGAGTTTGTTTCAATACATTTCTAAGCCTAAAGGTGGAATTACAGGTCTGAAATCCTAATTTTTTAAATTTGTCCAAAATTCATTTTTTTCTTGCAAATATTCATTGGGATAATTTTTAATGATTTTGTGCAATTGGAATAATTTTTTAAGGTCCAAAATATTTTTTCGGATTCGGTCAAAGTTGGTTAAGTCTTTTAAGATCGAAGTCTTTTTTTCTCTTTGCCTTTTGGGAGCTTATTTAACCTTAATTTTATATCAAGCTATATCACTAAACTCTTCATGGATTGTATTTTCAACTACTGAAGAAAAATTTTTTGAGGTCTCGGTGGCCCTAAGTTGTACTATTCACCTCAGTGTCTTTTTTAAAATCAACATGTAAGGGCACAATGATCACAACATCAACACAGAATGTAGTTGGTAAAATATTTCCATTAGCATTCTCTATTATTGATTCAGAAAATGATGCATCTTAGAAATGGTTTTTCATAAAATTTAGATAAATATATAGAGTAAGACTTAGGATAGGCATCATATTAGATAGGCATGAGAGCATTAAAAATGTTGTGAAAAAAATATATCCAGAATTTAGTCAATTCATGTGTCTATCATCTGTTGAATTCCCTAAAGTCAAAATTTTAGAAAAATCCATAAAAAATTAAGGAACTTTTATTTGGAGTAGCTTTGGTATAAACAAAAAAAGATTTCATATATAATATGACTAAGCTAGATAAGGTTGATCCATATATTAGACTATATCTACAAAAAATTAGGTATGAAAAATGGTTAAGTTTATACTGTGTGAGTAATATATTTTCAACCATTATATTAAATATAATTGAGTACGTGAATGCAACAAATAAAGCAACTAGATATTTACCAATTACAATATTATTAGAGTACTTACATTTTTTAACTCAAGAATAAAGGTACATAAATAGAGACATAACATTAGCAACCTTCACACACATACTTAAAGATCATCAAAAAACTAAAAAAGGATTACATTATTTCCTTAGGTATGATCCTTAACTTGAAAATTGTATAGTATATTCAATTTTTGAATACACTGTATTCAATTTGCAAAAATTGAATATGGTGTATTCGGTTTTATGAATACAATGCATTCATTTTTTTTGAATATAGTGAATTTACTTTTTTAAATATAGTGTATTCAATTTGAAAAAAAAAAAAGGAATACAATGTATTTTATTTTCGAATACACTGTACTTTTTTATTCCTAATTTCTTATTCATATATAAAATTTTAAATTCTTTAAACTATTTCTTTAATAAAGGTGAAGCCATCCAACAATGTTAAATTTATAGTCAATCATATCAACAAGCATATATAGTGAATATTGAATAAATAACATATACATGCAATGGGTTCCAAATGGATGAAATGCCATGTCCTCATACATTAATAGTAAATAGTGATAGAAACTTGGATCCTTATTCATGTTGCTTATCATACTACATCAAAGAAACCATGATAGCAACATATGTAGAAATTGTTATTTCAATTCCTAATCGAGATACATGAAACATATTTACAAGTGTTCAAGATCAAGTTATCCTACTACCAATTGAAAGATTAAAATTTGGAAGACAAAAGAAAGAGAATTAAAGCAGTATGGGAAACTAAATTATGGCCACAATCGAAAACATATAGAGATATTCCAAAAAAATAAGTGATACAAAGTTCCATTCTTCATTTTAATGTTATATATAAAATTATAATCATTTTAATTAAAAGAAATCATTATTTGACATTTTCAAATTCTAATGTTCATTATCTATATATATGCACTGTAAATTTCAGTTAAAAACATTTTATAGGTTATATATATGGTTATAGGATTTGCATAAGTGTATATTATGTATAAAACAAAACTGAATATAGTGTATTCAGGAAACCGAATATACTATATTCATGAAAGAGAATACACGATATTGAGAAAATCAAATATAGTGTATTAAAAAAATACATTGTATTCAAGAAATCTAATACATTTCATTTAGGAAAAAGAATACCGTGTAAAAAAATGTATTCAGGAAAAAGAATGCAGTATATTCAAGAAATTAAATACATTATTTTCAGGAAACATAATATAGTATATTCAAGAAATCGAATACATTGTTTTCAGGAAACATAATACACTATATTCATAAAAGTGAATACAATGTATTCAAGAAAATGAATATAATGCATTCAGGAAATCAAATATAGTTTATTAAGAAAATATAATACACTGTCTTTAGAAAAGTGGATATAGTGTATTCAAGAAATCGAATACAGTGTATTCACAACATAGAATACACTGTATTTAAGAAACAATATATAATGTATTAAAAAAAGTAAATACACCATATTCAGAAAAATAAAATACACTGAATTTAGAAAAATTAAATACATTGTATTTATTAAACAAAATACTCTATATTCACTAAATAGAGTACACCATATTTAATGAATAGAATATACTATATTTAGTAAATAGAATACACTGTATTCAGTAAATGGAACACATTGTGTTCATTAAACAAAATACATATGAAATGAGGAACACATTATTACACAATAAGCAAAACATTAGAAATACATCAATAGAAATGAGGAATCCAATATTATTCAAAAATATATATAAGAAATTTAATATTACAATCTTTGTACATATATTTTGCCAAAAATTAATCTATTTCTACTTTATCCCTACCCTTCTTCTTATTAAATCTCCTTCTTTTCTCATTTTTTTGGGATTATCACTATTCCCACTATTACTTTTAATAATTCCTTCTTACTTATCCAATCCATACAAATATAATAACATAGGTAACCTATGTCTATGACTCTCTACATTGAGCATTATTGGAATTGTCTTTCCTTCAATGAAATATTCAATACATGAAACCACAAAAAACTTTGCAATCACTGGAAAAAGAAAAATAACACCACAAAATTAGTTCTATTTAACCAAAATAGTAATACAATATATAAACTTTAGATATAAAAAAATATAAAAAAAATACTCTACTTATTTTCCTATGTAAGAAGATTCTGAACATACTTAACATCAATTTGAGCATTTCCTTCTTTATTCTTAATATTTTATATATAATTTCTTCCTTTGTAAAAATCAATAAGACTGAAAAATGAGAAATTGATACACTATAAGCATTCACTGATCTCTCAATCATAGAATTTTTTTTATAGAGAACACAAAGAATCATATACAAAAAATCTTCTCTCTTTTCTTAACAACTTGCCTATAATCCAATGATAGTTCTTTATATTGATTGGGACAAAGATATGATCCACTTCCACTCATGGAGTATTTTACAACATCATATATCCAACTCTATACTCAGTCACCACATGATTAAAATTAACAAATGAAGTATCTTGAGCATTTTCTTCAAACAACTTAAATGATAATTGTATGTTTTAGTTAAACAAGTTGTCAGTTTTAGTGAAACTACAATGTACACTTCTATTATACTTCCCTTTCTTCCTTAAATAATATATATATATATATATATATATATATATATATATATATATATATATATATATATAAGTGTTGTGAAAAAAATTTAATGAGTTATAACATGATACAATAATTAAATAAAGATAAAAAAAACTCCTAATGTGTTCCTATATTGTTAGAAAATTTATACACTTTGTTAGAAACATATTCACTTCCAATTGTTAAAGTTTGCATATCTAATTTGTAAGTTTCTTTCTAGGATACAATAATTTATTAAACCATATATTTTCTTTCACTAATTTAACACCAAAATTAAAAGGTTCTTTCAAAAGTTTGAAGTTTGAAGTACAAACATTGTCTTTGTCTCTAAAAAAAATTGACAAATTACAATTATACAACTAAAACCAACACTTAAAAGTAATATTAAAAATGAATATTCAATTGACTTGGTCTTCTTAGCCATGCCTATGTTAATGCAAGAAAGAAATTATGATTGCTTCAAAAAATTAAACATAGCCATGCCTATGTCTTTGTCTCTAAAATCCTCTCAACCTATACATCTTTAATCTCCCATGCTGAAGATTTCCCTTAAAGCTTTTAATTATCATTTGAAACACATCTTTTCCCCAAGAATATTCATTGACTAGTCCACTATCAACAATAGTAATATTCCCTCTCCTCACCAACCTATCACCTATGGCTGTCAAGAGAAAGTAATGAATCAAAAATAGCATGGTTATTTGCACCCCATCCTCATCAAACTTGCACTTTCCCTCTAAAAATTATTATTTATTAAATCTCTTGATATCTTCTGGTTTATTCCAAAATATTTCTGAATCAAATAACTATCATCTTTTGATAACTTTTTCTTATTGAAGTCTCCATTGCATTTCAAACCTGTAACCATGCTAAATTCATCTAACCCAAACTTCAAAACTATACCATTCACCCTTATCCATAAATTGCTGCTTATTATCATTATGAACCTTCCTCAACAATAATGAATGGATTAGTTGCCATTGACCATTAATTTTCAGCAAATCCAAAAAGTAATCAAAATAATTTTGTTTAAATAGCTCTGGTTTATTTTAATTCAAACTCTCTTTAATTAATCTAATTACAACAAAGTTCATGCAAAAACTCATTTTGCTTCAGAAGTGATCCTTGGGATTAACATAAAAATTTCCAAACCTCAAAAAAGAAAATATGCAATATATTATAATGATAAACCTTAAATTACAAAAAAATATAACAACAAAACCAAACAAAAAAAGCTTTTTTTTTAAATTACTGGTTTTACCATTTTTCTTAAAATTTGAGAAGAATGTCTTGTTTTATTAGATGAATGAAATGAAGAACTTGATTTTTTCATTTTATTTTGATCAAACCAGGAACTACAAAAAAAAAAGATAAACAAATCAAGAATATAATTCATAACAGAAAATTAATATAATAAATAAAAATTCATACAATGTATTCAATTTTCATAATAAAGTAAATACAATGTATCGCGTTCCTAAATATAGTGTATTCCATTTTTTGAATATAATGTAATTGATTTCTTGAATATAATGTATTCAATTCTTGAATACTTTGTATTTTATTTTCTGAATACAGTGTGTTTCATTTTCTGAATACACCGTAATTAGTTTTATGCAAAGTGAATATAATGTATTCGATTTTTTGAATATAGTGTATTCACTTTGAAAAAACTGAATATAGTGTATTCACTTTGCAATTTGTGTAAAGTGAACATAGTGCATTTTGTATAGATGTTGAATCTTGAGATAACTCATATCAAGGTTAGTTAATGAGGATTTTGTTACTCATAATATAGATAAAGAATGAAAGTGTTAGTCTCTATCTTTGATTTTCGAGTTTTAAAAGGTTTTCTTTAAGATCCACCTTTTTATACCTTTTTAGAGGTTAAAATGGGGGCTTTTTATGCAAAATTTTTGTTTGGATTGAGCGATGGCCATCACTCACCCAAAACTCTTACCTATTGTTGAGACCCTAGCAAATGCACTAGATCAACAAGTAATAAAGTGGAGTATAGTTAGGACCCTCAATATCGAACCCAAGGGAAATGTGTGTGTGAAGACTGTGAAGATTAATTGTATGCTAAAAAATTCCCAATTGTTTATGTGTATGAGTTGTTTGATTTATAAAATGTAACTTTAAAGCTTAAGTATGTAATGCAGAGAAATTTAAATTCAGTATATTAAATTCTGAAAATTAACGAATACTAAAATTCTATAGAAATTAAATGTTGCTCGGGTTACTTATCCGCCCCATACCCAAATGTTAATTAAATTCTTACCTAAAAGTATACATGAATTGAATTCGGGATAACCCTTCTTAACCAAACGTCCCATTCCGGAGCCAGCTATTCTAGTTGCTAAATGTCCCATTCCGGAGCCAGCCTAACAACTAGCCTAAGTACGGGTCTTAAATCCTAGGTTCGGTTTACTGTCCCATTTCGGAGTCAGGTAACCCAAAACCCATCTATTTCACTCCATACTCTAGTTTTAAAATCACAAATACCACACATCTAGAGTCCCATTCCGGAGCCATCCAAAATAGACGATATTCATGATAGAAAAACTGAGCAAAATCATTCATAAACTCCAATATATTAAGCTCAATACCCATCAAAACATATAATAAATACCATTCATCCATGGATACAAAATAACTCAATAGATCGAAAAATCAATGATAAACAAATAAGTACATGTGAAATAGACCATCCATTCATGTAAAAATTAATTTGAGTTCAAGATTCACATTATGAGTAGGGGATTCAAAGATCCCCAAGCAACAAAAAGGACTACTCACTATCCATAATAAAATGTAAAGAGAAAAAGATAGAATAACCCATGAAATTCATGGTGAAGAAAATCCAGCTGAATCCAAGCTCTTCAATCTCTCCCTCCAAAGCTTACAGGAAAATGAGTTTCAAAATGTATAGATCTATACTTGTAAACTATGTATCTATGTTTAATCTAAGTGTTTTTGTGTAAATCCCCCTATTTTCAAGTATATCTATGTATTTATATGTGTAAAATAAACAAAGAACTCAAAGAAAGAAGAAAGAAACCCTAAAACTGAAAATTACCCAAAAACTCTCTCTTCTCCCCCGTTTCTTCAGAAAACTCTGCCTTATATAGGTCAACATGGGTCACGGTTGCTACTAAATCCGTGGTAACCATGACCTCTAATGAAAAACCCTCTTTTGGTTAAAATAGGTCACGGTTACTATGAAATACTTAGTAACCATGAGTTGGCTCGGAGCTGAAATTCAAAATTTGATCACGGTTACCATGAAGTTTCTGGTAACTGTGAGATAGCTCTCATCTTCATTCTGGACTGAAAAATTGCCTTCCTCACGGTTACTAGGAAATCCTTAGTAACCGTGAGATGCTTCTCCTTTAGCTTCTGTACTGAAAACTCCATAGGTCACGGTTATCACCCTATCATGCATGATTTCCATGCTGACCGTGACAAGCTTCAAACGGTGTGTTTTGACAGAGTACATGGGTCACGGTTACTAGGAAATTCCTGGTAACCGTGAGGTACCTAAAAATCACAAAATTCTGTCAAAAACTCTCAAAAATCACAGAAAAGCTAAAATTAACTGAGAATCGGATAAATTATTAAATGCTAGTAAAAACAAAGCAAAAGATGCTAAAAGATCAATGAAAACTAAACTCAAATTAAACTAAAATTAAATACTGAAATTGAGTTATCAAAATACCCCATACTTAGACTTTGCTTGCCCTCAAGCAAATGAATTATCCACAATCTTGAAAAACTCAAGACTTCAATTCAGAAAAGGAAAAATCAAAAGTGCTAGAACAACACTTAGCAGAAGTCACTCAGAAGAAGAACTTCATCAAAAAGACTCGAATAGATCTATATCAAACAATTCCTCGTGTGTGTGTGAGGCTAAAACAGATTTATTTTCCTTCAAAACCAAAACTACCAGTGAATTCCAGCAATCAAGCAAACATAGAATTATGACAATTTTGTGTTTGCAACTTAGAATAGTCATGAGCCTCTCCTTTAGCACCTGAACCTCAAGGGTTATCTCCACCAAACAATTCAGAGTAAAATAGGATCACCAGGGCTTACATTAAGGTTGTAATGGGGATAAGGCAAAGGTTCCAAGAATTTTATAAGTTAGCAAAACAGAATTAGCCACACTATCTAGAAACACAACCCACCTAACTTTCTCAAGGAACTTCTTCAACATCCATACCCTATCATCATAAGAAGGAAAAGAAAAAAAAAAGAAAAAAAATTGATCTTAGGACATTAGTTGGATTCTCAAAATCGTAGGAAGTAAGATAGATGACACTTCCTATAAATACAAGGTACCCCACACTTATTTTCTGCAATCATGAATCAATTAAAATTTCTGTAGCATAACATTTGATTTTTTTTTATTATTTTTTATTTATTTTTATTTTTTTACATGTGTTAGGGTACCAAAAGCACTAATTGTTTATCATCCTTGTCCCAAAATATTTAACACATTTAAGCTCAACAATTCCCAAAATTTTATTCAACTTCCCCCTTTTTAACTAATAATCATAAATTCATCAAACCCGACAAGCAAATTTCATTACCCAACCTAGAGTGGCCAATTCCAAATTGGGAAGGACAAAAGCATTTAGATTATATGGTTAAGTATTAGTGCAATAACAAGAATGTAGTACACTTTTAGCATACCAATTAGGCTCAAAGGGGCTAACAATGGTAAACTTTACTAAGGGTAGGTCAAAAGTTATTTAAAAGTTGGTTACCAAAGGAGGCTGCCTGGGTCATATCCTAAACCTGCCTAAATTGAATATTTGTTTCGAAGGGTGATGAGAAAAGTTCTAACTATTCCAAAATTCCTTCGCTTAACTGCTTTCACTCACTAGATTTTTTATTTACTTAATATTTATTTAGCCTAATGTGCTCATTAAATAAGGAAATCGAATGATATATGATTAACTGAGATCAAATTAAAGAAGAAACTCTTTACTGAACAAACTACTGCCCTCCGGCTATCCAGTCTTTTCAACTTATCAGTTAAAAAACGAGTCTAAGCTAATTCAATTCAAGATTAACTGGCAGCTCAAGCTCAAGGTAAGGTGATTAATAACTCAATGGAAAAATTTTTATTCTAACTTAAACTAAAGATTTTAGAACAAAACATTCTACTTAAAACCAGAAGGAAAAGCAAAACATAAAATAAATTCACTTGAAGAAAAACAAACTCCATTAAATCAACACAAACTAACATTCATAATGCAAAATTTATAAAGAAAGACTAAACAACTGAAAAAAAATAAATAAATAAAAAGAGTTGTGGTTCAAGAGTTTCACAATTTTCGCCATTTGAATCCCAAATTGTTCCTTTGAATAGATAATCTGCACAAAGCAATCTTTTCGCAACAAAATTAACTTCCAACAATTGTTCAAAATAAACATTAACACAGTTTAATATCATCAGTATCAACAAAGGGAAAATATATTCTCCTACCCCACACTTCAAAACCAGCTGTCCTCAGCATAGGGCTTACAAAATTTTCAAAAGAGATAGGGAAGAAAGAACTTCCTGCTCAAGGGTGCGGGGGGACTTGGGAATCCAGCCGGGCGTTCAAAGCAACCAATGCTTCAATGATTTGCTGCTGTTGATGTTTGAACTCCTCCTGATTAGCAGCTAGAATGTCCATACGGTCCATCAAAGTAGTGTATTGAGCTGAGGACAAGGTGACTGAATCTTGATCCGGGGCACGTGAAGGATTACATAGGCTGCGCTCCAGCTTGTGCAAGTACTCTTCTCTACTGGTTA
The DNA here is from genome assembly GCA_037975025.1 of Excoecaria agallocha. Classification (NCBI taxonomy): domain Eukaryota; kingdom Viridiplantae; phylum Streptophyta; class Magnoliopsida; order Malpighiales; family Euphorbiaceae; genus Excoecaria; species Excoecaria agallocha. The sequence continues at coordinate 100,787,136 of CM075807.1, read as the reverse complement.
GCCTGAACCCATGCTCGGTAGTCACATCATCAACCATTATCTTCATGTTCTTCAGCATCTTGGCATCAATGTAAGCAGCTGCAGGGAGGCTTTTGTCAATATCCAATGGATGCCCGAAATACCTAGCAATCATGGTCACCCATCCACCAAAGGAGATCTTCTTCACTTTAGTCGGTTTTTGCTACATCTCCTCAAGTTTATTCCACCAATGATATGCTCCATTGATACGACAATGTCGCACCATGCAAGAAAGTATGAGAGCCTCTGGGAGATTGATCTGCCCTACACTATGCACATGAGACATGAAAGACATAGAGAAGAAACGATGTAAAATTCTCAAGGCATGATCCCGCAGTAAATGTGATTTAGTGGTACCGGCGACATAAGGGCCTACAATCAGCGGGTCTCTGATGTCTTCCCAAGCTCTGTCTTTTGAATGTTCTTCATAGGCATAAATCCCATCTAGTGGAAATTCGAGGGCGTCAGTGACTGTAGCCAAAGATACTTCATAAAATCTTCCTTCCAAGAAAAAGGTCACCATGGGTGGCTTGTTATCATCCCCGAAATGAAATTGTACTGTAGAAAGGAAGTCTCTGGTCAAATCTGGATAAACTAGCTCCCGACAGTCAAAGAATTTTTTCCAACCAATGGCTGCAATATGGCTCTCAATCTCCCCCTTGATCCCCAGCTTTTCCAGTAGACTCAAATTGAGATAAACCGAAGGTAGGTAGTCCCAGTTGGAGAAAATATCATAGTTTGTCCGCATCTTTTTAGGAACCCAGCTCGGTATTCTTGGTCCTTTCTTTTTTCGTGGCTTCTGTTGTACAGGGGCTGGCTGTGGTTGCTGACTAGCTTCGGCATGTTCTTCAGATGGTAAGGGATAGCTGGCAAGTGAGAGGATTTCTTGTGCTTGAGAAGAACTGGAAGCACAAGCTCTTTTAGGTGCCACTGCCCAAAAACAACAAAATTAAAAGTTTACAATGTTGAGGAAGGAAAATAAACACAAAGACATTAGGAGCAGATGAGAATGCATATATAAGTTTATATCACACACAAATTCCTTGAGGTACGTGGCACTCAACCATGATGACCGAGTCATCCTTTGGAAACCAGTAGCCCGCAGGTCGAATCATTTCAGCCTATATACCTCAAGGACAAAAATGGGCATACACATACATGCAAATGCTATTGCTTACTTAAACAAAAGATGGTTGATTTGGCATGCTTATTTGAGCATAAGATGACTAACTAAGTGTGCATTCATGCAACAGTTCCAAATTAGTACCAGTAATTGGATTACAGTGTCAAACAATTCGTGGTAAAGCAATGCATTTAACAACATGTACTAAACCTGTAGGCATGACAATTTTTATGTATCAGTGTATGCATTCAAATAAGAATTTAACATTTGTACTCATCATACTTGGCAGAATTAAAATTCAGTGCACTTAAAGGAAAGAAACAGGGCTCAGTTGGCAACAGTTAGACAAAATAGGAAATGAAAATTAAGAGTGCTTCAAGGACATACACAAAACACAATATAACAAAATGACCAAACAAATGCCATCCCTTCTCTCTATCAAATGACACACATAAAAATTAAAAGAGAGAACAAAAAGGAAAAAGAAAGAAATGAAAATGAGGGAGGATACGAGAACATACCTATGGGCTGTGTACCTTACGAAATTCATCCATAGTAATGCACAGGTAAGACTCACAAAGGAAAAACAAACCAAAAACAAGCCAAAACAGAGAAAAACACACTAAATAAAATAAAATAAAATAAATAATTAAAAATAAAATAAAGAAATAACTATATAACAAACATGACAATCAGAAAGCCAAAAAGCTCTGTTTTTTTAATATATATATAACAAATTAAAAGAACATTTTGAGGAAATGAGGAAAAGTGAAAATGAAAACAACAAAACATCAAAACGGAAGATAAAAAATACTACAAAAGCTACTAGAAAGAAATTGAAACAAAGAGAAAATACACAGACTTCCGAAAAATAAAAAAATAAAAATAAAAAATAAAAATACAAATAAAAATATACATATAAATCTATATAATTAAAAAGGAAAGGAGACTTACTTGGTTGTGAAGATGATGTGGAATAAGAAAATAACTAAAAACAACCATAACCATAAAAGAAATTAAAATGTTAGAGAAAATGACATAGAGAAGAAATGGTCAAATCAACTAGATCTAAACAAAAACTATGATAAACAGAAACTAGATCTACTAACAAGAATGAAAAACCAACGAAAATGGAGAAGAAAAAGAAAACGAGGAAGAACGAAGAATGAAGAAGAAAAAGAGAAAGAAGAAGAAGAACAAAGAAAAACTAGAAAAACTATGATTAAACTCTTAGATCTAAACAAGAAGAAAGAAAAATAAACAAAAGAGAGAACAAAGAGAGACTTACCGGAGAAGATGGCTGAGAACGGCGGAGGAGAAGAGGAGAGGAAGAAGAAGGGAAAAAATGAGAGAGAGAGAGAGAAAATGAAATGAAATAGAAATAAAAAAAATAATGAGAAAGGGTTTCTTAAAATTAGGGTTTCATTTTCAAATTTTTTTTAAACCAACACGGTTACTATTAAAATCATAGTAACCGTGAGGTAACCTAACAAAGGTTTCTAGACTAAAAACTGACCTGTGTCACGGTTACTAAAAATTTAATAGTAACCGTGAGATAAAATGAAATTTACTACTGGACTAAAACGAAGATATCTCACGGTCACTATGAAAATCATGGTAACTGTGAGATAAAACGGATTCCAGTTCTGGACTAAATCAAAGGCACCTCATGGTTATAAAGATAAACTTAGTAACCGTGAGCCCCTAAAATTACTGAAAAAAATTTTATTTTTCTCAATCTCTCCTAACACTTAAACAAAACTTTCTTCTCCACTAAATTTCCAGAAAACACACACAAATTGAATGAAACTCACAATCCTTGAACCACTACCCTTAACACAACTACTAAAAAGAAACTAACACAAAACATTGTTCAAAAGTATGAGTTAGAGGTAGTTCTGCGTTTATCAAGTCCGCAGCTGGACTTTCAAATACCGTCAAGGGTCATGAAGAGTGACAATCATCGAAGCACCTTCAAATGCTGACTCGAAATAGGGTTTCACGCGATGTCCGTTTACCTTGAATTCTTTCTCATCTCTTGGGTGTTTGAGAGTCACCACCCCAAATTTATCTGCTCTCACTAGCACATAGGGCCCTTTCCACCTCAATTTCAATTTTCCCAGAAATAATCTCAATCTACTATCATAAAGCAGCACTTTCATTCCTGGTATAAGTTCCTTCTTGGCTATTCTTTGATCATGCCACTTCTTTGTGTTGTCTTTGTATTTCTTGGCATGTTCATAAGCCCAGAATCGGAGCTCATCCAACTCGTTCAACTGCAGAGACCTGCACTTTCCTGCATTCTCAAGGTTAAGATTTAAAAATTTAGTAGCCCAATAAGCCTTGTGCTCTAATTCCACCGGTAAGTGACAGGATTTTGCAAACACCAACCTAAAAGGTGACATTCCTATTGGCATTTTAAAAGCTGTCCTATAAGCCCACAAAGCCTCATCTAACTTAAGGTACCAATCCTTCCTAGATGCATTGACCGTTTTCTCCAAGATTGCCTTCAACTCTCGGTTAGAAACCTCAACTTGCCCATTAGCTTGGGCATGATATGGGGTGGTTATTTTGTGCCTCACTCCGAATCTTTTCAATAAGGCTTTGAATTGGTGGTTGACAAAATGTTTCCCACCATCACTAATAATGGCTCTCGGGGACCCATAGCGGGTGAATATATTCTTCCTTAAAAATTTTGAAACAACATTTGAATCACAAGTCCTAGTGGCTATAGCTTCTACCCACCTACTCACATAATCGACTGCCACTAAGATATACTCAAACCCGTAAGAAATTGGAAAGGGCCCCATGAAATCTATCCCCCATAAGTCAAACAGTTCAACCTCAAGCATGTTAGTTAATGGCATCTCATCCCTCCTGGTTATATTCCCCACTCTTTGACATCGATCACAGGTTTGAATAAACAATTTAACATCATGAAATAAGGTGGGCCAATAAAAGCTAGAAGAAAGAATTTTTGATATCGTTCTGTTAGGGCTATGATGTCCACCAGCTTCCCCACTGTGACAAGCTTGCGTGATTTCTACTTGCTCCTCCTTGGGAATGCACCTTCTAAGAACTTGATCAACAGAAAGACGGAAGAGATAAGGATCATCCCAGATGTAATGTTTCACATCAGCCTTCAGCTTCTTCTTTTGCTGCCATGTGAAGTCTCTTGGTATATAACCTTCTGCAAGAAAATTAGCAACATCAGCGAACCAAGGTAAAAAAACTTCACAAACAAATAATGCACAAATACGTTTATCAGGAAATAAATATGAAATCTCCCCTTTTTCAATGTGATCATGCTCTAATCTTGATAGATGATCTGCTACATGATTTTCTGCCCCCTTCTTGTCTTTAATTTCTAAATCAAACTCTTGTAATAGGAGCACCCATCTTATCAGTCTTGGCTTGGATTCCTTTTTTGCAAAGAGATGCCTTAGTGCTGTATGATCAGACCACACCACAATCTTCGCTCCCAGTAGATATGGTCGAAATTTCTCAAATGCAAAGATAATGGCAAGAAGCTCTTTTTCAGTTGTGGTATAATTGACTTGAGCTCCTGTCAGAGTGTGGCTCGCATAATAAATAGCACAAAAGACTTTTTCTTGCCTTTGACCGAGCACTGCTCCCACTGCAAAATCGCTCGCATCACACATTAGTTCAAATGGCAAATTCCAATCCGGAGATATGATTACCAGAGCTGAAATAAGCCTTTATTTCAACAGTTCAAAGGCCAATAAACATTTATTATCAAAACCAAAAGGAGCATCTTTCATTAACAAATTCGACAAAGGTTTCGCAATTTTTGAAAAATCCTTTATAAACCTTCTATAGAAACCTGTATGCCTTAGAAAACTCCTTACTCCCTTAACATTGGTCGGTGGTGGAAGCTTCTCTATAACCTCTATTTTTGCCTTGTCCACCTCAATCCCCTTCTCAGAAATCTTATACCCCAAAACTATTCCTTCCCTTACCATAAAGTGGCATTTTTCCCAATTTAATACTAAGTTGGTTTCCTTACACCTACTTAACACTAAATCGAGATGCTCTAAGCAGCTCTCAAAGTCAAGCCTGTATATGGTAAAGTCATCCATAAATACCTCCATAAATTTCTCTATAAAGTCATGAAAAATTGCCATCATGCACCGCTGAAACGTAGCCGGTGCATTGCACAAGCCAAAAGGCATTCTCCTATAGGCAAAAGTGCCATAAGGGCAGGTAAAGGTGGTTTTCTCCTGATCTTCAGGGGCTATGGGAACTTACAGATATCCCGAATACTCGTCTAAAAAACAATAGAACCTATTACCTGCTAACCTTTCCAACATCTGATCAATAAATGGCAATGAAAAAAGATCTTTTCTGGTGGCATGATTCAATCTCCTATAGTCTATGCACACCCTCCAACCCGTGACCGTCCAAGTTGGGATTAATTCATCTAATTCATTTTTTATCACTATCATTCCCCCTTTCTTCGGGACACATTGCACAGGGCTAACCCATTTACTATCAGAGATTGGATAGATTATACCTGAATCGAGCAGTTTAAGTACCTTTTTCTTCACAACCTCTTGCATAGCTGGATTGAGTCGTCTTTGGGGTTGAGCGACCGGTTTGCAATCCTCCTCCATGAGAATTCAGTGTGTGCAGTAACTTAGATTAATACCCTTCAAGTTTGCTGTCTCCCATCCTATTGCCTCCTTGTGTTTTTTCAACACCTTGAGCAGCGTATCCTCTTCAGTACCTGTCAATAAAGAAGAAATAATCACTGGCTTATCTTCTCCTTCTAAAAATACATACTTTAAATGAGAAGGAAGAGGTTTTAGTTCAGATTTCAATTCTCCCTCTTGCACAGTGGTTTTCTCTTGCTTCAGATTCTCCTCCTCACAGTCTTTCGCTACAGCTGCTACTAGTTCTTCTTTTACTCCATCCAATTCTTCATTTTCTAAGGAATGCATCAAACTTGAATTTATTGGATCATTTAGTAGCACTTTTTCTTGCACTTTCTCTACACATTCATCTATTTTGTCCATGAAATAGGCTGACTCTTCTAGATCAATCGATGGATATTTCTGAGATTTGTTCATATCTACCACCAATTCTTCGTTGTTGAATCGAAGAGTAACCTTTTGCCCATGAACGTCAATCAAAGCCCTTGCGGTGTTCAAAAATGGTCTCCCTACGATAAGGGGCACTTTCCTGTCTTCCTCTATTTCCATGACTACAAAATCGACGAGAAAGATGAATTTTCCTATTTTCACCAGTAAATCTTCAGTAACTCCCTTTCGCTTTCTCATCGATCTATCCGCAAGTTGAAGTCTCATTTCCGTTTCCTTGAGATCACCCAAATTAAGTTTGCTGCACATAGAATAAGGCATTAAGTTTATACTGGCTCCTAGATCACATAAAGCATTTCCAACAAAAGTTTTGCCGATTTCGCAAGGTAGAGTAAAGCTACCTGGATCTTCCAATTTCTTTGGGATCTTATTCATTATAATTGCACTACAGTTCTCAGTGAGTTGTACAGTTCCATACCCTTCTAATTTCTTTTTATTAGAACAAAGTTCTTTCATAAACTTAGCATAGTTGGGCATGTGTGCTAGGGCTTCAGCAAAAGGCAAGTTAATATGTAATTTCTTAAACATTTCTAGAAACCTAGCCAATTGCTCATTTTTCTTCTCTCTCCTAGCTACAGCAGGAAATGGCAACCTATTGATATCAAGATCCTCTATGTTTGGATTCACAATGCTCTTCCCCTTGTCATTCCTTAGAGCATCCACATCTATCTCTACTCTAGAGTTAGAAGTACTCACCTTCCGCGTTGGTTCCTCCAATTCAGTTGATGAAGTTGGTGATTTACCTCTTTCTTCCTCTCGTGCTGCTTCCTTGCCACTTCTCAAAGTGATTGCTTTGGCCTCCTCCTTGGGATTGCGATCCACATTTGAAGGAAATGTCCCTGGTTGTCTGTTTGAAATTGAAGTTGCAAGTTGACCCAATTGAGTCTCCAAATTTCTCATTGAAGCATCTTGATTTCGGTTCCATTGCTCTTGAGATTTCCACCTTAAATCTTGACTTGCCATGAATTATTGTTAGCTATTCATGAAACCAGCAAACATTTCTTCTAGATTTGGCTTCTTTTCTTGAATGGGTGGCCTTGTTTGGAATCCTGGTGGATGGTATGGTTGAGGTTGATTAGAGTTTTGCCCTTGATGGTGGTTTGGTGGATAGGGGGCTTGGTAGTGAGTGGCTGCTTGTGGTTGGTAGGGTTGAGCTTGACTATGATAGGCATTGGAGTGGTAAGGTGCTCTTGGTTCAAAAACTTGTTGATTTCCATCCTTCCATGAGAAATTAGGGTGATTCCTCCATCCCGGATTATATGAAATGCTGTAGGGATCATTCCTTCTAAAATCACCTAGTGCATTTACATCTCATACAACTCCTCCTTCTTGGATAACTTGTTCACTTTCAGACGATCCACTTCCTTGATTCACTGCAGCCACATTTTGCAAGCCGCTCAACTCCTTTCTCACCATCTCTAGCTGTGCCTTTAACAATGCTACTTCATCCACATTATGTAAACCTTGCCTCCTTGGAACTGATCTAGGGGCAGTCCATTGAGAATCATTTGCCGCCATTTCATCCAACAATTGAAAAGCGTCCTCAGATAACTTGTTCAAGAAAGATCCTGTTGATGCTGCATCTAATAATGACCTTGTTTGAGGTGTACTCCAGCATAAAAGATGGTCATCAATTGATAGACAGCTATTTCATGATGTGGACAGCTTCTCAATAATCTTCTAAACCTCTCCCATGCTTCGTGAAAGGGCTCTTCATTCATTTGATGAAAACTCGTGATGCTATTTCGGATGCTTGCAGTCTTTGTTGGAGGAAAGAATCTCATTAAAAACCTTTCTTGCATTTGGTCCCATGTCCATATTGACTGGCACGGTAGCATTTGTAACCACTCTCTTGCCTTGCCAATCAATGTAAATGGAAATAGCTTTACCTCACTGCATCCGTACTAACACCCGGAATTTGAACTGTGTCACTAACTTCTAGAAATATGTCAATATGCTGAGCTGGATCCTCTACTTCTGAACCAGAGAACTGATTCCTCTGTACCATCGTAATGGTGGCTGGTTTGAGCTCAAATTGCACTCCTCTCGGTAATACAATTGTTCGATGATCTTCATTCCACCTTGGCACAACGTAGTCTCTTATGGTCCTTTGCTTAGGCATTTCTTCTCTTCTTGCCCCTGGCATTTGTTCATGTGCCCTCGGCACTTGTTCATTCTCGGGAGGGAACTCATCAAGAGGAGGATCGTGCTCCATCTCGATATGTATATTGGCTCTCCTTCTTTGATGTAAGGTCCTCTCGATTTCAGGATCAAGAGGTAGTAATGGCTATTGTCTTGTTCTATTCATAAACCAATGTCACCTGAAAAGAATCAAGAAAAACAAAATAAGAAAAAGAAAACACATACAAACAAAAATCACAATTTACTAACAACGCCAATTTCCCCGGCAACGGCGCCAAAAACTTGTTGAGACCCTAGCAAGTGCACTAGATCAATAAGTAATAAAGTGGGGTATAGTTAGGACCCTCAATATCGAACCCAATGGAAATATGTGTGTGAAGATTGTGAAGATTAATTGTATGCTAAAAAATTCCCAATTGTTTGTGTGTATGAGTTGTTTGATTTATAAAATGTAACTTTAAAGCTTAAGTATGTAATGCAGAGAAATTTAAATTCAGTGTATTAAATTCTTAAAATTAATGAATACTAAAATTCTATAAAAATTAAATGTTGCTCGGGTTACTTATCCGTCCCATACCAAAATGTGAATTAAATTCTTACCTAAAAGTATACATGAATTGAATTCAGGATAACCCTTCTTAATCCAAGCGTCTCATTCTGGAGCCAGCTATTCTAGTTATTAAACGTCCCATTCCGGAGCCAGCCTAACAACTAGCTTAAGTACGGGTCTTAAATCCTAGGTTCGGTTTACCGTCCCATTCCGGAGCCAAGTAACCCAAAACCCATCTATTTCACTTCGTACTCTTGTTTTAAAATCACAAATACCACACATCTAGAGTCCTATTCCGGAGCCATCCAAAATAGATGATATTCATGATAGAAAAACTGAGCAAAATCATTCATAAACTCCAATCTATTAAGCTCAGTACCCATCAAAACATATAATAAACACCATTCATCCATGGATACAAAATAACTCAATAGATTGAAAAATCAATGATAAACAAATAAGTAAATGTGAAATAGACCATCCATTCATGTAAAAATTAATTTGAGTTCAAGATTCACATTATGAGTAGGGGATTCAAAGATCCCCAAGCAACAAAAAGGACTACTCACTATCCATAATAAAATGTAAAGAGAAAAAGATAGAATAACCCCTGAAATTCATGGTGAAGAAAACCCAGCTGAATCCAAGATCTTCAATCTCTCCCTCCAAAGCTTACAGGAAAATGAGTTTCAAAATGTGTAGATCTATACTTGTAAACTATGTATCTATGTTTAATCTAAGTGTTTTTGTGTAAATCCCCCTATTTTCAAGTATATCTATGTATTTATATGTGTAAAATAAACAAAGAACTCAAAGAAAGAAGAAAGAAACCCTAAAACTGAAAATTACCCAAAAACTCTCTCTTCTCCCCCGTTTCTTCAGAAAACTCTTCCTTATATAGGTCAACATGGGTCACGGTTACTACTAAATCCGTGGTAACCGTGACCTCTAATGAAAAACCCTCTTTTGGTTAAAATAGGTCACGGTTACTATGAAATACTTAGTAACCGTGAGATGGCTCGAAGCTGAAATTCAAAATTTGATCACGGTTACCATGAAGTTTCTGGTAACCGTAAGATGGCTCTCATCTTCATTTTGGACTGAAAAATTGCCTTCCTCACGGTTACTAGGAAATCCTTAGTAACCGTGAGATGCTTCTCCTTTAGCTTCTGTAATGAAAACTCCATAGGTCACGGTTACCACCCAATCATGCACGATTTCCATGCTGACCGTGACAAGCTTCAAACGGTGCGTTTTGACAGAGTACATGGGTCACGGTTACTAGGAAATTCCTGGTAACTGTGAGGTACCTAAAAATCACAAAATTCTGTCAAAAACTCTTAAAAATCACAGAAAAGCTAGAATTAACTAAGAATCAGATAAATTATTAAATGCTAGTAAAAACAAAGCAAAAGATACTAAAAGATCAATGAAAACTAAACTCAAATTAAACTAAAATTAAATACTGAAATTGAGTTATCACCTATCACCTATAAATCCTTTTCCCCATCTTCTGCTTCCTGTTTATGACTCGTCTTAAGGTGCGAGTCACCAGTACAGCTTGAAACTTTTTTCCAAGCTAGTGACATCCCTCGGTTCTTATGAGTGATGCCTATTTATAGACTTTCTATAGATCTTTTTACAAATTTTTACAGTAGGTAAAGATAAGGAAAAAAATATTTTTATTTCCTTAAAATTAGATTCTTTGATTCTTAAGCTTATTGTGTATATTATATGCTTTTATCTCCTTTTAATATTTGTTATAACATGATTCTTGAAATTTTGGTTGAAATCCATATGGACAAACATGTTTATGTGGTTATTTTTCATCAACTATTCTATGTTCATTTTCTTGTTTTTAAGCTTTGATGATCTCATCTCTTGGTTTTTTGTGTCTTAAAACTAGTTTTGACCATCCAAAATTGGTTTTGAGATGATTTTGGCCATTTCTATGTGTTTACTTGAGTGATATTTTCTTATGAGTCGAGACCCCTATGTTTTAGAGCTCAATACTATCTCTTATCATGAGTTATGGAAAAAAGATCTAGAGATATCTCTCACCTTCGCGAGCAATGGGACATCATGAAACCTTTTTTCTTGTCATACACACTATTGCCCATCATGCAGCCTTCCTTCTTGTCATGTACATTAGTGCCCTTTTGCCTCATCACCCTACACTTTCTGTCTATAGTCATCTTAAGGCCTTGATGAAAATATTCTTGTTGGAGAAATTTTGGCAAATATGCATTTGTGAAGAGTCACTAACAGTATGCTTTATAGCTTGCTTATCATCTATAGATCTGTCTTGAAGACACTATAACATAATTCTTTCCCTCATCATTAGAAGTTAAAACAACCTTTTGGACTATCCCTCTTTTAGTGTGCTTCAGTTTTATACTGTGATCTTGGCTTTATCCATATGGATCAATCTTTAAGTTCACTTTATCTTCCTTCCTAGTTCAATAATTCCCTTGTCTAAAGGAGATTGGAAAGATTATGACCATCTCTTTTAAATCCTTTCAAAGTGAAAAAAATATTCTCACTTCTCTTTATTGTGCATCTTTTTTGATTTCAATCCGTTCAGGTGACTTCTTGTGGCATCATAGGTATTTTAAAATAATGAAAAAGGAAGGAAAACCATCACAGGCTCCCATCCATTCCCTATTCACAATTACTTTATCCTTTTGATCTAGTTTAGCATGGGTATCATCAATAAGTTTCTCCATTCCATAAGCAGATACTATGTCTACTATAGGTTCTGACACTTCTTTATGATTGTGTCTCTAATATAAGGAAAACCATCATCATCAGGGCTATTTGTATGACGATTGTCTGTGAAATGTGTGCCTCTTATGAGGGCTTTGGTACCTATGAGAAAGGTGTAATATTAGTTTCTCGCTTATTGAATTCGAAAAATTTATCATTTTTCTGTGTTATTTTCTCTATTATTTTCTTTTATTGCTTTTATTTATTTTGTTGTTTTTGTCATTTTCGATGTTGCTATTCTTATTATTTTTATTGCTTTTGTCATGCATCTTAGTCTTGAACAAAATAATAATGAGAATAGAATGTAGGAATAATTACAAATGGAATGAGACATAAATATCATCAGTTTTATATACATCAAAATGTCCAAAAAGTTTCACAACTCCCTAAATACAAAATATATAACTACTATGATGGGTCAGATCTCTTGTGGTATGTTGTACTGGATGGTAGTGGGAAAGGTGTGGATGACTGTGATGATGAAGGGCATAAAGATGATGGTTATGATGAAGATAGATGTAAGGATGATGGTCTCAATGATGATGGATGAGGCTAATGATACGGCTGCACTACTGTCATACAAAGCTTTAAGGGTGGAGATGGTGCCCTAAACTGAAACCCCGATATGTACCTAGCCAATGGGCATAGAATCCGTCCGATCATCTTAGCTAGCTTACTAACCCCTGTGCCTAGCTCCCTGATGGTTGAAGTCTCCTGGCTCGTACAACCCCTTAGGTCATCTCTCGTCTTGCCAGTACGAGTGTCCATTGCCTCCTTGGCTTGTCCCATGGCATCCAAAGTGTGACATTTTTTTATGATAAGTGTCACAATGTAATTTAGATGTTATTCCACTACAATACACATACAAAATCCAACTCATATACATGCCACATACAAAAATACAAAATCATCTCCTTCACTATACAACTTCATTCATATCCAGCTTCTGTCCCTTTAAACTCCTATCTACATCTCTCAAGTACCTGCACACAGTAAACAACTATGCATTAAGCATAAAATGCCTAATGGTGGATATCCAACTAATAAATTTCACAAAATTTGCTTACACATAAATTTTAATTGTTATACTTATGTAACCTGTTCCTTATACTTTAGTTTTTATCAGTTCTTTAGTTTAAATTTCTTAATATTTCTTGTCTCTTTCTTTTGTTTGCATTATCGCTAGCCTTTATTTACTTCTATTTATCTTCCTTTGTCGTATATTTAGTTCCGTTCTATTCTCTTTGTTTTTATCGGTTTACTATTCTTATTCTTTTTGACTTTATTCTCATAATCTCCTTCCATTTCATTACTTCCTCATTCGTAGTGTTAATCCATCACTCATGTTTCTTCTCTTATACTAGTTTAATACTCATTTCTAGTGCACTTACTATATTGATTTTATTTCATTTCATACCTATTTGATATTATATTTATCATTATTATCTTAATTAGATTTCAGTCACCAAGATTTTACTTTTAATTATTATGTTCACATTTGTATAACTTGTTTACATTCTACATTTTATTCAAACTTGATAATTTTTATTCCATTGTTTCGACAACAGTAGCATTATTAAAAGCTTGAGTTATTTTTTAGTCTTTTACCTATTTCCCTTTCGGGTTATTTGCTCAATTATATTCAGTGTTTTGATTTTTCTTATTAAAAATTACACATTTAATTTACTGAGTTGGTTTATTTTTATTTCTATTGTTACATTTGACTTAACCAAATTAAGTTTTTACTTTTTTGTTGCTAATTATTTCATCCTCGATTTTCTCTTACAATTACCAATGTCAATTTACTATTTAGTCCCTGTAATTTTATTCCCTCTGTTCTTTCTATTTAATTTCCAAACTATACTTAATCCAATAACTTTCTCTATTTACTTAACATAATTCCATCTCACTAAATTTTTAAATTACTCTTAATTACTTTTTTTATTTTATTTCTTTTTTTCAATTAATTACTTTATTTACCATAATTGTTTATTTTCTACTAATTTTTCACAATTTCCAATAACATCTATAATTTAGAATGAAATTACATTTTTACCTTAACAATTTTAAATCCTTTGAGAAAACCACATTTAGGTCCCTATCTTTTGTCAAAATGATATATAGGTCCTAACATTTATCAAAATGACATTTAGGTTCCATCTTTCATCAAAATTACCTTTATGTTCCATCTTTTTCTATAATTACCATTTTATCCCTAATTTCTCCTTTTTAAACATATTCCATCATTCTTTTCATATTTTCAACATATAAGTCACATTTTCTCTCATTTTAGTCTTTAAATTCATTTCCTTTACCAAAATTACAATTCAACCCCTATTTTCATAACTTTTCACTTATTTACAATTTTTCCCTCCTTTTACAAAAATTATTCTATAATCCCCTTTCTATTAATTATTTCTATAATTTACATATTTAATTACCATTTCTCGGGTAAAAATTCTATTTTGATCCTTCATTTTTATTTTTTTCACGGTTCTTATTAAATATCACCACTTTTCACTGTTTTGCCCTTTTTATACTAATTCTTACAAATTCGCCCTTCAAATTACATTTTAGCCCTTATACTTTCATTACATAGTGGCAAATTATTGATTGGTCCTTATTAATTACTTTTTCATACTTTCTCATCCTTTATACCATTTTATCCCTCATAATTATATATTTAGTATCAATTTCATTTATACCCTAATTTCTCATTTAATTACAAATTTTCCTTTTTAATCACTTAACTATATCTCTCATACTATTTATTCTTTATTTACACATATAACATTTATTTCTCTTATTTACCTTTTTAGTCCTTTTTTTCTTACTTAATTATATATTTACTACTGTTTATTCACTTATTTGTATTTTTATCCAGTTTTATCCATATTTATGTCATTTGCAATTATTCATTTACATACTTATTCATTATTTACTATCAACTTCCATATTTGTTTATTTTTTATCCTTAATTTCTATAATTGTAACTTTTTTTACTATTCCTTTACTTATTTATCCTTCATTAATATTCATTCACACATTTATCCATTTTTCATAAATGCTGCACACATACACATATTTGTATAATTCAACTTAATTTACCCATTTAAATTCTTGTTTTGCCCTTAGTGGTGAAACTCTTTGATATGGATACGTGGAATATGGGCCTATATATCTGAAATATGTTGAGGTGGCCATATAGAAGGTGCGTCAACCACAACATACCACATTCGAAATAAGTTGAGGTGGCCATGTAAAGGGTGCTTTAACCACAACAAACCATATCCGAAATAAGTTAAGGTGGCCATATAAAGGGTACCTTAACTACAACATACTATCTCTTCTTTCTCTTTTTCTCATTTCTATCATCTTTTTCTTGTAATTTCGATGTTGATCCCCCTTTGGTCCAGTTGCGAGTTGCCATGACTTGTTACCATGATGAATATCCCTATGGCCAACCATTGTATCCTATACATTTAGTTTCACGATCAAATACTAAGGGCAATAATATTTTTTTATTTTAATCAACATAAGCATCATTCTCACATTTTTTTCCACATTTCCACATAATATCACAATCAACTTCATATTAATAATTTATACTCATCAAATCATTATTTTCCATCACATATCACATTCACATCCATTTTTAATGTCCATCATTCATGTTCATAGTTTAATTCATATCACATTCTTATCATGCACATCAAGTTCCGATACATCGTCATCACACACACACACACACACACACACATCAAGTTCTTATTTGTCATTTCATTTTAAATAATTATAATTTCACTATTATAATTTCACATACCAATTTTTCAAGCTTTTTCCACATTTTCTCTTCCTCTCTCACCTTTTTTTATTTTCCCTTTGATTTTAATTGGTTTTCCTTCAATTTCTACCTTGGATGAATTCTTTCATGGATTCTTTCCTCAATTTTCTTTATTCATAATTTGAAATATACTCAAAACATTAATCTTTACATCAAAATCTATAAAAATATCCATTAAACTCACTAAAATTTTACTAAATTAACTTAAATTTTTGCTTCAAATCTTTTCTTCATAATTCCATCCACCTTTTTCATTTAAAATAAGCTTTAAAAATGGCTAGAGATGAATTTAAGGCCTTAAAATTATTTAGAGTACAAAATTTCATGGAATTAAGTTGATAAAGTTGTGAGAAAAATGGAGAAGAATGGAACAACATGGAGAGGTGAAGAAGATGAGTGAATTCCCTAATTTTTTTTATTTTAGGCTATTTATATACCCTTATGAATGGCTGGGATCACTTGATCACTATTTAATCCAAAAGTCCATATTATGTCACTTGTCATTTTTTTTACTAATTCATACCCATCTCACTCCTATCCTAGGAGTGAGTAAAACCCTATGGGTGAGTACTACCTCATAGGCAAGTACTTTTCCATAGGTGAGTACTATCCCATAGGAGTAAGTGAGTGAGTGAAACTTAACTCGGATAATCAAAATTACACCAGTTTATCACCGTTTCATTGATCCTAGTGTTCTCCTCATCAAATTTTCATGAAAATTGGTCCAAAGTATAAAAAATATTAATTATGCTATGTTTAAAATTTTGAATCAATTTGACTTCGTCTCAATATATTTCTAACTCTAAAGGTAAAATTTATCGATTCGAAATCTAAAAATTTAAAATTATTAGAAAAATTATTTTGCATTTTCAAATATTAATTAGGATTATTTATAGTAGATCCATGCAAACAAAACAATTTTATAAGGTTTGTCGAATATTTTTGGATCGATTAAAGTTTGGTACCCTAATACAGTATAGGAAAATTTTTTACTGTCCATTTTAAGAGTCTATCTAATCTCAATTTCATCTCAAATTATACCATCGAACTCGATTTAATTTATACCTTTTAATGGTGAATAAATATTTTTTACGGATTTCGGATGGAACTATTCACCTGGTGTCATTATTCATAGCTAGAAAAATACTATTCTCAAAAATCAAAATTTTAGGCCATCACATAAAGTACGCTGACTAAGCCCCTCTATCCTAGTAGTATGCTAGCTCACCTTTAAGATTGAGGCATCCATGACTTGTAATGCAACATCAAATCTAGCTTCAACTACTATAAGTGCCTCAAGGGTCCTGTCCATATCCTACTAATGTCACTGGATAAGGGTTTGTGTGGTAGTCTTTAATCTATCCATCCTTTGAGCTAGCTTATCATACGTAAGGCCTACAAGTGTTTGTGTAAGTTGAGGTGGCGGTGGTGCTCTTGAGGGGATGCACCATTATCTCCATAAGGTGAGAATCTCTTAATGCTCTAGATGGTGATAGTCAAGGTCCAATGGGAGATCATGGAGGCACTAGAGGAGGAGTTGATCCACTGAGCATGTAATTAGATCCACCTGTATATTCATTTTGAAATCTACATCTATATTGCCCCCTAGGGGTCCTATGGCTCCACCTACAAAGGCTGATCATGCCGAACTAGTGGTACTAAAGGTGCCTCAGGTGGCTGATCCTAGTCCTGACCCTTTGCTTGCTCAAGCACAATAGGCTATAATATGCACCATGCTCTAGTTTATAGGACTATCATTAGCCTATACTGTCCATCATGTCCTTAAATCAGCTTAACCATCTTTATAGTGAGGGTAACCTGTAAGTCCATAAAGATATCCTCCTAAAGTGCTAGATCAAAATTCCTCTCATTTAGTTCCAAGTCTAATAATAATCGAGTCACTACTCCCCCAATGCAGATCTATAAGGCAGATCATATGGTTACCCTAAGCAAATAAGTGATATTGATCCTTCTACTGCTATGCATGGCCCAAAGGTAGATAATATCGACTACATTAATCTATCCAGGATTGTCGGTGTGACTGAGGTATGATGTGGCTAGGACTTTTTGGATGTATCTATAGACTTGTGTAGCTAGCATAATGCTCTCGGTAGTGTTTAGGTGGTACACAGCTCCGAAAAGCATGATCATTGCCTAATGCTATTGTAACGCCTCCTTAACTAAATTTAAGACCTACACTATTCCTTAATACCCTTATAGTAATAAGGGTATTAAGGAACAGTGTAGGTCTTAAATTTAGTTAAGGAGGCATTATAACTATCTCATAACTCCCCTATCTGGGGTTATGATGTTCGATCCGGAGGGTAGTCCAATGGCCTCTGTGAAATGGCATCGTGTGATACTTATTAGATGCCATGTACTCTAAATGTGATGACAGCTTCCTTAGTGTCTAGCCTTTAAAAACCTTTATACTAAAGGGTACCAAGAACTCCCATGTGATATCCGGATAAATAAGAAAGGTAGGGGCAAAAAATGTTATCCACCCAGCAGCTGCTAATAAATCATCGACCTCAACCATCATGCCTACACTCTGCAGAAATTACCGTGACATGAACCTGCTAACATGATACTCAATCCTAGATAGGTCTCGATATCTACCATCCACTTTGAGGTCAATGGAATTGATGTAGCCTGTACTTTGTGATGCAACATCTGCAAAAGTTAAAAGTTAGTATCTTGGAAGTAACTTTCATCGTAAGTAATTAAATTTGCATGAATTTTGTCAAAAATTTGGTAGTATGCTAGCTTAGATCGATGCTAGCCAACCTACATCGAAATATGCATTGAGCGTCATAAAAAATATTACAAAGCCCTAAACCCATCAATAGATGTTCTAGCAAGTATGCACGATAAACGAGAAATTGAAATTAGTACTATTTACAAAAAAAATTCTAATGAAATTTTAGCAGCATTTCGAATAAAAATGTGCTTGATCCTTATAAAAAAAACATTTTAAAAGAGCAACAATGCAGTCCTCAATGACCACTAATAAATTTGTTCAAGAAAATTTATTTCCTTCGATCTTAGATAAGGCTCATAGTCATTTCTACTATAATTGTCTTAGATAGGCTAATCTAGTTCTAAGGTTAAATTAAGAATCTAATTGTACATGAAACAAGATTTCCAAGAGTTTAAATTAAAGAAGGCAATGTATCTAAGTTTAACAATTCAATTAACTAAATTATAATTTAACAAATTAAACTAAATAATCAATTTAAGTTGAGCTAAAAAACTAAAGAAAACCAAAGTGTTAAATTCCGTACACATTCGAGTGTATCAACAAAATCAAACCCAGAACAAATTGGCAATAAGCATAACCCAAAGGATAATAAATAAAAAATAAATAACTATACAAAAAACAAACATGGAATTTCATGGGTAGAATTAAGAAAATTAACAAACTACCAAAACGGACATAGCTGGGCAGTCAAATTAATTATGCTAATATTCAAATAACAAAATGATATAAAATCATTAAGAAATACATAAAAGAATAGAATGAAACATGTTAGGAAAAACTTACTTTGCATAGAGAAAAGAGGTATATAAAAAACCAAAAAAAAAAACTCAAAATAAACACTATCTTGATGTGTGGCTTGATCCCAGGAGCAATTCCATGAAAACGATTTATGAAATGGTCAAGAAATGAGGGAGGAAGTTTGAAAAAATTGAGAAAAAGCTTGAGAAAATCTTGTTGATGGCGATTTGTGAAGAGAAAAGGTTAAGAAGAAGAAGAAAAGGTGAAGGAATTTGAATTTCGAGTGATAGACTGCCTGGCCGTCTGTCACGAGCTAGCAACGAATGGCACTTAGGTCCCATCTGTGGCTCTCTTTCCTTATTTTATAATTATTTTATTTTATTTTTTATTTCTTTATACTTAATTTCCATATTTTCTTATTTTTTCCTTTAATTAATTAATTAATTTCACAACAATTCACATTATGTACATCCATTAATCTAATTTACACATTATTATTATTATTATTATTATTAGTATTATTATTACTATTACTAGTACTACTACTACTACTACTACTACTACTACTACTACTACTACTACTACTACTACTACTGCTACTACTGCTACTGCTACTGCTACTGCTACTGCTACTGCTACTCCTCCCTGAATTAAATACTTTTCGAATCAAATACTCCCTGAATTTTTAAATTTTTGAGGGCTTTAATTGTAATGCCCTATAAACTTGGGTTAATGATAGTTGAAGAATAGTACTTTTGGTATCAGTTTGCAAGGATCAATTATTAAAATTACAATATGAGTTAGCACTGCTTTCAAATTTTAAATTAATAACTGTTAAAAAAATATTTATAAAAATTAATACAAATAGATATTATTATTAATAATAATAAACACAAATATCTTTGTAGGAAAATCTCTAGAATTATCTAGAGGGAGCTATGTGAGCCACAAAAATTAATAAAGGGATATATGAGGATTTAAGGTGAGAAAAAACAAGAAAAAGAATAAGTAAGAGCAGGAGAAGGAACAGACCACGATTAGGAAAGGGAGGGCCGGTGCTGGCACCGTCGTTTTGCCACTGCTACACACGACACCGGTGAGAAGATTCAGACCACTTCTGCCACCTTCTTTGATCTCTTCCGCTAGCATAGTCATCCCTGTCGGTGGCTCCGTTCCTCTCGATTCTTTCCCCTACCACCACCATAGCTTCCTTTATTTCCATAGATGATGATGTTGATCCATATACAATGTTTGCTCTTCAGTATTTAGATGAAGAATCTTTTGATTCTGATTCTCCTGTTTTTTCTGATGATGATACCTTGGGTCTTCATGATGTTCACCCAACACTTAATTTACCTTCCATTTCCTTGTCTCATCCAATTGCTCTTGTTCCTGCAACTGTATTCACTGATAAATACTCAAAACCCATATCCCTCATTGCCTTCATAGACACTGGTGCTCATAACACTATTCTTAACCCAAAAATCATTCCCTCTCAATTCTGGCAACCTTTCACTCAGCATTTTCAAACAGCAAATCAAGGTATCCTCACAATTCACAAAAAGACCAAGAATCCCATCAAAATCCAAATCTTCCTTGATTGTTTTGTTTGGCTCCATGCTTATGGTTCTGATCTCCTTGGCAAAGATCTTGTTTTGGGCTTTGATGCTATTTACCAACTTCCCAAGTTGCATATTCAGCCCACTGGACTTCGTTATAAACAACAATTTCTCCCATATACCACCCAACTTACTTTTTATTCCATCAATCCTCCTAACCCATTTTCCCAAATCAAAGAAAACCTTTTGACCCACTGTTGTGCTACCTCCCATTCTTATTTTCTCAGCAAACAGCCTTCTCCTCTTTAGACTCACCCTAAATTTTTCATTTCTTTACCTTTTAAGAAATTTGAAGACATAAACCCAAACAAAGCCACTCACCCTAGAATGTCTCCTGATGATTTTTGACTAGCCCAAGAAGAATGTACCCAGTTGATGGCCCAAAAGCTCATTGAACCCACTAAGTCTGATTAGGCTTGCCAAGCCTTTTATGTTAACAAACATTTTGAACAAGTTCGAGGTCGTAAACGTCTTGTAATATCTCTTTTTCCATTTCTCCATAATGCCCATATCTTTTCCAAATTTGATCTCAAAGTTGGCTTTTGGCAACTAGGAATCATCCCCGAAGATCATCTTAAAACTGCCTTTTGTATACCCAATTTCCATTATTGATGGATGATTATGCCCTTTAGACTTAAAACTGCTCCATCTATTTTCCAACAGGCCATGATTAAGATTTATGAGCCCTTAGTTCATAATTCTTTAATCTACATTGATGATATCCTTTTCTTCTCTCCTGATATCCTTTCGCATTAACAACTCCTTTTTACCTTTTTCACCTTAACTCAATCTTATGGTATCATGTTGTCACCTACTAAGATGATTCTTGCTCAGCAAGAAATTGATTTTCTGGGCATGTATTTTCTTAATAGTACCTATCAACCTTAACCTCACTTAGCCTTTGAACTTCTCAAATTTCCTAATAGCCATCTGTCCTTTAAACAAGTTCAACAATTTTTGGGAATTGCCAATTATATTCGATAGTTTGTTCCCCATTTTGCTTCTATTGCTAAGTCACTTTACCAGTTGTTAAAACAAGATGCTCTACCTTGGTCCTATCCTCACACCCAGGCAATCAAAAATTTGAAAGCTGTGACTCAGAATTTGCCACCTTTCCATATTCCTTTTATAGGAAAACATCTTTTTTAGAATGATGCCCATGATGAATGTTGGGGTGCTGTGTTTCTTGAAGAAAAGGATAATGCTTGTCACATTTGTGGTTATGCTAGTGGACAGTTTAAAGTGTCTGAATGCCATTATCATTCTACCTTTAAAGAGACTCTAGCTGTCAAGTATGGGATTAAGTGCTTTGAATTTCATTTGATTGGACATCATTTTACTATGATTATGGACTATTCTTCTTTCCCTAAGATGCTTTCATTTAAGGGTAAGTTTGTGCCACATCTGTAACTTTTTTGATGGGCAGAATGGTTCAGTAAATATGACTTTGATGTTCAACATATAAAAGGCAAGCAAAATTTTCTCCCAGATTATCTTTCTCATTCTAAACCTAAACCTTTGGTTCCTCTTACAATTCTCCCTCAAATCTTTCTCATGGATTACCTTCGTCCTCATCCCAATCCCAGAAAGAATATTAGTCCTCTTCACTACTATTCTGTTACTAAAAAACAATCTTTTCCTCCTGACTGTCCCCTCACTGATCCTTCCACATTCAAGCCTTTTACTACTCACTATCCATTTTATTACCTTTAGTTATTTTCCATTAAATGTCAGATTCCTCCTTATGAAAACTTCTTTCAAATAGATCAACCTTGGTCTATTATGTTTCAGTTCAATCAATCCTCTTCTATGTATCCAGAAGAAATATGGTTCCTTTGGTGTTTATCTGCTTTGTATACTCACCCCATCCTGTTTCCTCTTATTCAAATTTATGAGATTCTAACTACATCTAGTAATCATGATTCTCTACAATGGCAATTTTTGGAATGGTATGCTCCTTTCCCATGGTGGAGATATGAATTCCTTAAACGAATTTAAGATCTTGATCTTTGGAAAAAGTCTCCAAATGAAGCTCACTAGTACTCAGTAATCTACTTTTTCACTCAACCATACATTTTGAATCTAACTCTGAATTCCATGTGGTCTCAACCTTAAGCATTCCATTGGCTTACTTTCCCTTTTCCTAATCCTTTGTCAAAACCATCCATTAAGAATGCTCTTCATCTCTTTCTTTGTAAGCTCAACAATATTAATCCGACTACTCTTCATCAACCTGAGTCATCTTCTCGTCCTAATTATCTGGACTCTCTATTCCAAGATTCCTAGGACCCTTAGGCGTCTTTAAGTCTCTTTCATAATGGCTTCCATGAACCTGATGACCCTAGCACTCAAGATTATTTGGCAGCATTCAAGCAACAGGTTAAAGTAGATCTTGACAAAAAAAAGCAAAAGGAAAAGAAAAAGTTGATTGGCCTCTTTACCTAGACATATATGATGCAGAAGATATAAATCTTTCTCTATCTCACAAGCCAATTCATATCAGCCATAAAGATTAAAACAGATGGTCCCACATGTCTAATGCTGCTCTCCACTATCTTTGTATTATTATGTTTCGTAAGCTGTAAAGGAGATTCCTTCTTATCTATATAATTATTGTTTGCTTTAGTTAGTGGTTTGTGTTGTAAGCAATGACATAAACTACCATCAAAGCTATGCCTATATAAGCATAGTTTGTAAGCCTTCTAAGGCATAAGCTTTTCTATCTCTCTCTCTTGTAATATTCAGTTATACAAATAAAGATATGTTTGCTTAATCTCTCTTTCTAACAATTCAATATTCTTTAATAATATTTCATAGGATCCTGTAATCAGTCTCATGGTCTATAGGTTTGTTAGGAAACCTAAGAGGATAGTCCCCAGTTAAGGCCAAGGGTGAGTGCCATGCTTTGGACAATCATAACTGGTTTCTAGCAAATCTATAGTCCCCTGATAATTGGTATCAAATCCTATGGAATGATTTGTTTAGATATTGATATGGTAAGAACTTTCATTTACTATGTCTCTTTCAAGAACTCCTTCTTCTCTTTCTTTATCTGTAAAACCTTCTACTACTAAGAAAATAGATTATTTGTATGAATTCTCTTTTCTTCCTAATACTGTTCAAATTCCTGATACTCACCTTCCTTTCCTCAATCCATATGATGCCTTTGCTAAAAATTGTACTAATGTTTTCTCTAGCATTAGGTATTTCATCAGAAAACCCCCTTCTCATGTTAAAGAATATGTTCAATCATCTTCTTTTAACCAATTTCCAATTAAAGCTACTAGCCAAGAATAATTTATTAATCTAGATATTCCTTTTGAGTTTCTTTAGATCTAGCTTCGCCAAGGCTTTACTCATCTCCATTTTGATGCTATTCGTATTGTTGTTACATACCATGGACGAAAAGGCCTTTCAGCCTTTGAATGCCTTGCTCTTCTAGATTCCAGATACCTAGAATATCAACAAGCTATTATTGGCAGTATGCAAACATCTTTAAATGCTAGCACTGTGATGTTCACTTTTTATCCTAATTTTAACATGAGATTAGAATATCTCCATCTTTTTCATGCTTTACAGGTCCAAATCTAGATCTCTGGTGCAGAACAAGTTCAGACAATAGACGTGGCAACTCTTCATTACCAAATGATTTATCGTGTCCAAAATCATGACATGGATATGTCTCTTCCTTATTCCTCTGACGCTCTCATGATCATTGCCAATTTTGCTCAAGTTTCTACTTGGGTACAAATCCCCAAGTAGATTACTAAAGATAAGCTTTTGGAGTATTTCCCTCAGTCATGGCTAACTAGCTATGAGAAGCTTCACCAGCAAAACCAGCCTGTTCAATCTACTAAGCCTGTCTTCATAAAAAAGAAAGATGGTTTAGTTGAAAATCATTTTCAATCTCCTTTTAGTGAAGCTATATAATCCTCTACTACCCCTATTTTCTCTACTTAGTTTATGCTCCAACCTGTCGCTTCTGCTCAAAAGGAATCAATTCCTATTATAGCTTTTGATGCTACTGGCAATCCTGTCTATGCCTTTAAACATGATGGTCATTGTTATTGGGATGCTTGTTACTGTGATGATTGTATACAAGATGCAGAATATGATCTTACTGATGATGATTCTCGTCGTTAACAAAGAAAATCCAAAAAGAAATGTTCTTCTGAAGCTTATTATTAAGATTCTCTTGATGAAGATGATGATCCTACCATCAGTACTTTGGGACAACCTTCTGGTAAATATGATTATGCTGTGAGATATTCTCCCCTACCTTATTATTAAAAACCTTTTCAATCTTCTATACCACCATCTCCTTGTAAACCTTCACCTTCTTTTCCCTTATATCCACCTCATGCCTGTGCCTCTTCCTTGCAATGGAAGCCTAAGCCTTCTCTCCCTTCCATCTACATGTATAAATCCATTCTCTCATATAAAGATGATTTTCCTTCTCTTTATGAAACTATTAACCCTATTATAAAAATCCAAACTACCCCTTTTGTGAAATCTCTAGGTATATCTACTGAAGGTACTCTTAGATCTATTACTCCTGCTGAATCTGTGCTCAATTGGCAGACTGAAACCTCTTTGGCTCAGAATAAAGTTCTTCATCGCTTTGAGACTAAAGTCGATCATGTCTCTTCTAAAGTTGACTTTTTGGACTCTAAGATCTTTGATCAAAATTTTGCTACATATCAGCTGCTCCAACATCTCCAAAATCAAGTTGCAGAGCTTGATAAGAAGTTAATGGATTCTATAGCTTAAAAGACTTATGATGCTACTTTCAAGTAGAAAGCTACTGAAGTTACAAAACTTAAAGCTGAAATTGCTACCATCAAGCAAGATCTCACTCTCTGTCATCCTCCACCATCTTTTTCTTTGTTTACTCCTACCTATACACCTTACTCCCATCAACCTTTGATTCAAGTACCTCCTTATCAAGAACCCTCCTATAATGATCTTCATAGTTTGGGTTAGGGCCATGAACTTTTTGTGAAAACTCAGTTTCATAAACAACCTAAACTTACCAACCCTGAACCTGCACCCCTTTCCACTTCCCCTTCACCTTTTGTGACTACCTCCGATCCAAAACAAAAAGGAATCCATATATTTGAACCTTCCTCTCATATGATTCAGCCCTTTCCATCTTCAAACCATACTAAACCTCCCAATTCTCTCATCAATACCCTCAAACAGAAAAGCCCTCCAAGATGTCCCTCTGATCTCCATCACTAAACCCATATCTTTTTCTTTAGATTTTGATCCTGATGACTTTGAATTATCATATTATGATCCCATTTCTGATCCTAAACACTTTCCCATTTTTATGGTTGACCCTCTTGCTGAAAGTACCACTACTAATCCTCAGTATTACATTAATGCCCCTGATGAAGATGAAGATGATATTTTTGATGATGACAATGTTGATCTTCGACCTATTCACCCTAAACCTGCTATAGGTCATTGGTTTACTTTTAAGGATATCCCCCATCATAAATGGCGAGATCGTCTTCAAGAATTCTATGCTTGGCTTGAACTCTAAACCAGAAGACTTAATCCTCCTTCTCTAGAGCAGATCTTTGTTGAATTCTCTTCCTGATTTATTGGTCATTTTCGTGACTAGTTTGTCAACCTGGATGAATATTCTAAACTGCAATTTCTTCGCAGTGATTTTTTTGCCTTTGTTATTCAATGAATTCATTTTGAATTCCTGGGCACTATTGGTGACTTTGAAGAAGCTGTTCATGCTGATTATTTTAGAATAAAATGTTGCTCTCCTCAAGAAACATTTGAAAAAGCATTATAAGCATATGTCCAAAGTTTTTTATATGCTTAATAGTGCAAATGATCCTAATTTGAAACAAGGTTTCTTATCCTCTATCCCTAAGCAACTTTCCAACAGTATTATATTCTTATTATGAGAATAAGGTATTTAGCTTAACTCTCTTAATCTTGGACAAATTTATCAAAAGGTCCTCATGGCCCTTGATAAATTTTATACTTCCTAGAAGCTTATTAAAGATACTATGCAAAAGGGAAAAGATCCTCAATTGAAAGCTGCATGTCATCGTCCTGATTTAGAAATAGCTTATTTCCCTGAAAGAAATGTGGTTGTTGTAAACCCTTTAAGAAGAAGTTCCCTTCTAAGTATCGATGTATGTTTACTCCTGAAAAGCATAGGAAAGGTCCAAAAGTTCGTTTCTTTAGAAAGAAAAGATTCCGTGCTAAAGGTGATCGATGCTATGTTTGTGGCAAGACAGGACACTTTGCTAAAGCTTGTACTAACAAAAAGCATTCTTCCCAGCTTCTTTAGCATATTGAACAGGCTTTTCCTGCTTTCTTACAAGATTATGATATTGAATCTCTCTCTTTCTTACCATTCAATGTTCTTTAACAATCTTTCATAGGATCCTATAATCAATCTCAGAATCTATAGGTTTGTTAGGAAACCTAAGAGGATAGTCCTCAATTAAGGCCAAGAGTGAGTGCCGTGTTTTGGATAGTCATAACTGGTTTCTAGCAAATCTATAGTCCCTTGTTAATTGACTCCGATGGTTTTTGCTAGATTCTGATCAAAATTGATGATGATGAAGCGCGTGACCAACCATCATGGGACCTTTGGGCCTGGATCTTCAAGCGGACACTGCCAGTGCCTTTTTGATAAGCCTTTGGTGAAGCTTTGGTGATCGGTCTAGCAAACCCAAGGATGACAAAATGAAGAAAAAATGCAAAAATCGACTCTAACGGGTATGTGGATACAAACTACACCTTATTTCATTTAAATTATGAATTTTGATATGAAATTTATATTATGTAGTTAAGTTAATATAAAGAATAATATGAAATAATTAAGACTATATGATAAGATGACGAATGGATATGAATTAATCATATAATTAAGAAGAAATTGTTCAAAAAGAGAAGAACGGAGAAGGGGCCGAAATCCATCTAATGAAGAACAAATGATTAAGTAATATTGATTAGTAAGTTAGCTTAAAATATGTTATAATAATTTAGTGGAACATAATTAAAATAAAGTGAGTATGAATAAATGTATGAAGATGGGATTTATCATGAATATGTAATAATATATTATATTCAAGGAATATGTATAATGTAATGGAATTTTGAAATGATTTAAAAATAACTCAATAGAATAATGAATTGATATAAAATAACCTTAGGGTTAAAAAGGAATGGATGATTAAGTAAGAAAAAGTGTGAGGCCGAATGGTATTTAGGTGGAATCATAGGACAATTTGGTGATAACTAGTAAATTATTTTTAAATTGAGTAACATTTCAAGGAATAAGTATACTATAGTTGAGTGGTGTTTTAAATGATATACAATTATAATGATTAGTATGATGTAAAAATAAATTAGACCAATAGAAGCTTGAATTAGGGAAGGAATTAAATGGAAAATGATGGGACCTTTCATGGCTAAATTATGTGTCTTAATTTATTTCCATCAAATTTAATGCTCAATAAGGTATATAAGTATAATTATGTAATTCTATCATTGTAATAGTAATTTGATAGCTTGAGATGAATTAGATATAAAAATAAGGCATACATGTGAAAGTGAATATGAAGAAAATTTGTTAGTATTAAGGTAAATGAAGGATAAATTAGTATGTATTTTCATAAATTAATATTATAAAATACAAACAGCATAATAGAGCAAGAAGAAATTTATGATGGAAAAATTTATTATGTCGGCGGAATTACATAATGAGAAGTAAGGCTTAAATGGTGCTAAGTGCTAATTCATATAATATATATGAATTGGGCAAAAAATGAAGTTAAATTAGTTAAAATAAGGGAAAAGTCAAACTTGGGAACTAAATTAGAATTTTCCAATTAAATGTGGAAGATGTTAGAAATTAAGGAAAAATAATTGATAGAAAGATTGAATATAAACTTTAGTATAATGAAAATAAGTTATGAATTTATGAAATGAAAGAGAATATAAAGGAAAGCAAATAAGTTAAGTTAACTGAGAAATTAAATGAAACTAAAAACAATGGATAATAAGCACAGAGGCTAAATTATAATTCTACACCCAATTGGAATATTATAGAATTCAGAACAAGGAATGAAATATAACAGATATTAAAGAAAAAGAAATAAACTTAGATTTTAGTAAGTTAATTATGCAGAAATAAATGTGCCAAAGACTAAAATGAAATTTAGCATCAATTGCAATAATAAAACTTGAATAAGTAAAAAGGCAAAAAGAGAAAATTTGAACAACCTTAATTAAATAATGAGTGAAATTATAATGTAGCCAAAAATGATCACAAAAAAAATGCATTTTACCGACGGAATTTAGCAATTTACCGATGAAAAATGACCTTACCGACGGTTTTTTAATATTTTACCGATGGAATGGATTCATCCCTAAAACGTGCTTAGGTACCAATTTACCTGCGAAAAATTCCGTCAGTAATATTACCAATGGATTTTACCGACAAATTTGTAAAAAAATTTTTTTCGGTACTTTTATTAAAAATTCATCTGCTAATTTCGTCAGTTTGACTTTTTACTGACATATATTCCATTGGTAATCCATCGGTAAATTTAATTAATAAAAATATTAATTTATTTTAGAAAAAATAGCGACAGAAATATCCGTCGGTATTTTGTCAGTAAAACAAAATAATTTATTTAATATTTTTTGCAATAAATATAAATAACCTTTTACAAAACATGATAAATTCAATACAAAAGAAATATAAAATTTAAATTTAATATATATATTAATTACTAACTTTATTATATAAAAAAATAAATATATACATTATAACTGTTGTAATGTACATAATATTTTGTAGTTGTACACAAAACTATTTAACTGCTATAATGTAAAGAATAGACACCGAATGCTTCTAAGATGTACCACAAGTGGATGGATCAATAAACTCCATATTGGCCATAAAGGCAAAGGCAAATATGCATGAGAAGATATACGCAATAAGCATAAAGCAAATGAAAATTTGATTTGAAGATATAACAATAAGCCTAAAGTAATTGAAAATTTGATAAAATGAGTATTTCAAGCAAAAAGTAGCAAGCCCCAACAGGATAATTAATGGAAAAGCAGATATATTTGATAGGTCCCATTTTTCATCAAACCTTCTGACACCCCATGCAGAAAAAAAATTTACTACAACAAAATATTTTCGAGAAAATTTTAAAGATGCATGCATCATACTATTTGCCGACATCATTATTTTTGGAGTTTAATCCAAATTTTGAAGCAAAAAATTCTACCATATTCTTTGTTCAAATGAACTAACCTCAAAAATATCAGTTTAAGCCATTTTAGATCTCTGAAGGTGCATGAGATTTTCAAGTCATTAAATGATTAAAAGAACTTTATTTCAATGACAGCCACTATGCTTCAATAACTAGGAAGTACATGCATGAACTCCAATGCACTTAATTTGACTGAGTTCACAATTTTCGGTTTGCATTTCCAACATATACCATACACATTTTCAGTAAGATGACAACTTTAGTCTATTGGAGTTCCATATAAATTTACCTAAATGAATATTAAAAACTCTAATGCATGTTCTGGCTGGATTTCAAATGCACAAGGTAACTGCTCCATACAAATGCACCAGCAACAAATCTAGCATTCAATTTTCCCATATAAAATGTGTGACATTTAGTCAGCAAATACACTCAATTTTAGTTTCTCTAATTTCATAAAATTTCAACTTATAATTTTAATTCTTAATTGCATTTTACCAGTAACTTGATCGCTATAATACATCAAACTGAGATAATAGAGAAGCACTAAGAACTAAGATCAAAATAATAATTGTATCATCAAAACTAGACAAGTTAACTAAAATTAATCTGATTCTCTATAGAGCATTGAAATGAAAACATATAAAAAAAATTCTCTATAATAAACTTTCAGACAAACACAATAACGACAATAGTACAATGTTGATCCTGAACTGCTACAATTAAAGAATAAATGAAAACGTAATAGATATTGCAAATCAAGCATACCTAGATACAGCTCGTAGTGGACTGCAGCAGTGGAAGATAAGTTAGACTACATTAGTAAAGTAGTTAACAGAGGTGTGAACATTTGGTAAAAGATAATAATAATTGTCAAGTGAATTTCATTCAAAAGTATCATGTATTTTATGCTGAACTCAAATGCTTAGTAATGTGTATGATGACAACTACAAAAATATGCATGAATTACCTTTCTAATGACAGGAAAAACCAGTACTCGCAGGCAACATATTTGATTCTTTTCACATAAAAAGTAACTACTAGTATGCTAAAATATGCTTGATTAAACATGTGTCCTAATAGTAAATACAGAAGGCGTAAATATATTTTATTTTTTTAAAATAATATTCATATTTAATAGCAGCAATCCAACTTTGCAAATTTATCAAATAAACATAAATAGTCAAATACTTGTTCAATTTCACTTCCATCAGAAACCACTTGATAGAATCTAACTCATGAGCTAGTTTAGGCTTTCGAGCAAAGATTCCTTTTGCAAAATGAAGGTGATTGCGAATAGCTGCAAAATGTAAAGGAGTTTCATTGAAGGAAGTAAGAGTGAGTACTCTATCCAGGATAAATTCATCTGCTTGAAGCAATGCTTGTAAGGCATGAACATCTCCTTCAAGTGATACTTTATAAAGAGTGATGAGCTGATAATTTTCGATGGAGATATTCAAGTTTGCTATAGAAATGATCTTCTTTGTATACATAAGGCACTGAATATGGGTGTCAAGTTTTGTATTTGTGAAATGAGATGACTCTAGTTTACTAGATATGATGGTTCAATTGTCTATTTGAGTGTTAACTTGAGATGACAAATAGATGTACAATTTATTTTCTTATTTCAGTTTGAATCTATCCAGTTATTTAACATGATAATATATTCTTTGTTATTATAAAATATATGTTTCACATTTTCTCCATTTTAAAAAATAAAACACGTGATATGCTCAATAAGTCTAAAGTCTAGGGATTTTGAATATGTGTGTGTGTGTGTGTGTGTATATATATAACTGGTAATGGCTTTGAACTTTAGGTAGCAATATCTTACCGGCCACTTGCACATCTTTCATGCCATTCCCTAAATGTTTATTTATTTATAAACAACCTGAACAACCAGAAATTTCAAAATGCTGAACAAATTCCAAAACCAAATTAGAAAAGTATCATGCGGTAACATGTAAAATTTATAGACATCCAATGAATTGGATCAAATCATAAATGGATGATTTTGTGAACGATCAAGTTTTATTGTATTATCTTTTTGGAAGCTATAAAACATTTAAAAAGTGTAGTGTACTATCTCTTTTATCTTTAGATATAATATCAGAATTTAAAATTTAAAATTTGATTTTTTTTTCTGTACAGAAATTCAACATATCCAAAGAATTTCCAGCTACAATTCTAATCTAGAAAGTAGGAAGAAAATGGAATATAGAACCTATGGAGTAAATTACCTGAACAGGATTTGTTTATTCCCTAATGGGCACAATGGCTGTTTCAATTTCTGCTTTTTCAACTTTTTAAATAAATGAAGACTAAACACATGACAACAAAATCAGTGTTAGTGCCTATTATGCGCAAATCAACTCTTAAATGAAGTCAAAGGATTTTCAGATTGCAAATGCAAAAGTTATTCTCTATAGAACAATAATATTTTGAAGTCACAGCACATACCTCACTTGTTAAATATTACCCAAATTTGGTTTTGCATTTCCGGGTTAGAGGGTTGAGTATGCATTAAGTTCTTAGCATAAATTGAAAGAAGAATTGGAATAGTGGAAGTTCTGTCGATATATTTCAATAAGATATAGCAGTTGAATCAAGCAAACTTATTTCATGTTTAATGCCTAAGCAAATCAAACCTTTCTATTCAAATCCCTCTCCTTGCAACCCTGCTCCCACCCTTCTCTGTTATTGATCTGCCAGGGCATGTTGTTAGAGTCTAGTTCTTTGTTAATATGCCGTTCATAAAGAATATTTGTATAAGGAGCATAAAAGTAATTTATAAAAATTAGACAAACTAAGTAACAACCATATCTTATTATCTTCAATTTTCTTATTATTGTTAGCATAAGTAATTCTTTTGTGTTCAATGTAAATACTCCAATCATTTTAAAAAGTAAATAGGACAATAATAAATATGAATTAGGACATTGTTGATATAAATAATGTTTTTCCTTTTTTTTGGCATTTAAATTAGATTTGAGTTACCTTGAACTCTCCCCAATAAAAATCCTTCAATTGTTGGCTCACCCACTTCCAATTAATCCCAATGGGATCAAGTTCAAGCATGAAAATTTCAGTTAACTTCTCGGAACATTTCCTTGAAGGTTCTAACCTATAAGTAATCACAAGAAAAATCATAGTAATTTTTTTTAATTTTTGAGAGATCACATTTTTCCATGAACATAAACAATATTTTCCTAAATAACAGCTTCATGTTGTTCCCCATCAGACATTGTGTTGTTAGGTTGATCATTTTGGACATTTGAACCTCGATAGTCAGGGGCTGCATTTCTCTAAGAGTTACAACGATCTTAATTAAAAAAATAGACTTATAATTTCACACTATTAACACTACTACTTAGTGAGTGTACATATAATAAAAAGAGCTTTAGAACATATTAAAATACTATATAAATGTCTATCGTTATAGTTCTTTACTAAGTGGTAGTTAACTTTAATTAAAAATTTATATGTGCTTTTTTTTGTTAATAGAGCAGTATGATTCTAGTGTATTATGCTTTGAATTTGAAGTTCCTAGATTTTCATATGAAATGCAATGATACATATATGTATGAAAGTCAGAAACCTACCAGCTGATCCAAGAAATCTTTCTGGAACTTTGCTTTAAACTCAATCTCTTGAGCCACCTACAACATAGGAACAATTAAGATATAAAAAACATTGCAAATATAGAAAACTATAAACATTGACCACACTAGTAAGGCTAATGCTATGTTTCAAAGTGAAAGCAAGAAAAAAGAATACAAGTTTGAAATAACTTAAAACAAAAAACAGACTAGCTCAATAAAATAATAATTTATGAATTATTTTTATTTTATCACATTCATGTTCAGCTCATAGAGAGCTATATAAATAGAAGTACAAGGTTTTTACAAAAGATAAGAATAAGAGCTATGACTATCAGATATTGCATTTTATTGTCAATTAACTGGACATAAATTATACTGTCAATTAGTTGGTAGGCTATAAGGTGCAAATAACGTATAATTAATGCACACCAACAAAGGTAATAAATTAACAACCTCTAAGAAATATTAGACTCCTAAATTACACTAATCAAAATAGAAAGATGTGTTAAATGGCATTCTTCATTCAATAAAATACCCAGTAGATCATCAAAATTTATAGGTTTCACACAAGCATTCGAACCCCAAGTAAAAGATTTGAAAGCAGATTTGTATAAAGCCATCATATATACTTTTGTTCCCAACAATCTGATCTTTGTTACTTATATATTCGTTCACAATTCAATAAAGAAGTGATTAAAAAATGAAGAATATAATCTAGCTAAGAACCCATATTTTTCCCGTTAATACCAAGTAGAATATACTAAGATTCTTGTGAGCAATCATACATACTTTTGTTCTCAAAAATTTGATCTTTTTTACTTATATATATATATATATATATATATATATATATATGCCACGAAGTGAAGCTCGATGAGTGAGGAAATAAACCTCACAGAGAAAATACATGGAAACTCAATTAATGGATTCGCACCTGCTGTGAATACATTCGGTGGTATGTT
This sequence comes from Excoecaria agallocha, assembly GCA_037975025.1. Classification (NCBI taxonomy): domain Eukaryota; kingdom Viridiplantae; phylum Streptophyta; class Magnoliopsida; order Malpighiales; family Euphorbiaceae; genus Excoecaria; species Excoecaria agallocha. The sequence goes on along the minus strand of CM075807.1, from coordinate 100,752,625 downwards.
TTTTTGTCGCTAGAATAATGGATATATAGTCAAATAATTATTCATAAAAAAGCTTTTATATACATACAGAGAAAGAGAATAAAGCATTATGCTTTTTTTTATAAGCCAAAATATTATTCATAAAGAAGCACAAAGAAACAGAGGCTGGATACTTATGCCAAACTAACTAGCAGCACACAGATACAAGCCAAAACCTTAATACCCACAACAAAATTAAGGCCCAGCAATTTAAAAACTATGACCTAAAAACCAAAGCCTGCAATAAAACATCCGGATCATAAATCTAGTCCTTCAGCAGAAAGCACGAGCTTCCATCCCAAAGATTGAAGGAATTAAGAACCTTTTCTTCTGCACTTCACTCAACCCAATAGGAGAACAAAAAAGAGAGAGCACAAACAGGCATTAAGGAAAAAACTAATAATTTTATTAATGAAAAATGCACAACAACAATACAGAAATCCAGAGCAAAACAACTCAGCCTAAAACAAAAGCAAACTAACCCTTAAAAAAGATAAAAAACCAAGGCAGCAACAGCAAGGAAATAAAACCAAAAAAGGCTGAATCGAAATGCTAAAAGCAGTATTATAGAACAAACAACAAAGAGAAAAAAGAAAAGAAAGCAAAGCTCCCAAAGAAAAATAACCCAACCAACTCTAAACAACTTGAAGCCTGCTTTCGGTGAAGAAGAGAACCCACATCTGACAATATCAGGCAAAACCAACAAAGAAAAGCCACAAGAAAGCTACTGGGTTGTGCCTTCGTTGAGGTGACTAAAAAAAAGCAAATAGCTTCTAGAAGAATCTTTGGCATACACAAATATCATCCAGCAATAACTTACCTAAGGAGTCCTTGAGAACTTAAGTTAGTTTTAGCTTCTTGGTTCTCCGTTACCCCTGCAAAACATGAATCTAAAAAAAATAAAACTCCCTATTTAAAAAAAAAGAAAAAAAGAGCACTTTCTTGAAAACCCATTAAAGGAAACGCAAGAATAGGGATAATTGTTTCTTTTTTTTGATAAGCCAAATGAGTGATAATAAAAAAGGCTATAAAAGAGCCGATGAAAGTAAAAAACAATAAGGTTCTGACAGTTAAAACTAAAGACAAAAGCAATCCAAACCGAACACAAAAAGAATAACAAAGGTTCAACCAGAATGCTAAGAAGATGAAGAGCAAATCAGGCCCTTCAAAAAGAACTAAGGCTTCAGCACAATCGAAAAACAACAAAAGAATAAGAAAAGAGATCCAAAGACATACTTACTAGAATGCCAAAGAGATGCGAATGAAGGAGACCAGAACAGAGGCCAAGGATGGAGATGGTGACTAAAAAAAACGAGGAGAGAGGAAGATCAGACCACCGTTCACCAGTGATAGTGAGAGATTATAGGACAGGATGATGAGGGGGCGATAGGGGGGTGAGGATGGGTGTTGGAGCGGCTGTTTATGAAAAAGGAACTCAAACAAATGGGGATTATTTTGCCCTAAATTTTTTTATTATATATTTTATTAATATTAAATATAAAACATTTATTAATAATTACCGATGGCTTACCGACGAAAATAAACCGTAGTTAAAACTAAACCCCTTAGCCCTAAAACTTTTCCCCACTTACTTACCGACAGAGTATAAATCCGTCACAACATCTGTAGGTAAATAAAAAAATGCTTGTATTACCGACGAAATTTCCGTCGCTACATCAATTAATTGAAAAATTTATTTACCGAAGGAATTACCGTCGTTAAATCGGTCGCTACCAATTGGCACCAACATTTCCCTCCAATAATACCAACAAATTATTATTTTCATCGGTAAAAATGTCGACATTTATCAAATTGATTTTTTTACCTACAAATTATAAGTTTGGTTGGTAATCCGTAGGTAATATATTACTTTTACCGATGGAATATATGCCCGTCGGTAAATCCATTTTTTTTGTAGTGGATGAAATAAAAGTTGAACTTGTGGGTCTAGTCAAAAGAAAATAATTAAGGACTAAATTGAAAGGAAGATAAAAATTTAATAGCAAAAATAGCAAGAAATATTAAAAGAGGAAATGAAAGGTAAACTAGTAATTATGAGGAAATAATTAACGAAATATCGAACCAATTAGAAGAAGAAATTTTGATTTTGTTAATTTCGTTAAGAGTTAAAGACTTGAATAAGAATATTGGAAAAGATATGGAATATAAAAATAATACCTGGTTGAAACACAATAAATCACCAATTAAATTATTGAGAAAGGAAATTGTAAATAACGAATAATTGAAGTGTAAGTGATAAGCGTACTGCAACTCAATTAATTTGAGTTAAGTTATGATAATAACAATAGGAAATTTTGACTTAGAAATTTTATGAATGTAATTATTCAAATTAAGTGAAAATTAAGAACCAAGTAATTACGAGAAATGCAAGGGCAATAGTATAAAGTTACATGAAAGATGAGAATTGAAAGTCAGTCAATGTGAATAGCATATTTTAATATATATAAGAGGAGAAAGTTAAAACTAATAATAGTAAAAATAAAAGAAGATAAAATTTGTGTTAGTGAAATTTTATGTAGTTGTATCCACCACTAGGCAATGTTGTTGCTTAGCGTGCGGTTTGTGACTGCGCAGGAACAGGAGATTTCAGAGCATGAGGAAGAGAAATCGAATGACATGTACATAAAGGCATTGGGATTGCACAAACTAAGGTAGAATGATTTGTAATTTGTGTCGAATATTTAAAATTTACATTTTTTATTATATTAATAAAGAATATGGGATACTGGGTTATATGGATGTCTGAACAGTAATTTTGTAAAAATATATAATGTTATGGTTGAATGTAGGGTGTTATATTAATAATGTCCGTATATTTTCCATATTTCCTACAAAATAAAAACAAAATGGATGCAAAAATGTATGTGCAATGCATAGGATATGTTGAAAGACTCATTAAGGCTGTCAAAGGGTGACAGCTGACCAAGCCGTGAGTTGCTTCTTGAGAGATGATTGTCTGTCAAGGCTTTCCCTATAAATAGCTTGATTCTCCTTGGTTTTTATGCCTTATCCCTTCTTCTTTCAGGTATTTCTCTATCTTCTTCTCTTTCCTTCTCTTTCATTTTGATTTTATTATTATTATTATTATTATTATTATTATTATGATTATTTATGTAATACTTTGACACCTAGACTACATGAATATTTTCACTTTGTCAACCCCAGCTATGACTAAACGACATAAACTATTGGATAATCCAAAAACTTAGGAGAACCCTATTTGGACCCCTTACTCCAGCCTGAGATTTTTGAGGAGAGTGAAGATAGACAGGACCTTGATTGTCTTTGCCATTTGATACTGGGATCCAAGGTTCCATGTTTTAAGGTTCACTAATCAAGAGTTATGCCTTCTAGTAGTGGAATTTGCTAAGATTGTTGATGTAAGGTTTGCACCTAACACTCTTCCCTATTTACCCAGTGTGTTTTTAACTACCAGAGGGAGGTGACAAAAGCTTTGGGTCTTCTTCCTTTTGAGGTGACTGGCCTAGTTCCATGGGGCAGTATCTTTTCAATACAATGGCTGATCGATGTTTTGAATGATTTTTCTAATGTGCCCACATTCCAAATCGATGTCATTTTGCTATGTTGTTTTGCTTGATGGTTTGATAGGAGATTATAGGTTATTCAGTGTCATAGATGGTGTACGTAGAGGGTAGACTCCATTTCTCTTAGTCCTAGTGGAGATGATCCTTAGCCTGGATGCTATACATGCTGATTCCACAGCTTGCCTTACCCATAGCCCCTTATTGCTTTAGGTACATCATTATTTTAAAGGTAGTGCACCCCCTTGTGGATTTTCACACTAGTTTTTTTCATTGAAAAATTTGTCCTTTTGGATTTTTGCATATTTCCTTACCTTATTTTTACCTAAGATGAATCCAATTCACCCCAACGGCTTTTTTTTTCATAGGTTTGGCTGTAGGAGAAGTTAAGGTTACTGACAAAGCCTCTACCCCAAGATATAGGCACTTATCCTTTAAGGCACTATATCCTTAGGTAAAAGTTATATGATTTTCACTCGCCTTACAAAGAGGGGATCTGGATGGCTACTATAGCAAATGATGGCATTAGCTTTAGGCGTCTTTGACTATCTATTACTTCTGTGATTCGAGATGGACCCTTTAAATGCGTTCCTTTGTGTGGGCTACATTGAGCCACCTTTTGTATTGTTGCCTATTGTACTCATTAGTGTGGAGAGCAACTGGACATTGTCAGGTGACTTTAGGCTTTTTGTGGTGGCATCCTCTTTACCGCCTTTATATCAGGTTAATATCAGCAGATCAGGGCCTTGATTTTCATGAAGATTGTCATACCTGAGATCAGTGCTTGTAACTTTACTACTTCCATCGAATATAGGCAGTGGGTTTATTGCCCAGTGGTCGACAACATGATATATCAGCTTAGATATCTAAAGGGAGAGAGTAGTGGAGTACAGAGATTAGATTAGATATGATCAGAGACTATTTTCATTTTCATTAAAACTTTAAAGTTTAAACATATGAAATAATGATTTTTGAATACATTAATAATCTTTGGATATAAATATTACTTTTCTATTTGATTTTTTTACTCATGATCATTATTTAATATTAACTAAAAAACACAAGTTATCTAATCTTGAAATGAAATCTTAAAGCACCAGAACTTCGAAATAAATCAGGCTATTCATTAAGTTCAAAAATATTGGTTCCCTCATACATATTTACAAAAGGGAAGTAAAGAGTCATTATTTATTTTTTAGAAAACATAGGATGAGTGATCCCAACTTTGATGAAAATAAGACTCTTTTTATTATGTGATTTTTAGGATGAAAAAAAGTGGACATCGGTCCATTTTTATTTGAAAAAATCCAAATTAATTAACTACAAAGCAATTAAATGACTTTTAAATAATTAAAATACTAAAAACACGCTTTTTACTAAATTATTACATCCCAAAAATGAAATTCATTAGACATAAAAATAAAATACAAAAGGTAAATAAAACAAATCATAAAGCATAATTAAATAAAATAAAGAATTAAATGAAAGATAATAAAGATAAAGGGAGAAGAAATAATCAATTGAAGGATGACCTCCAAAAGATGCAAATCTGCCCAAAAAGGTACTCCAAAATAGGGAAACAAAAAAAGCTCAAATGACCAGACAAAAAGGCAAATTAATTAGCACACTAAGTGTGTGTTTGGCATTGCTTTTCAAGAGAAAAAAAACTGATTATTTGATAAAAAACTGATTATGGGATAAAAAGCTGCGTTTGGTAAATGCTAATTTTTGACAAATCAATTTTGTGAAAAGTGAAAAAACCTCATATTAGAAAAAGCTAGAAATTAAAGCTTTTCAGAAAAGCTAAATTTTAACTTTTCAGGGAAGCTGATTTAAAAAATTTTTTAGACAAAAATACCCTTTATTTTATTTTATAATTACAAATATACCTAATATAAATATCAAACACAACTGAAACAGCAGACCTTCAAGAGAAACCCAGGCAATAAACATTTAAGAAATAGTCTGTCATTTCATCGACAATTTACAAGATCATCACATGTTTAACAAGTCAATTTTTATGATTTATATATCCCAATCCAAAATTAGCTTCAACTGACATTAGCGTCAAATTGCTCACCTCCTCGTCCATATTAACGTCGTGCAAGGTAGTCTGTTCGCACTCATCAATCTATAAGTTTTAAAAGCTCTTTTGATTTTTCAGATCATGAAATTAAACATGTCGCTGCTTATTCTTGTTGTCATATTACTATTTTGAGATGATTGACTTGTGATTGAATGGAGAAAGGAAAAACTGCTCTTCTATAAAGTATTTATCATTCTTTATCTTTTTATTATGAAAAGTCATTTCTAATTTTGTTAATAATCAAACAGTTGTTAAACTGCTTTTCAATTTATAAGTCATTTTAACTTTTTATTTACCAAACAATTACCTACTTTTTAAGATACAGATTTTTGAAATACAGCTTTTACCAATTGAAAAAGTTATTTTCATAATTTTTGCCAAACTGGGCCTAAAATAGATCAAACATCAAAACAAGTTGATTAACTAACTAAAAAATATTCACAAAAGCATAGTGGAATAAATAAAAGTTAAAGTACAGAAAGTGAATCATATTAGATAAAAGGAAAAATAAAATGAAAATGCATCCAAATACCCAAAATGAACTAAAAATAACAAAATAACATTACAACATGTTAAAGAGAAGGAAAATGAGTTGGAATAATGTTCTATGTTGCAGCTCTCGTATCTAGATTAGATTATGCCTAAAACATGCATTTATGGTTCTAAATCGTAACTCTCACATCTAGATTAGAATTACATAAATACACATTCAAATAATAAAAACCAATTTGTAACAACTATCTCAACATCTTGATCTCTCTAGTTATGTTTCGATAATGAATTTCCTATTAACTATAAGAAAGAGATTGCTCTCACAACTTTCTTACTTAGACCCATTTTAGTGATTTTAAGGGAAGGAATTCCCAACTAAGGTCTTTTTCCGTAACTTATAATGATACCAATCAGGTGTTAATAGGAAATCCTACATATAAAGATAAATGAAAGAGAAATGAATAAATACGAATATTGACATTCAAATTCCTAAAAGAGTATTCATAATAATCACAAAGAAGAAAAGTAAAAATAAATTAAGTAAAGAGAATTCTAATCCTTTACTCATGAATGATGACTTCCTCTTCCTTGTTAGTCTCCTCTTCAAACCACAAACTAGACTAAAAAGTAAAACCTAAAACTATTTTCTTTAATTACACTTCCAAGTTAGAAAAATAAAATAATTGATATCCTCTTCAAATTACAGTTGAAATTAATATTTAAAATGTTCTAAAAGAGATGTCCCTTGAGATTGCAAATCTTGGTGGGAAAACACAACTCTTCAAGGCAATGTTTGAAATCCCTTAAGGCTAAATGCTCTTATTGTCGCGATCGCGATACTTGTCATGCTCATGACAGAGGATGTTCACTTCTTCTCCACTTCCCTCATGCTGGCTGCCTTGCTCTCCTTCGCACCCTATCACGACCTAGTTACAACTGTTGTGTTTGCGACATAGCTTCCTCTTCACTCCTTTATCAATGTTTCCTTGCTTTTACTTAGCCAAAACAAATAAAAGCAACAAAAAACACATAAAATATATTAACATTAAACACTATACTTAATAAAACTAAGCACATATAGACACTATTTATGAGCTTTTCAAGCTCATATCAGTAAGGATAAGAGATAAATGACCACAAAAGAAGGAGAGACAGGATGAGAAGAAGACACTGTGATGTTATGTCTGCCACATTGATAGACAGCCATCTATGGTATCTTTTTTCCATCAGTTACTTAAAGAACATAGATAATATAGGCTTTCAACACAGAAAAAATGAAAATCAATTTTAAACCCTAAATATAATTCTAAGGCCCTAAAACATGGCAAAACTAAGTGAAACCAATATTATACACTTTAAATTATGCCAACATAGTAGGTACCGTGCAAATATAAAAATTAAATCAAGATATTTTATAAACATTAATGGACCAACACACACGAAAATCCTAACATGCCATCCTACAAGTTAAAATAATTTTTAAATGGTCAAAGCATTATAGGGATCACAAATAACATATCAAATAACATAGAATCATAAATTATGGCATCATAAAATGGCAAACAAATTAATTAACCTAGCTGCATGATCATGATGTGGTTTAAAGAGAGAAAGAAACTGAACCTATAATATTACCCTCAGAATATTCAATTTTGTGACTCTGAAGAAAGATGATCTCAACTCCAATCCTCGAGTCGCACATTCAAGCAAAGAAGTATGAGTGTATTTTCATATGAAACATTGCTTAGAGCCTTAGCTTTAAAGAATAGAGAATTAGCTTTCTTTCTCTTAAAAGTATGCTCTTTTTCCAAATGTGGGATAACCCTAAAACCTTAATTTTTTTCCTTTTTATATATAGAGAAGAATTAGAGATAAACTTTAACTCTAATTCTCCAGAATAGAAAGATTTAGTCCCTAAAATTCGGCTTAGATCATATCTTTAAAATATGATCTTCATCTAGAATTTTCAAAATTTAGAAAACATGGGAAATTTGGAAATAACTACATAAGTTGTCTTCTATAAGTGATAGATAACCTTCCCATACATGATTCCCTAAAATTTATAAAAATTCCCTTGATTTGACCTGGATCGAAGGAGGATAGCCAATATTGGTCATCTCGTCATCTGTCACTGGTAGAGGCCAAAATCAAGTTTTTTTTTCCTTTTTCCAAAACTCTTAGAAAATCAATTTGAAAAACCACAAACATTTATAAAAATGTGGAGATTAAGGTTGAAGCTTTGAGATTTGCATTCTTTGTCAAAAATATATTGTTTTCCTCATTATCGGGTAATCCTGATCTAGACTATCTTAGGTCACGGTGTCTATACAATGTTTATTTTTATTTGTTATATTTCTAACCGTTTACTTTTTTCCCTTTATGAATCCCAACACATGTGTCCCTTGTTGGATGGAGATTTGAAGGCTATGGAGAGTTGTGTCATAGTTGAATGTTTTTGTACTTAATTTGGCCTTTATTCATTTTATCTCATAATCTTTATTGTAATCATAAAAGAATTTTTTGACCACTAACACAAATCCACTCAAAAAATTTCTGAGTTTGAGTGGGATTTTTTATGGTAAAAGGGACCAATGTCCCCTTTTTTTTCCTTAAATAACATGTAAAATGGTTTTTAGTTAAAAGTGTAAAGGATTATTTTATCTTAATTATTGAATGCAACCTTTTGTCAAATAGAATGGAACCATTTATCCCTATTTCATCCTAAAATGCACCAAAAGTTTCCTTTTTATAAATATGCATGCAGGAATCAATGTTCCAATTTAAATTGATTATCATAAGAAATTTCGGATTTATGTATGATTTTTTGTACTTTAGTATAAACTTATGCCATGATTTATTACTTTCCTTATAAAATACTTTATTGCTTTTAAAGTGAATATCTGCACCTTAATTTTTTTACTCAGAACGATGCTTGTGGGAATGAGAATAAGAATGATTAATCATAAAAACCTCATTTATATAACATTAACCAAGGTATAAATATGAGTGAGGGCCCGAACTATATCTAGTTTTGGCTTCATATGGGTTGAACTCATATTCTCAATGTTTTATTGGGTGGCAACTCTATAATACCTTCCTTGTGGTGCCTAACAAATATCTTCATTTATTGGTCACTAATAATGGAATAAGGGTACCTCGAGCTGCCATTTCATGCCTTTTTTAGGCTGAAGGCTTGGCAAATTGAGTTGAATCCCTATCCATTGAAAAATGACTAGCCTTCATGAATTAAATGAACCTTCATTCGGTCTCAAGCCCTAAACACGGGCTTTCGAGAGCAAACCAGATGTAAAAGGGGTTTGACACACATCACAGGGGTGACTAAACTAGGGAACCATGAGATTTTGCTCTAAAAGTACCTTGGTTGATTTAATATAAATGAGTTTAGAGATTAAAAATTTCTTATCTTTTTTTTTCTAAAAAAAATTGCATTGCATTCATGCTAAGGCCTTAAAATTAATTTTAGTGTCCCTTCTTTAGTCCCGTTGTATTCTTAAAGCATGAATTTATGTTCACTCAATGTAGGGAGGTGTTAAGAATGACCACTAAACCAAGCTTCGTATCGTTTGGTATATTATATGGTGACTCGATTGGTTGTTATGCTCACAACTAGTTAAAAATAATGATAGGGATCATGCTTGGGTAACCTTAAAGTTGTAATAACAAACCAAAACCTATGTAATTGTATACATACTTCCAATAGGTAACATGTTCCATAATACCTTGATTGTTATATGGGCTGTTATGTACCAAATGAATCCAAAAAATTATAGATGTGTGCTCATTAAAGGCTTGGATGCCCCGGTGGGTGCACTTCAGTTTATTGGATTATTTAAATACACAAAGGCCAAAAGTTTTCTTGCATGTGCTTTAAATAAGAAAGGTTATGCTATTGGTTTTCTACTATGTACCATACTTGGCCATCGGGTTCCCTGATGACCCATGAGCTAACCCTACCTAAGAAAGAGATTGCACGACTACTTAGATGGGACGCAATAAGGTTGGAAAGGTTATTTCTATCTCTTGCATGTGGTTGTTAGTGATGCATAGCACGATCATGCATTACACAACAATCATACATCCTTCTAATGCTTTAATTCTTGCAGCAATCATAGATTCACCCAAGTCATTTAGGGGTCTAGACGATTGCCTTATTAGAGCATATACTAGGAGTGGAAATGGTTGACCTTTCTAAGCAAACTGGTGCTTTTATTTCACAAGATTTAAATAAAAGATTTCAAGATATTAAAAGAATAGTAATGGCTATGATCAATGGAATGGGAGCCACCTTAGCACCTATAACACCCTTAGAATTCTAGTCCTACGAATTTAAGCGATTAGCTGATTTTTTTTCTTTCCTCATTTTAAAAATCATATAAATAACCAAATAAATCATAAAATGCTAATTTTTAACCATTATTCATGTTCACAAACTAACTTGTTGCTGACCTATAACTATCCAAATTTACTATTTATTTTACAAAAATTTGACAATATAACAACTATAAACTTAACTAGCCCCCTGAAAAACAAACAAGCCATAACCCCTCGGGTACAATAGTTTATAAACTATAAATCCTTCTCATCCATACATACATTCTCAATTTTCAAAACAAATTACTCAATCAATCCACTACTTGCTATTCATATAGTTACATATACAAATACATTATTGTATCATTACTAACCAATTCTTTTTACTTTAACATTTACAAATGTATACATACATGCCAATACAAAAATAGTTCTATTATCTCTTTTCTTCATAATTTGCTCCTGATGTGTATTATTGCTCCAAACTCTCTTCAGTACCTGCACACAGTAAACACTACGTGCTGAGCATTAAATATGAAGTCGTTACTAAAAATCGTAATATTTCAAATACATGCATAACTTCATTAATTATACGAAAATTCATTAAATTTCAATAAAAAATACAATTACTAATATTCTTAACAATTATTTTAATTTAAATCCAATACTTTGGTAAACTTTTCAATATAGTCATTTATTTTTCATTTTATTATGAAATTGCCCTTTTTGCCTTTTAATTACAAAATTGCCATTAGTTTTCTCATTTCCACTTTTCAACCACTTTTTGGCATACAAAGTTACTAATTGGTCCTTATTTTAACTTTTCATGCAGAATTTCAATTTAATCTTTTTACTTATTAAAAGTTCTTTTTTGGACTGTTTATTCACTAAATTACTATTTTACCCTTTTTATTCATTTCTTTATCACTTTTACTCATTAAACATAATATTTGGGTAAAATTACCATTTTACCCTTAAACTTTTTATTTCTTTTTAATTAGGTCATTTTTCATCCTAACTTTTATTTTTAGCTTTCTTTTTACACTTTTACCACATTTTTATCATCATGCCCTTAGTAAAATCCAGATAGAAATTCTCAAATCGGATATATGGGACGTGGACCCTATAGAGGCATAATATAGACTGAGAAATGATCCTAAAGGACTATTTCTCACATATCAGAGTACATAACAGAACATATACTATTGGAGATCAGTGATCCTACCATAGCAAAGCAAGTCACCATGACTTGCACCGTGATATATGTGTCCCTATGGCTAGCCAATTATATCCTGAGTTAGATTTTGACTATCTGACTATTACTAAGGGTAATACTCCTTTACTTTTCCTTTGACTTTTCAGATTTTTCACAGTTTTAATTACCTTTTTAGTCTAGAATTATAGGCATTAAGAATTTTCAATACTTTTACATAATTTGTGAATTATTTCTCAATAATTTACCATTCTTCACTTATTTTATGAACTATTTCTCAATAATTCACTATTTTCACACATTATATAATCAAATATTTTCTAAAAAATATTCAAATAAATTCCCTAAATTCTATAAAAATTTATTGTTATTTTATTTCACTTCCATAATCATTTTATAGCTTAAAACTCAACATTTACACAAAATACACTTAACTAAAAAATATTCAAATAATTTCCATGGCCGAATTTTAAATCAATTAAAATCTTAATTTTTTGATCTCAAATGCTCAAAATAACCACATAAATAAACTATAGGCACCCTACAATTCTTATAGGTATCCTAAAACCAATTTAAACCTTTCATTTTTACTTACCTCACTTTGACACCCTAAGCTTTTCACTTATTTTTCTCTTATTTAACTTCCTCTAATATAAGGATAGAGACTCAAATAATCTTTTAGGGAGATCAATTACCACTTAAAATGCTTGGATTTAAAGAAAAAGAGAGAGAAATTTGAATAAATCTTAAGAAAGAAAGCAAGGAAGGTTTGACCATGTAGGGAAAAAAGAAGCTGAAGAAAATAAGATTAACTCTCAAAAATATCTACTTCCCTTCCCTTTTATAGTGGCCTTGGTGGGTTGGGCTTTGGTCCAACCCAAATCCACTAGTTTAGGCTTAATAACCCAAAATTAAGCTATTATGCCATTTTCCTATAATTATCTCCCTTTTTAAATCCAAATCACTCTAAAATTGATTCCATCATTCTTATCATGTAAAAAATAGGTTGTAAACAAATTTTAGCCTAATCGAAGTCTATTTTCATTCCTATTCAATCAGATTGGTGCTTTTCAATAATTACCGGTGTTACAAAAAAATTTACTTTTTACAGCCAAAATATTCTACACATCATTTTAGGCACATATGAAAATTTTAATAATTTTTAGTCTTCATTTACTATTTTTAAAAGCTCGATCAAACCTAGATCAATCTAGCTAACATATAAATCGAACCACTTCATTTTTTCTGTTTTTAAATTTTGAAGGCCTATTTGATCTCAATTTCACTTCAAATTTCAACCCCGAACTAACCGTGATCAATATTTTTCGATGGTCAAATAAAATATTTTTCATCTTCAGGTGTACTTTTTAGCCCGAAAGCACTTTTCACTATTGAAAAATACTATTCATGGCTAACTCGACATTCAGGCCATTACAATTCTTCCCGACTAAAAGAAATTTAATCCTCAAAATTTACCTGTATCGAAGAGCAGAGGGTACTATTATCTCATATTAGCTTCTAATTCCCTTATAGCTTCTTCCATATTATGATGGTGCCATAAAACCTACACTAGTGGAACCTATTTACTCCTGAGCTATCTAATTTCCCTAGCTAGGATCTGAACTGGTCTTTCTTCATAGGTCATATTGACCTGTACTTGGATTTCCTTTGGTGTGATGACTTGGCTAAGATTAGATATGTACCTTCGGAGCATGGACATGTGGAACACATTATGAATTTTCTCTAACTCCAATGATAACTTCAATCGATAAGCTACAGGGTTTACTTGCTAAAGTATCTCATAAGGGCCAATGAATCTGGGACTAAGCTTGCCCTTTTTATCAAGTCTCAAAAACTTTTTCACAGATATACCTTCAAGAAAAATCTTTCTCTGACCTGGAACTCTATATATTTTCTCTTTAGATCTGATAGGAATTCTGGCGATCTATGGCTTCTTGCAATCTACCTTTGATGATTCAAACTTTTTCTTCTGAGTCACGGATCAAGTTAGACCCTATCAGCTTCTTTTCACTCAATTCTGTCCAACATAAAGGAGTTCTGCATTTTCTTCAATATAAATCTTCAAAAGGAGCAATCTTTATGCTGGAATGGTAACTATTGTTATAGGCAAACTCTACTAAAGACAAGTACTTTTCCTAACTGCTACCAAACTCTAGTACACGATATCCTAATATATCTTCTAATATCTGAATCACTCGTTCTGATTGACCATCTATGTGAGGGTGAAATGCTATGCTAAAGTGGAGCCTCGTACCTAGAGCTTATTACAGACTTTTCTAGAAATAGCAGGTAAATATGAGATCCTTGTCAGAAATGATGGATGATGGCACTCCATGCAACCTCACCACTTTATTAATATAGATTTCTGCCAGCTTGGTCAAAGGATAATCCATCCGTATTGGCAAGAAATGAGCAAATTTGGTGAGTCTATCGACGATCACCCATATAACATCATGTTTCCTTTGAGGGATAGGCAATCCAGTTACAAAATTCATAGTTACCCTATCCCATTTTCACTCTGGTATCAAAATGGGATGAAGCAATCTTGAAGAAACCAGATGTTTTTCTTTTACTTGCTGACATATCAGACATTTACTTATGAAACCTGTCACATCTCGCTTCATACCTGGCCACCAATAATGAGTTTTTAAGTCCTGGTACATCTTGTTACCTCTAGGATGTATGGTATAACTACTATGGTGAGCTTCGGTAAGAATGTTCTTCTTCAATTCTTTCTGATTTAGAACACATAGTCTTTTCTTGTAGTAAAGGCTTTCATCATCATTCAAGCAATAGTCTTCATCACTACTATCCTTAAGCTTATTCACAATGGCTATCAGTGGATCATCTTGTTTCTGGGCTACTTTCACCTGATACACAAAGTTAGGCTTCACTTGCATTTCAGCTAATAAAGCTCCATCTAGTGCCAAACTGAAACTGATATTCATAGCTCGAAGAGCTACAAACATTACTATTATTAGTCAATAACACTTATCAATCACTTATACATATTCATTTGAAAGCATTCACATTACCTGACATGAATTTCCTGCTAAGTGCATTGACCACAACATTAGCTTTTCCTGGATGGTAGTCGACAAAGCAATCATAATCTTTAATCAAATCTAACTAGTGTCTCTATCTAAGAATGAGTTCCATTTGAGTAATATTTTAAGCTCTTATGATCTAAATAAATGTAGTATCTTTCTCCATATAGATAATGCCTCCAAATCTTCAGTACAAAAATAATGGTTGCTAGCTTTAAATCATAAGTAAGATAGTTCTTCTCATGAATCTTAAGCTAGTAGGAAGCAAAAGCAATCACATTGCCTTCCTACATCAGTACACAACCTAAACCATTTTTGGAGGCATCACCGTAGATCACAAAATCCTTGCTTGACTCGGGTTGAGTAAGAATGGAAGCCTCTATCAGCATACTTTTAAGTTTCTTAAAATATTCTTGACATCTCTCAGTCCATACAAACTTAGTATGCTTCTACAGTAGTTGAGTTAAAGGAACTGCAATAGTGGAGAAGCCCTTTATGAATCTCCTATAGTTCCTGGCTAAACCTAGGTAACTCCTTACTTCTGTAACATTTTTAGGTGGCTTTCACTAAAGAATTGCTTAAATCTTTGAAGGATCCACCTTTATACCTTGTGCAGATACCACATGGCCTAGAAAGGATACTTCATTCAACCAAAAAATCACATTTTCTTAACTTGGCATACCTTTGCTTTTCCGTCAATGTATGTAGAACAATCCTCACATACTTGTCATGCTCTTCCGATTTCTTGGAATACACCATAATTCCATCAATAAAGACCATCATAAACTAATCTAAATAAGGGTGGAAGACCTTGTTTATGAAGTCCATGAAAGAGGCTAGCGTATTTGTGAGCTCAAATGGCATGACCAAGAACTCATAATGGCCATATCTAGTGCAAAAAGCAGTCTTGGGCACATATGTCCCTTTCACTGCTATTTGGTGATAGCCCGATCTCATATCAGTCTTTGAAATACTTCTACTTCCTTTAGCTGATCAAATAAGTCTTCAATACGATGAATGAGTCATTTGTTCTTAGCAGTCACTTTATTCAACTGTTTGTAGTCAATGCATAACTTGAGTATCTAGTCTTTCTTTTTCCCAAATAGGACTATAACTTCCTAAGGAGAAACACTGGATCTGATAAATCCCTTATCAAGCAATTCTTTCAACTAAATCTTCAATTCTTTCAATTCTGCTGGTGCCATTCTAATAAGGAGTAATGAAGATAGGAGCAGTGCCTGGAGCAACATCAATGGAGAATTCCATTTCCTTATTAGGTGGTAAGCCTGGTAACTCATCAAGGAGCACATCAAGGAACTCTCTGACAGTAGGCACTTTTGACCCCTTTGGATTATCTCTTTTTGCCTGCACTGCATAACACAAGTAAGCTATGCACCATTTTTAATCAGTCTTTTAGTAGCTGTAGCAGATATCACATTAGATAAGAAGTTGGATCTTCCACCTACAACTGTGATCTCCTGACCTTCTTTAAGCTTTAAAGTGACCATTTTTCTTTTGCAGTCGACTATAGCTTGATTTATGGATAACCAATCCATCCCCAAAATCACATCGAACTCGCGAAATGGCTATTCAATCAAAATTTCCAGGAATACATGACCCTGGGCACTATCTGTACACTTTATTCACCACTACACTATGCCCCAGAGGATTATGCACCAAGATATCTTGGTTTAAGTATGCATCTCTCATCCCTTTAGTCCATGCTAAATCAATGCTAATGTAGGAATGAGTAGAACCAGTATCTATCATAGCATGTACTAAATTAGATAACAGAAGGAATTTACCTACTATCACATCTGGATCATCCTCTTCTTCTCTAGCCCTGACAGCATAGGTTTGGCCTGTAGCACGCCTCTGACCCTGAGATGATTGCCTAGACAATCTAGATGCTGAAGTGATAAGGGCAGCTCCTTTACCATAACCCCTCAATGCAGAGGACCCAGTACCTATTGCTGGTGATGTGGCTGAAGCAGTCTGCACTACAGGACGATCTCTGATATGGTGATCCTTGGAGCCACACTTAAAGCAAGCTTCAGTCTAATATCTACACTCTTTCGGATGAATCTTACCATAGTGATCATAGGCTACTGTTGTCCCACTATCCCTGTCTCAGGGTGTACTTATTGATGAAGCAACTAGTGCTCTACCACGGGGTGCACTGTCCTGACCTCGACCTACAGCAACTGGTGTATGGCCTTGTGGTGCTAAAAATCCCTTGGACTTCTTACCTTGACCCTCTTTACGATTGGACTGCCCCTATTTCCTCTTCTGTTGAAACTTGGACTTTCTATCAGCTTCTTCTATTTGGATGGTCTCTAACTTGATTGCAGCCTCAACCATGGCCCTCAAATCAAGGTACTTTTGGGTCCCAATGATCTGTCTGAGCTCTGTATACAGTTCCTTTTCAATTCTCTGACATAACTTTTCTTCTGTGGACTGACTCTTGTCCAGAAAGGCACTCAGGCACTCAAACTCATGCTTATATTCAACCACTGATTTATTACCCTACTTCATCCTCCAAAAGGCATCATGCATCGTTGCCTTGTACTCTGTCCCAATGTATTTCTTTTCATGCTGAGACACAAAGAATCCCTAATTTAACTGATTCACTGGGGTATGCCTCCTAACTGAATCCCACCAGATGAAAATTGGTCTCTAAAGTAAAGCCTCAATGCCTTCAAATTTTTCATCTAGTGGGCTATTTATAATTTCAAGCAATCTCTTTATTTTAAATAACAACTCCTCTGCCTGGGCTAGTGTCAGCGGATCAGGCCCATGAAAGTCCTAGCTCCTAGCCTTTTTAACTGCACCAGAATAGATTTTTTTCTAGGTGGAGTTGGTTGAACCTGTAATGTGGCTTGAGAAGGTTGTGCTTGACCTACTTGCAGCCTCAGCTAAATATAATCTGCCATTAAATTAAGAAAGTCTAGCTATAGGGGTGGAGGTGGCACTGGTGGTGAAGAGACTTGCTGTTGTAGGTTTTCCTGCTGTCCAGTACCTATAGAAGCTTCACTCTCACCATCCCCCACCTGCTTATCTCGATCAGAAGACATCTTTTAACTATAAAACAAAAAAGAAGCAAGTAGACATTAGATTTCAAAACACCTTTTTACTGACAATTGGCATGTATATACAGACAAATTAATCACCTAATTCCACTCCGATCTTAGAATCGCTTAAACCTGGCTCTGATACCACAAAATGTAACACCCTTACAATTCTAGTCCTATGGATTTAAGCGATTAGCCGAGAATTTTTTTCTTTTCTCATTTTAAAAATCATATACTTAACAAAATAAATCATAAAGTGCCAATTCTTAACCAATATTCACGTTCAAAAACTAACTTGTCACTGACCTATAACTATCCAAATTTACTATTCATTTTATAAAAATTCGGTAATATAATGGCTATAAACTTAACTAGCCCCCTGAAAAACAAACAAGCCATAGTTCCTCAGGGGCACAATAGTTTGTAAACTATAAATCCTTCTCATCCATACATACATTCTCAATTTTCAAAACAAATTACTCAATCAAGCCACTACCTGCCATTCGTTTACTTACATATACACTTACATTACTGTATCATTACAAACCAATTCTTTTTACTTTAACATTTACAAATGTATATATACATGCTAATACAAAAATAGTTATATTATCTCTTTTCTTCATAATTGGCTCCTGATGTGTACTATTGCTCCAAACTCTCTCAGTACCTGCACATAGAAAATACTATGTTCTGAGAATTAAATATACTCAGTGGTGACTAAAAGTCGTAATATTTTCCATACATGCATAACTTCATTAATTATGCAAAAATTCATTAAATTTCAATCAAAAATACAATTACTAATATTCTTAACAATCATTTCAATTTAAATCCAATACTTTGGTAAACTTTTCAATTTAGTCCTTTATTTTTCAATTTATTATGAAATTGCCCTTTTTGCCTTTTAATTACAAATTGCCTTTAGTTTTCTCATTTCCACTTTTCATCCACTTTTTGGCATACAAAGTTACTAATTAGTCATTGTTTTAACTTTTTATGTAAAATTATAATTTAGTCCTTTTACTTCTTAAAAGTTCAATTTTGGATTGTTTATTCACTAAATTACCATTTTACCCTTTTTATTCATTTCTTTATCACTTTTATTCATTAAACACAATATTTGGGGAAAATTACCATTTTACCCTTAAAGGTTTTATATCTTTTTAATTAGATCATTTTTCATCCTAATTTACACTTTTAGCTTTTTTTTTTTGCACTTTTAGCTTTTTTTATCATTATGCCCCTAGTACAATCCCGGCAGAAATTGTCATACCGGATATATGGGATGTAGAACCCACAGGATCATAATACAGACTGAAAAATGACCCTAAAGGACCATTTTTCATAGATCAGAGTACAAAAAAAACAGATACTATAGAAGATTAGTGATCCTACAATAATATAGCAATTCACCATAACTTGCACTACGGTACATGTATTCCTATGGCTAGCTCATTATATTCTGAGCTGGATTTTGACCGCCTGACTATTACTAAGGGTAATATTCCTTAACATTTCCTTTTACTTTTCAAATATTTCATATTTTCAATTACTTTTTCAATCCAGAATTATAGGCATTCAGAATTTTCAATACTTTTACATAGTTTGTGAATTATTTCTCAATAATTTACCATTCTTCACTTATTTTATGAATTATTTCTCAGTAATTCACTATTTTTACACATTACATAATCAAATATTTTCTAAAAAATATTCAAATAATTTTCATAAATTTTATAAAAATTTATGGACATTTTATTTCACTTCTATAATTATTTTATAGCTTAAAACTAAACATTTACACAAAATACACTTTAATTTTCTAAGGGTAACCATTTGGCCTACAAAAGACATCCACCTTACATATTCATTTAAATCAATTTAAGCTTTATATTAGGCATATTCAATGTTCTATTTCATTATTCTAAAATCAATTTCAATTATTCCTGCATTTTCTAAATTTTTCATAAGTTACATAAATGGAAATCATTCTAATTCATGGGAAATAGAATGATTTAGCAGCCACTAACCTTTCTTCTTATGTTAAGCTTGCCTAGACTTCATTTTCTTTCCCTTTTTCCTTGAAAGCTTATCTTTCTCCTTGTGAACCTACCATGGTCAAATTTTTAATCCATAAAAAACTTAATTTTTTGATCTCAAATGCCTAAAATAACAATATAAATGAACTTTAGGCACCCTAAAATACTTATAGGTACCCTAAAACCAATTTAAACCCATGTTTTTCACTTACCTCACTTTGATACCCTAAGTTTTCCACTTGTTTTCTCCTATTTAACTTCCTATAATCAAAGGATAAATGCTCAAATAATCTTCATGGGCGATCAATTACCACTTATGATGCTTGGATTTAAAGAAAAAGAGAGAGAAATTTGAAGAAATCTTGAGAGAGTAAGGAAGGTTCATCCATGAGGGGGAAGAAAGGAGCCAAAAGAGATGAGGTAAACTCTCAAAAATATCTATTCCCCTTTGATTTTATAGTGGCCTTGGTTTGTTGGGCTTTGGTCCAAGCCAAATCCACTAATTTAGGCCTAATAACCTAAAATCAAGCCCATTATGTCACTTTTTTTTAGTAATTCTCTCCCTTTCCAAATCCAAATCACTCTAAAATTAATTCCATCATTCTTATCATGTCAGATATTTCCTTTTACTTTTTAGATATTTCATAGTTTCAATTACTTTTTCAATCAAGAATTATAGGCATTCAGAATTTTCAATACTTTTACATAGTTTGTGAATTATTTCTCAATAATTTACCATTCTTCACTTATTTTATGAATTATTTCTCAATAATTCACTATTTTTAAACATTACATATTCAAATATTTTCTAAAAAATATTCAAATAATTTTCATAAATTTTATAAAAATTCATGGACATTTTATTTCACTTCTATAATTATTTTATAGCTTAAAACTCAACATTTACACAAAATGCGCTTTAATTTTCTTAGGGTAACCATTAAGACTACAAAAGACATCCACTTTACATATTCATTTAAATCAATTTAAGCTTTATATTAGGCATGTTCAATGTTATATTTTATTATTCCAAAATCAATTTCAATTATTCTTGCATTTTCTAAATTTTTCATAAGTTACATAAATGAAAATCATTCTAATTCATGGGAAATAGAATGATTTAGTAGCCACTAACCTTTCTTCTTATCTTAAGCTTGCCTAGACTTCATTTTCTTTCCCTTTTTCCTTGAAAGCCTATCTTTCTCCTTGTGAACCTACCATGGTCAAATTTTTAATCCTTCAAAACCTTAATTTTTTGATCTCAAATGCCTAAAATAACCATATAAATGAATTTGAGGCACCCTAAAATACTTATAGGTACCCTAAAAACAATTTAAACCCATGTTTTTCACATACCTCACTTTGATACCTTAAGTTTTCCACTTGTTTTTCTCTTATTAACTTCCTTTAATCAAAGGATAAATGCTCAAATAATCTTCATGGGCGATCAATTACCACTTATGATGCTTGGATTTAAAGATAAAGAGAGAGAAATTTGAAGAAATCTTGAGAGAGTAAGGAAGGTTAGTCCATAAGGGGGAAGAAAGGAGCTAAAACAGAAGAGGTAAACTCTCAAAAATATCTATTCCCCTTTAATTTTATTATGGCCTTGGTAGGTTGGGCTTTGGTCCAACCCAAATCCACTAATTTAGGCCTAATAACCTAAAATCAAACCCATTATGTCACTTTGTTAGTAATTCTCTCCCTTTCCAAATCCAAATCACTCTAAAATTAATTCCATCATTCTTATCATGTTAGATATTTCCTTTTACTTTTCAGATATTTCATAGTTTCAATTACTTTTTCAATCCAGAATTGTAGGCATTCAGAATTTTCAATACTTTTACATAGTTTGTCAATTATTTCTCAATAATTAACCATTCTTCACTTATTTTATGAATTATTTCTCAATAATTCACTATTTTTACACATTACATAATCAAATATTTTCTAAAAAATATTCAATCAATTTTCATAAATTTTATAAAAATTCATGGACATTTTATTTCACTTCTATAATTATTTTATAGCTTAAAACTCAACATTTACACAAAATACACGTTAATTTTCTTAGGGTAACCATTCGGCCTATAAAAGACATCCACCTTACATATTCATTTAAATCAATTTAAGCTTTATATTAAGCATATTCAATGTTCTATTTCATTATTCTAAAATCAATTTCAATTATTCCTGCATTTTCTAAATTTTTTATAAGTTACATAAATGGAAATCATTCTAATTCATGGGAAATAGAATGATTTAGTAGCCATGAACCTTTCTTCTTATCTTAAGCTTGGCTAGACTTCATTTTCTTTCCCTTTTTCCTTGAAAGCTTATCTTTTTCCTTGTGAACCTACCATGGTCACATTTTTAATCCATCAAAACCTTAATATTTTGATCTCAAATGCCTAAAATAACCATATAAATGAACTTTATGCACCCTAAAATACTTATAGGTACCCTAAAACCAATTTAAACCCATATTTTTCTCTTACCTTACTTTGATACCCTAAGTTTTCCACTTGTTTTTCTCTTATTTAACTTCCTCTAATCAAAGGATAAATTCTCAAATAATCTTTATGGGCGATCAATTACCACTTATGATGCTTGGATTTAAAGAAAAATAGAGAGAAATTTAAAGAAATATTGAGAGAGTAAGGAAGGTTCGTCCATGAGGGGGAAGAAATGAGCTAAAAGAGATGAGTTAAACTCTCAAAAATATCTATTCTTATTTGATTTTATAGTGGCCTTGGTAGGTTGGGCTTTGGTCCAACCCAAATCCACTAATTTAGGCCTAATAACCTAAAATCAAGCCTATTATGTCACTTTTTTTAGTAATTCTCTCCCTTTCCAAATCCAAATCATTCCAAAATTAATTCCATCATTCTTATCATGTCGAAAATAGGATGTACATAAAATTTTAGCCAAATCAGAGTCCATTTCCAATCTAATTCAATCATATCGGTTCAATTCGACAATTAACAGTGTTACCAAAAAATTTACTTTTTACAACCAAAATATTCTATACATTATTTTAGGCACATATGCAAGTTTTGGCAATTTTTAGACTTCATTTGTTATTTTTAAAAGCTCGGTCAAACCTAGATAAACCTATAAGTCGAACCACTCCATTTTTCGTGTTTTGGACTTTTAGAGGTCTATTTGATCTTAATTTCACTTCAAATTTCAACCTCGGACTAACCGTGATCAATGTTTTTCAATGGTCAAATAAAATATTTTTCACCTCCGGGTATACTTTTTTGCTTGAAAGCACTATTCACTATCAGAAAATATTATTCACAGCTGATCTGGCATTTAGGCCATTACAATATCTCCCTCTAGAACGTAGCTTATAATGCCCATTGTTGGCCAAATGGAGCCAATTATTATTGGGGGAACCTTTGCAAAAACCACTATAGCACCTCTTTCAGCTGCTAAATCTACAGGTATGGCATTATGAGTTCCACCTACTTAGTAGAGAAGGGATAATGGTAATGCTCTAGAGGAATATTTTATAACAATGGAGGAGGAAGAGTAGACGATCACTCATGCCCTAAAAAGTAGGGTATCTAGAATAAGAACCCGATTTTGAAAAAAATGGAGGAAAAGATAGAAGCAATGGCTCATTTTTTTAG
Source organism: Excoecaria agallocha (assembly GCA_037975025.1). Lineage (NCBI taxonomy): Eukaryota > Viridiplantae > Streptophyta > Magnoliopsida > Malpighiales > Euphorbiaceae > Excoecaria > Excoecaria agallocha. Next base: position 100,729,102 of record CM075807.1, on the reverse strand, counting down.
CTGAAAGGGGAATTAGCCCTAAAGATAAAGATCTAGATAGTGAGAAGGTATTGCCTTAGAGGTGTAAAATGCATGATTTACCTAAATGCGACAGCAATTTTGACCTGTTTACACACATAAAGCAATAAATGTTAGTGATTATAGGGACCACACTTACCAATATGCAAAAGGTTAAAACTTTAATCTTAGTCTTGCAAGCCCTATTATTAGCTAGTACCATGGGTTGGACCGTAGGACTAATGATGATTGGGATGTGTTGAAGGAGGAATTTGTAAGGTAGTATGACTGCAACACTAAAATGCAGATAATCTTGAAGGATCTTGAATTGTTACAATAAAACCTTGATAAGTCCTTTCATGAATACCTCACCAGGTAGAGGAACTGGGTTATAGAGATAAAATAAAGCCTGAGACCCTAGACTGGATCAGGTCATTCATAAGGAATGCAAGTCCTCATCTAAAAGATGGGCTTATGATGAGGGGCCATAAAGATTGGGAATCCATTAAGGATATTGACATTAAAGCTGAAGAAGAGTACTCAACCAAAAAGGTAAGTTCGACAAGTAATGGGGATTACAACACCGATTGATGAAATTATCATAATTTTGGAGCTGGTAAAATGGTCAAAATAGGTGCTAGGGTAAGTGCTGGTAAGATAACACAAGTATCTACCACTAAAACTGGTTAGAGACACTAGTCCAACTTGGGTATATCTTTATCTTAGGTGCTAGAAAGATTGATCAAAGAAGGAAAGCTACAACCATTGCTACATAAGCCCACCATAAATCGGTGCCTAATCATCAGGCAAATTAGTATTGTGTATTCCACCAGCATATTGGGCATCTGATATTTCAATGTCAAACTTTAAGGGTCTGAATCCAATATCTCATTGAAAGTAAGTAGATTACCAATTTAGAGAACTAAAATAAAAATAAAGCAAGTTAAAATGCAGTGCCTCTGCTAGTATTTATGATAGGTTTAAGCCTATTGGAATGGTATGATAGATATTGTGAGCCAAGGTAGCCTAGATTAGGGTTATCCAATGATGAGAAAACATTATATTTTTGACAGAGAGCATGAATCTCAAAGCCTCAACCTTGATCTCCACATTTGCATAAATGTTTTTATGGTTTTCAAACTTGATTTTGTAGGAGTTTTGAAAACCTTGATTTTGGCCTCTGTATGTCATAGACAACTTTCTATCATAAATGGATGACTATCTATGGTTGTGTTCCTTTAGTTCATTTTAGATTAGGGGTATTTTTGAAATTTGTAAGAAATCGTGTGAGGGATGACCATCTATCACTGATAGATGCCCGTCTATGGGGTTATTTTCACAATTTCCATGTTTTCCAATTGAAAATCTTTGATAAAGATCAGATTTTAGAGATCTAATCAATGCTAGATTTTAGAGATTTAATCTTTCTTTTCTAACAAGTTAGAGTTGGGGTTGATTTCCATCTCTTATCCAGACATAAAATAAAAAAATCCCATACATTTTGAAAAAGGCAGAACTTTGAGAAAGAGAAAATTTAATTCTTTATTCTTGGAAGCTACATCTCAAAAATAGTTTTTATACAAAAACACACACATGTTTTTTCATTGAATGTGGGAATTAAAGTTGGAGCTTTGGGTCATTGTTCCTTAGAGTTACAAACTCAAAAATCCTAAGGGTAATATTCCAGGCTTAATTTCTCTCTCTAAACCACGTCATCATCATGCATATGTAAATTCACTTGTTATTTTATGATGTTATCTTTATGATTTTATGTTATTTGATTTATTATTTATGATCCTTGTGATGCCATAATCATTTAACGATTACTTAAACATGTAGAATAACATGATAGGTTTTACCTTTTTCGTGGTTGCATGATGGATGTTTTGTTTAAATTCTGTTTTAGTGTGTTTATTTGTGTTAGCATGTTTTAAATCATATTTTATTGTTGTTTTTGTACATTTGGCATGCTTTAGGGTTTTGAAATTGTAAATTTAGGGTTATAATTTATTTTCCATATTTTAGAGTCGAAAATCTATTTTTGTCTATATTTTCGAGTGATAGACGAGAATAAGACATCATATATGGCCATTTATCGATGCGACAAATAGGATGTTGGGATGTCTTCTTCTTATCCTGTCTCTCCCTTTTGGCTGAGCATCTATCCTTTTGCCTTAAGGCATTTGTGACCTTTTTTTTCTCATTGTAAAAATATTTTAATGATATTTTTGTTAATCTAGTTCATTTTGGGTGTTTAGATGCATTTTAATTTCATTTTGTTTCTGCATGACATGATTTGCATTCTGTAATTCATTTTTATTCCTTTTAGTATGTTTTTGTGAATTTTTTTAGTTAATTAATTAACCTATTTTGATTTATTTTAATGTGATAATCAATTTGCTTTATTTGTTTATTTTTGTGAGCCATTATTTTTCATGCATTTGTGGAGTTATTTGGGAGAATTATTCTGACTTGAAGGTCGTCCTTCAATTGATTCTTTTTTACCCCTTTTACTCTTTTTATTGCATTTAGATTATATTATATTTTAATTTTATATATTGTTTTATTTCATTTACTTAATGTTGGTACTTTATTTTATTTTTTGGATGTATTTGGTTTTTGGGGATGTAATAATTTAGTAAAAAAGGAATGTTGGGCAAGATAATTGATCAAAGTCATTTGAATGTTTTATACTTAATTAATTTGTATTTTTCTTAATAAAATGGATTAATGTCCACTTTTTTATCCTAAAATTACACAATAAAGGAATAGTTTATTTTCATCAAAATTGGGATCACTTATCTTGCATTTTCCTAAAGTTAATAAAGGCTCTTTATCTTTCATTTGGTAAATATATATGAGGGAACCAATGTTCCCAAAATTAACGAATTACCCATTTTATGTGTGATATTTCATCTTTTCTTTGGACGATTTATTTTGTTTTATTTACTCATTCTATTTATCACTTTAATTATTTGCTTGACATGTTTATTTATTTTCTTCGCAATGCATCATGTGAAAAGGGAGGTGGTGGATTAATAAATAAAAACCTAGTTATAAACAACACCTAACTGAGATGCCAAGTAAAAGTGATATCTCAAACTCGATCTCTGTTTGGGCATCAAAAGGTTGAGAATCATTTGCCAACGTCCTTTTGGGTGGCAACTCCATGGTAGTTACCACTTTGAGCCCATATTGGACATCTTCATAGGTTGACCATCAACAATAATTTGGGCTTAAGCCCATTTTATTATAAAGTGGCCAGTTTATGAATTATAATAAGCCTCATCCAATCTTGTGCCTTAAAAGTATGCCTTCAAAAATTGAATCGAAATTGAGTGGGCTTTGGTGTGCATCACAGTGGTGACTCCACTAGGGACTAAGAGACCTCAATCTTAAAATTATCTTGGTTAAGTTACTTATAAGTATGTTTTTCTTATTAATCTTATCTCCTTTCAAAATTGCATTTTTTCATTCATGTAAGAGCTTTAAAATAAGTTAGGCGTCCCTTTTTGGCCCTGGTGTTATCCTAAAATATGGTCTACATTCACTCAATGTGGCAAGGTATCAAGGAGACTCAGTAGCCCAAGTCTAGTACCAATTGGTATATGAAATGATGATCCATCAGTAATTATGCTTGTGATGAGCTAAACCTTTTGGTAGGGACCATGCTTGGGTAGTCCTAAAGTTTCAATCACCAAACTACAGCCTATGTAATGGCAATAACAACTTCACCTCGGTTGTATAACCTTAACAATTCATGGTTGCTATGTGGACCCTTATGTATTGATCAAACTTAAACAAATTTGGAGGGTACCAGTCAAAGGCTGCCATGCCCTAATGGGCCTAATTTGATTTGTACGAGTTACTCAAAATACATAATGGCTGAAATCCATATGGTTATGCTTTCAATTAAGAGAGGTTATGCTGCCAATTTTTCACCGTACATTATGCACATCCATTGGGTTCCTTGTTAACCTATAAACTAAGCCCATATAAGAAATAAATTGCACGACCTCCTGTGTAGGAGTAGCAAGGTTGGAAGGCTTTCTCTTGCTTGTATGTGGTTGTGATTGATGTCTAAAGAACACATTCATTGCATTCATACATCATGTATATACCATGTTCATGCATTAATCATCATACATCTTCCCTGATGTTTGACTTTTGTAGCCATCATAAATTCATTTAGGTGGTCCAGAGGGTCAAACGATCACCTTGTCTAGAGATTTATGTCTGAGCTACCTAGGTCAATTGGAATCTGAGATCTGTTCCAAGTATGGTTCAGTTGAACTTTTAGATAGCAATTAAGAGACTACACTAAAAGAAATGGCCGATGATGAGAGATAACAAAATGAATCGAGTAAAGTGGTAGATGACCTAGGTGTAAGAATGTTCAATTTTAGGGATAGATTAGCCTATTCTTTATCTCTTTTAGTTCCTCAAGATGAAATAGATAAGAGGCTTGATAGGCGATTCCAATTGTTTTAGGAAAGGATGATGGCTCTGCTTGGTGGGTTGGTGGCTCCCTTAGCACCTCCTCTTAGAACTCAGTATGGAGCACCTATTTATAGACCAATAAAGCTAACTCATGTTAGGGACACTACCTAGACAGTTGCTATGGAGCTTTGAGTCCTATTGGTTGATAAAAAGAGAGAGCGGAGGAATAAGCCTAAAAAGGACTACATCGAAGAGGAGGATAAAGATAAAGAGCCTTATTCGGTAGTGAATAGTAGTGGCCTTATTGTTGAGGATGTAGCCTTTAAGAAGATGGAGGAAACGATTGAGGCCATGTCTAGATTGTTGTCTGTTAGAAAAGGGATGAACCCTAAGGATAGGAATTTGGATAGAGATGAGCCACTCCCTTAAAGGTTTAAGCTGCTAGACTTGCCCAAATTTGATAGTACTTCTAACCTATCTACTTATGTGAAGTAGTATACTCTGATCATGAAGGGGATGGCCTTAACTAAGAGCAAAAGGTGGAGTATTTTTGCTTGAGCTTAATAGGCTCGATAATAGACTGGTATCATGGGCTAGACAAGTAGATAAAGGAGGATCGGAACTTGCTGACTGAAGAGTTCCTCAAATAGTATGACTATAGTACAAGGATAAAGGTCACTCTAAAAGACCTCGAATTGCTCCAATAGAAGCATGATGAGTCCTTTCACAAGTTCCTAACAGGGTAGAGGAACCGTGTGATGGAGATGAAAAGAAAGCCTAATATAGCTGACCAGATTAGGCTTTTTATTCAAAATATAAGTCCCTACCTGAGGGATGCCTTAAAGATGAAAGGACTGAAGGATTGGGAGTCCCTGAAGGACAAAGCTATAGAGGCTAAAGGCGAGTATCTAGCCAAGAAGGCCAGTAATGTGGGTGCAAGGAGGAACTTTGAAAATTACAAGGCAACAAGGAGTAGTAGTGGAGCAAATAGGGGTGGTAAGATGGTTGAAGTATCAGTTGTAAAGGTTAGCTGAAGGTATTACTCCAACCTAGGCAAATTGTTGTCTTAGGTGTTAGACCACTGACCAAAAAAGGGAAGTTATAGTTATCGTCATTAAGGCCTGCCAGAAGTTAGAGGATGCCTAACTATAAAGAAGATCAATATTATACCTACCACTCGTGAACAAGGCAACTCATAGATTATTGCCACACCCTAATGAATAAAATTCAGGATCTGATAGATAGCAAATAGATTTTAGATCTTGAGAAAAGAAAAAAAGAAGAAAGGAAGGTATAATGCTGTGTTGCCTTATGTTTTCATGATTGGGTCTAACCTACCTAAGTGCTATGTGATGAGAGATCTATTCGAGAATAAGTATGTGGTTGTTACTCATTTCACCCCTAAAGTAACAAAGCCAAGTGAAGAAAATCAACTAATTTCAATGATAGATTGTTAGGATTCCCCCACAAAGAGCAAAGATGAAGGAGTAACGATGCCTATTAATACATGGAGTTTAGCCAGTGGGAGTGAATAAGAGTTGACGAGAGAGAAGAAGGTAAAGGCAGTCACCAAGAATGGAAGGGTTGTGTTTGAAGTTGAGAAGTAAGAAACCATTGTTGTGATGCCCAAAGAAAAAGAGATTAAGGAAAACTAAATTATCAAGTAGCTAAAGAAGACCCAGGCCCAGATTTTCATTTGGTATTTATTGAGATAATCTTCATCGCACAAGCAAAAATTAGTGAAAGCCTTGTGTAAGTCTACTATTGTTACTACCATTTCACCATCCTAACTATTAAATTTGGTTAAGGGAGGAATAGGGGAAAATGTTGTGTACTCTAATGTTGATCTGCCTGCTAAAGGTAGAAACCATAATCATCCTCTTTACATTAAAGCTTAAGTGAATGGAAAACACAAAGCTTGTGTGATGGTAGATGATGGGTCTTTGGTTAATGTATATCTTTTGGTTGCAATTCTTGATTTTGGGCTGAATGAGAGCATGCTAAACAAATCAAACTTAACTATTTCTACTTATAACAACTCAAAGAGACAAGCTGCTTGAACCTTCAAGGTAGTGGTGAAGACAAATCCGGTTGAAACTATAGTTAAATAAGTGGTGTTACTCATTCCTGCCAATTTCTTTGTGTTACTTGAAAGACCATCGTTCCACAAGTTAGGAGCAATGCCCTTTATGCTACATCAAATGATTAAGACACCTTATGATGGTCAGGTGGTCACCATTAAAGTTGCAAGGGAAAATCAGGTATCAATGCTTGAAATAGCTAAGCAGCCATTCAATAGGTTCCATGTCTCTATGATTGATGATGAAGAGAGTGGAGATGATTTTGCTAATAGCCCCTAGGTGACCAACATGATGAATAAGATGCATTTCTTTCTTAGAGCTGGTTTAGATAAGAATTCATAGGAGCCTCAGGATGTTATTACCACCAAAGGGCGGAAAGATTTAAAAGGGTTAGGTTATATAGGTTTAGAGAAGAAGAATAAAGGAAAAGAGGTAGCAAGTGGAATCCCTTACATCTCCAAGAGCTTCATGCCAACTTTAAGAGTTTGCCTATACTATGGAGACAATAAGCCTCAGCTAGCGGGAGATAAGGTTGTGCCTAGTTTTGAGTTATTCAATGATGTTTTTTATTAGGAGCAAGGAATTATCAAGCCAGTTGAGGGTTTCTGGGATGAAAAAATCCTTCTAAATCACTCAACATAGGTAAGGGTGCCTGAGGAGATTGTGACTGAGAAATTGCTTACTATTTAGAAAAAGCATAAAGAGAAGCTCGAAGCTGAAGCTCCACCAAAGACAAACCTAAAAGCTGTAAAGGCATCTGTTGCAATGAAGAATGAAGATGAAGATAGTTTTATTGATATTGTTTATGTCCTAGAACCTTTTGATGAGAACAATGATTTATCTTTTGACTATATTAATAAGATGAACAATTTTGCTTACTTGTGTGATGTTTCTTCTGATTTCAATAGCATAATCATGATCATGAATCATTCATATTTGACATCAATTCAATTAATAAATGTTCATTTAATCTTATAACAAAATAAAATCCCAAAAAAATCTTATTAGTATCAGATATAACTCATGAGGAGAGAGAAATATTTGAGAGAATATTGAAAAAATATGAAAGAGTCTTTGCCTGGATCTATGAGGACATGATGGGAATCATTTAAGAGATAAATGAACATGCCATCCCAACCTATCTTGGGTACATGCCAGTCAAGTAGAAACTTAGGATACTTAGGCTAGAGTGGGCTAAAAAGATCAAAGAGGAAGTGAGGAAATAGATAGAAGCCAAGTTCTTGGTAGAGGTCCAATACCTAACATGGTTAGCCAATGTAGTCTCGGTAGCTAAGAAGGAATATTAGGGTTTGTATGGACTATAGGAATTTGAACAAGGCTTGCCCTAAGGATAACTTTCCCTTACCTCACACAGATGTCTTAGTAGATAGTGCAGCTACTTGTGCTATGTACAGCTTTATGGATGGATAGGCCTAGTACAATCAGATTTTAAATAAGTTTATGGATAAGATCAAGATACCTTTCATCATCGAATGAGGTACTTATGCCTATCAGGTTATGCCTTTTGGACTAGAGAATGCAGGTGCCACCTACCAAAGGATGACAACTAGGATTTTAGTTGACTTGCTCTGTAAGAAGGTAAAAGTATATATGGATGACATGATGATCGATTTGATTACCCGAGAAGGCCATTTTGAGGCATTAGAGAAGTTCTTTCAAAGGATTGATAAGTACAACCTTCGCCTCAACCAGAAAAAGTGTATATTTAGGGTTACCTCAGGTAAACTCTTAGGACATATGGTGAATCAAAGGGGGATAGAGATAGATCCTAATAAAGTGAAGGCCATTAAAGAAATACTTATATCCCTAAAAAATAAAAAGTTTAAAGGATTTCTAGGTAGGCTTCATGCATAAGCAAGTTCATAGGCAAGTTGAACTCAATCTACAAATCAATTTTCAAGCTGCTTAGAAATGATCAACCGGTGGTTTGAAATGAAGATTGTCAAATGACATTTGACACCATTAGAGATTATCTTATGCACTTACTAATGCTAAGACAACCATATGCAGGTAAGCCTCCAGTTTTTTACTTAGCCATATAGGATAACTCAATAGGAGTTATGATGGCTCAGGAGAATGACTTTGGGATTAAGTATGTAGTATACTACCTCAACAAGAAATTCCTCCCCTACAAAGCTAAGTATGTGAAAGTGAAAAAGATTTATCTTATAATCATATGGGCTTTAAAAAAGTTAAGAAACTACTTCCATTCTTACAGAGTGTAAGTAGTGGCCAAACAAAATCCTCTCAGGTATCTATAAGAAGTGCCTTTGCTATTAGGAAAGATGGGTAGGTGGTCAATCCTCTTATTGGAGTTTGAAATTGAGTACATGACTAGGAAAACTATTAACAAGAGAGCTATAACATAATTCCTAGCAAATCAACCTTTAAAGGGAGAAAAGGTAACCTACAAGTGTTTTGATGAGGATATAGTTGATGGGATATCACATGGCATAAATATAATGATCACATAGCAGAAAAATTAAAAATTTTGATCATACACGCCATGCAATAATCAATATAGAATTGAAACATGCAATTTTATGGTTTTTGATAAAACTTACATCCTTGAATGCACTTTAAAACTTGATTTTGGCAATGACCAGTATATAAAATGAACTTATATACCTTTGATCTTGATCACCAATGCCAAAGGTGCTGCCTTTGCACCACACCACTCTATTTTCACACACACTCGCAAAGATGGCTTAAAACAAGAGTGCTAGCTCTAACCTTTTGTATTTGACAATGGGTATTGAATGAAGACACAAGATTTGATCTTGTTCTTCCTCTAGGGTTTTCAATGGCTACCTAAAATACAGGAGAAGAAGAAAGAATTCTTTCCCCTTAAAATTATGGCAAAGAGAGAGAGAAAAAATAAAATTTGGCAAAAACAAGTTTAGCCAATTTATATCACTTATTTAGGAATCCTTTTAGATTCCGAAATCTACTAGGTTTAGGCAGTGATTTTAGCCTCCATCTCTTCCTAATTAAGTGATCTAAATTAATTCAAATTCTTTTAGTATTTTAAATTCAAATTAATTTAAATTGGCATTAGTTATTTAATCAAAATAAATCACTTCTTTAGGGTTTAATGTATGCCGAATTCAACTAGGAATCTAGCTTGAATTTCGGCCACACTATCTCCCTAATTAAGTGTTAATTCTTGATTCAAATACTATTAGGATTTAAAATCAATTACCTTAATTATCCAAAGATAATTAATTAATTGACATTAACCTAGTAATTGCCGATTTTCCCCCTCTCATGGAGAAAGGTCCATTAAGCAATTTAATACCCATTATGCACATTAATTTGACTTTAAATAAAAGCCCAAATTAATGCCTAATACTTTATTTTAAATATCTTAAGCCCAATGCTTTGTGTACGATCCTATAGGTCCATTTAATATTGAAAATGAATTAATAAATAATCCAAAGGCTATATATATTCTCTAGCAAGATATTATAGCATTCCAAATAAAATGAAAATGCAAATGGCATTTAGTGACTTAATGCAATTTTACATAGTCCCTTACCCAAAAATATCAGAATTAATATAAGGCATGGAATTAGTCATCCTTATATATACTAATTCCTTTCTTGATATTCTAGTGACACTGAACTCTTAGATAAATAATGATTACTCATTATTTCATTTCGATATAGCCATACACTTATCAATTCACTAATCAAGTGGCCGATGATATTTTCTCTCTTATCGAGATGGGTAATCCCTTTACTTCTCTCATGCTCTCTAACATGAATTAGTGCATGCCCAATCATACCCATACTTGTCACCCTGTTATGAGTACATTAGGTATATATCAAAGTACACAGTAATTCATAAAGAGTTTCATAGAGATTTTATTTCTAAGAACCCTGATGCAAAACTTGTAATTGAGAAGCACTTATGACTTGTACCAAGTAGTGTTCTCATAAGCGGATCGAATCTAAATACCATGTTCTAAACATGTATCTATGATCTTTGATTGACACTTTAGTCTTTATGATCCATAAGATAGAACTCAACTTATCAGAGAGAGAATACTAGTCTTAATCCATTTGTTATTCCCATAACAATGACTGACTAGGGATATTTAGAATGTAGTCTTAATTGTTTCAAGGTCTTACAACCATATGCCTCACACATGATAACTTAAATTGAAACAACATTCTTGGATAGTTATATCATTTGATATGCACAGGAATATAATAGATAAAACAAATGTCTCATTTATTAACTTAAATGTTTTATAACAATGTATTAGGGCTAGGGCTTATACTAACAATCTCCCACTAGCACTAGTCCCAATTGGGCATAGCCCTAAGACCAAACACTCTCAAATGACCTTCGTGCAGATTTAGATGCAACTGTTTCGTCAATGGATCTGCTACATTATTTTCACTCGCTATCTTGCTAATCTTGATGTGCCCACGGTTAATGATCCCTCTAATCAGGCGGTACCTCTTGAGTATGTGTTTGGATTTCTAGTGTGATCGGGGCTTCTTTGGTTGTGCAATGGCCCTGTTGTTGTCACAGAAAATTTCTAATGGATCTAGGATACTTGTTACAACTACTAATCTAGAAATGAAATTTTAAATCCAAATAGCCTCCTTTGCAGCCTCACTCACTGCAATATACTCAGATTTTGTAGTTGAGTTGGCAATGGTCTCTTGCTTCGAGCTTCTCCAGCTGACAGCACCACCGTTCAAAACAAAAATAAAACCAGATTGTGATCTTGAATTTTGAGTGCTAGTTTGAAAAGCAGCATCGACATAACCTTGTATGACAAGCTCTTCTTGGCCACCGTACACCAAGAGGTGATCCTTAGTCCTTCATAGGTACTTTAGAATCCCCTTTACAGTAAACCAGTGCTTCTCACCAGGGTTTTGCTGAAACTTATTGGTTATACTCAGTGCATGAGCAACATCCAACCTAGTACACAACATAACATACATGACAGATCCAATAGCAGATGCATATGAGATTTTACTCATGTTGTCCCTTTCCTCTTTAGTTTTAGGACACTGTTCTTTAGTCAAAGGAACTCCTAAAGCCAAAGGTATGTACCCTTTCTTTAAGTCTCCCATACTAAAATGCTTTAGTACTTTGTCTATGTACTTTTCTTGACTTAGTCTTAAAAGCTAATGCAATCTATCTCTATAGATCTGTATACCAAGTATTGTCTCGGCTTCACCTAAGTCTTTCATTGAGAAATAATTCCCCAACCATTACTTAACCTTTTGCAATGTTGGAATGTCATTCCCAATGAGAAGGATGTCATCCACATATAGAACCAAAAATACTACTATGCTCCTATTAACCTTCTTGTACACACAAGGCTCATTTTCATTTTTGATGACTAACTGCTTCATCAAAATGGAGATTCCAACTTCGGGATGCTTGCTTCAATCCATAAATAGATTTTTAAAGCTTACAAACCTTTTTAGGATGCTTAGGATTGACAAAACCCTCAGGCTGTGTCATATACACATCCTCAAGGAGATTTCCATTGAGGAAAGTAGTTTTGACATCCATTTGCCATATCTCATAGTCATGATATGCAGCTATGGCAAGCAAGATCCTAATAGACTTGAGCATGACTACAGGCAAAAAGGTCTCATCATAGTCTACACCATAAGTTTGTCGAAAACCTTTTGCTATTAGTCTACCTTTGTAGGTCTTGTCAGCTTTGAGTTTAAATAGCCACTTGCATTCAATTACCTTAGCACCTTCTGGTGGATCAACCAAGGTCCAAACCTGATTATCGTACATTGATTGCATCTTGGATTTCATGGCTCCAAGCTAATTTTTTGAGTAAGGGCTCTCAATAGCTTCTTGATAGGTAGTTGGATCCTCATGATCCACTAACTCAATAGTGTCACTGTTGGTGATTAGAAATCCATATCTCTCAATCTCTCACCGTAACCTACCGGACCTTCTAGGTTCTTGTATAATGGGTTCTTGTTCCACAACTGGTTGTGAACTTGATCCCATTTCTAACTCATCCTCTATAGGAGTTTGTGGCACTTGAATTTCTCCAAGTTCTACTTTACTCCCACTATCTTTCTTGTGAAGGAATTCCTTTTCCAAGAAAACAACCTTACAAGCAACAAACACTTTGTTCTCGGCTTGTGAGTAAAAGTAGTATCCCTTTGTTTCTTTGGGATAACCCACAAACAAGCAGACAGTAGATTTGGACTCTAGTTTGTTAGATATTAATTTCTTAACACGTGCTTCATAGCCCCAAATCCTGAGAAATGACATATTGGGATCTTTTCCAGTCCATACCTCGTATGGTGTCTTCTCAACTACTTTATTTGGAGTACGGTTCAGTAAAAATGCAGCAATTTCTAATGCATAACCCCAAAAAGAGACAAGAAGATTAGCTTGACTCATAATTGATCGAACCATGTCCAATAGAGTTCAATTCCTCCTTTCGGACACACCATTCCATTGTGGTGTTCCAAGAGTAGTGAGCTATGAAATAATTCCACACTCCTTTGGATGACTGTCAAACTCTTGGCTTAAGAATTTCCCACCTCAATTTGATCGAATGTATTTTATACTTTTTCCAAGTTGGTTTTCTACTACGTTTTATAAATTCTTTGAATTTTTTCAAAAGTTTCAGACTTGTGCTTCATTAAATAGATGTAGCCATATCTACTGAAGTCATCTATGAATGTTATGAAGTAACTAAAACCACCTCTAGCCTATGTACTTAATGGTCCACATACATCAGTGTGTATTAATCCCAATAAGTCACTAGTCCTCTCACCTTTCTTGTTAAAAGAACTCTTTGTCATCTTTCCATGCAAATATGGCTCACATGTGTCATAAGATTCCAAATCGAATGACCTAAGCACTCTAGATTTGTGGAGTCTTGAAATACATTTTTTGTTTGCATGTCCTAAATGACAATGCCAGAAGTAAGTAGGGTTCAATTCATTTGATTTAACCCTCTTTATATTAATGTTGTATATGGACTCTCTGTTTTGTAAATCAAGGATATAAAGGCCATTTTGTAACATAGCAGTGCCATATAAAATGCCTTGGCAATGAATATAAATATTGCCATTATTAATAACAAAGTCAAATCTATCCATATCCAAACATGAAACTGAAACAATGTTTATGCTCATAGCAGGCACAAAATGACAATTCATTAAATCTAAACATAATCCAGAACATAAAGTGAGTCAATATTCACCTATCTCTATGGCCACAACTCGTGCTCCATTCCCCACACGGAGGTCAACTTCACTCTTCCCTAGTAACCACTTATTTCTTAGCCCTTGCACATTTGAACAAATGTGAAAACCACAACCGGTATCTAATACTTAAGTGGTAGAAATAGAAAGGTTAATTTCAACAATAAAAATGCCAGAACTGGACACCTTGGCTCCATTTTTCTTTTGTTCTTCCTTAAAGAGAGCGCAATTCTTCCTCCAATGCCCTAACTTGTTGCAATGGAAGCACGTGCTCTCACTCTCTTTGAGCTTTTGCGCCTTAGGCCTGGGTTGGGCCTGAGGTGCACTCCCACTAGACTTAGGTCGTGCCTGGTCATTCTTGGGTTTTATCTTTCCTTTCCCCTTTTCCTTAGCGGGTCCCTTCTTAGTGCCCCCTTGAACCATAAGTACAGGATTGGTTTTTCGAAAGTTCTCTTCAGCATTCTTAAACATCCCATGAAGCTCGATGATTGTCTTGTTCATTGCATGCATGTTATAATTCATGACAAATGGATCATAATCATTAGTCAATGAACCTAAGATCAAGTCAATGGCCAATTCTTTTGGGACTTATACCTCAAGCTTCTCAAGAGTATCAAGATACCCTTTCATCTTAAGTACATGGGTACTAACAAGAGTACCCACAACCGTCTTACATGAAATTAAGGCCATTGTTGTCACGAACCTCTCGTGATGAGCTTGTTCTTGGAACATCTCCTTAAGGTGCACCATGATCGCATAAGCCTCTTAGTCCATGAATTGCTTTTACAAATCAGGCACCAAAGTGGCTAGCATCAGACATGTCACGTCATTGGAGTAACTCTTCTTAGTCTCAAAAGTTTTTTTTGAGCTGCAGAGATATTCCTAGCAAGTTCGTTGGGCAAGGGTGCATCCAAAACATACGACTTCTTCTTTTGCTTAAGAACAATTCTCAAGTTTTGAGATCAGTCTATGAAATTGGTGCCATTCAGTTTGTCCTTTTCTAGGACCGATTGCAATAAGAAGTTGTTGTTTGAAGAAGCTTATTTTCAATCTATAAAAATTTATAAACTTAGCAAGATTAAATGAGGTCTTAATTAAAATCCCATAAACCAAATTAATATCCCTTTAAATAATTCACGTTAGTGATTTTATGAGGGCCAAGATCCACTTTTCACAACAACAATTAATTAGTCAAGCTAAGCTTGTACACCTAAAGAGTTAAGTTACTTAGGTAGGAAAACTTCAATCATGTCTCATATATGACTCTTGGATCAAATGGGCTAACATCTTAAGATGTTATAGCACAAACCCATTTATTCGTTGCCTAGGTCCGGACATCTCTTTCCATGTTAAGTCCAACCTACATTCACAACCCATGCCTCACAAAGATAATTGGATGCATCTAGAACTTTTAGTCTACATGACCGATGATCGATGCCTTGACATGTTTTGAATTAGGGAGGCAACTTCATGACTTACTATTTTAGGGATTCATTTTATTATGGCTTACATGGCCTATGCTTTGTCATCCATTCATAACATGTATATATATAACTATGTAAAGTAAAGCATGACAAACATGGGCCTAAAAGCCTACAACTAAGATTCTATACTATTACATATGAATCTTCAAGTTGGGCTTCTCCACTCCGATAGGCTTCGTCTTGATTTCAAAGTCTTCAAATAAATTCTATACTAAGAAATAAATGAAACTTTTACAATAATCCATAATGGCACGCAGACCATATTTAATTACATAACTCAGGGCCTATGAATGTACCATGTGCATACATTCATCACACAAAACAAGCAATCAAATATACATAACATTCATGGATAAAACAAAGTCCAATTTTAATTAATTAAACCCAGCCTATTAAAGAAAATTATATACTTGTACTTTTAAGAGAAGACCTCATGATGGCCCTGGGTTGAAGCCCAATGGACTAAATTCTCTTATTTAATAAGTTATCTTAAAAGCCCAAAACACAAACTAGTTAGATTTGTGCCATAAATCAACTCTAGTATAATTTCCAATTTTGCCATTTTTAATATTATGTCATACAGCCCATAAACATTAAAAATACAAATAATATGAACCAATATGAATTAAAACATAAAAATTCATGAAAAACACATACACATTCGGTATTGATAACAAAACAAACAAACAACATGAAACTAGTTGCTTAATGCTCATATAATGCCGCAAACGATGCATAAACACTTAAAATGATTTTATAAGCCATTTAATAACTTAAATAAGTTCATAAATATTGAATTAAGGTTTTTTCCAGATCTGATATAAATGTGTTTTTTCCATTTTAATTAAAACAAAACAAACAATGTCGATTAAATATGTAACAAACACAAACTAGTCATTGTTTTAAGTGATTTGTAAATTAATCAATTAAATTGTCATTAAAAAGAATTAAAACCACTTTTAAAACATATCCAGACCTATTATTAATATTTAAAAATCACTTACAAACATGCCCAACACATTTTTACATTTAATTTTGAGAAACTAGTTGGTTACATACACATATCATGCAAACAAGCACCTAGTTTCAAGATTAACATGTACAATCAGGTATATATAATTAAAATAGACCATGAATAGGTCTAAGAACATCTTATGATATTATATTAACATGTCATAATTTTTATAATACCTAATTAATCATTTAAAATTATTTTTACACTCAACCAATGCAAAAAACTCAAAGCAGAAACTTTCAGCATTATGTTTCATGCAACAAACGATTTTTAATCAAGTTGTAACGCATCCAAAGCACTAAAACAAGCATGATTTGGCTCTGATACCACTGATGGGATATCACATGGCATAAATATAATGATCATATAGCGGAAAAATTAAAACTTTTGATCATACAGGCCATGTAATAATTAATATAGAATCAAAATATGCAATTTTAGGGTTTTTGATTAAACTTACATCCTTGAATGCACTTTAAAACTTGATTTTTCCAATGAACAATATATAAAATGAACTTATATACCTTTGATGTCGATCACCAATGCCAAAGGTGCTGCCTTTTCATCACACCACTCTATGTTCACACACACACTCGCAAAGATGGCTTAAAACAAAAGTGTTAGCTCTAACCTTTTATATTCGGCAATGGGTATTGAATGAAGACACAAGATTTGATCTTGTTCTTCCTCTAAGGTTTTCAATGGCTGCCCAAAATACAGGAGAAGAAAAAAAAATTCTTTCTCCTTGAAATTGTGGCAAAAAGAGAGAGAGAGAAAAAACCTAACTTGGTAAAAAAAATTTTAATCAATTTATATCACTTATTTAGGAATCCTTTTAGATGCTGAAATCTACTAAGTTTAAGCAGTGATTTCAGCCTCCATCTCTTCCTAATTAAGTGATCTAAATTAATTCAAATTCTTTTAGTATTTTAAATTCAAATTAATTTAAATTGGCATTAGTTATTTAATCTAAATAAATCACTCCTTTAGGGTTTATTGTATGCCGAATTCAACTAGGAATCTATCTTGAATTTCGACCACACTATCTCCCTAATTAAGTGTTGATTCTTGATTCAAATACTATTAGGATTTAAAATCAATTACCTTAATTATCCAAAGATAATTAATTAATTGACATTAACCTAGTAATTGCCAATTTTCCCTCTCTCATGGACCAAGGTCCATTAATCAATTTAATATCCATTATCCACATTAATTTGACTTTAAATAAAAGCCCAAATTAATTCTCAATACTTTATTTTAAATATCTTAAGCCCAATGCTTTGTTTGCGATCCTATAGGTTCATTTAATATTGGCAATGAATTAATAAATAATCCAAAGGCTATATATATATTCTCTAGTAAGATATTATAGCATTCCAAATTAAATGAAAATGCAAATGGCATTTAGTGACCTAATGCAATTTTACATAGTCCCTTACCCATAAATATCAAAATTAATATAAGGCATGAAACTAGTCATCCTTATATATACTAATTCCTTTCTTGATATTCCAGTGACACTGAACTCTTAGATAAATAATGATTACTCATTATTTCATCTCGGTATGGCCATACACTTCTAAGTTCACTGATCAAGTGGCAGATGATAATTTCTCTCTTATAGAGAGGGGTAATCCCTTTACTTCTCTCATGCTTTCTAACATGAATTAGTGTATGCCCAATCATATCCATACTTGTCACCCCGTTATGAGTACGTTAGGTGTATGTCAAAGTACACAGTAATTCATAAAGAGTTTCATAGAGATTTTAGGTCTAAGAACTCCAATGAAAAACTTGCAATTGAGAAACACTTATGACTTGTACCATATAGTATTCTCATGAGCGGATCGAATCCAGATACCTCATTTATTAACCTAAATGTTTTATAACAATGTATTGGGGCTAGGGCTTACACTAACAATAGTAGCCATAACAGTGCAAGGATGGAAAATATACTTTGATGGAGCTATGAACAACAAAAGTACTAGAGTAGGAGTGATTCTAGTGATCCTAAATGGTGAAAAGCTTTATTTGGCTAAGAAGTTAAGGTACAAAGCCACAAACCATAAAGCAGAGTATGAAACATGTATCTTTGTGTTAGAGGCTTTACTAGTTGTAGGGGTAAAGTCTACAGAGGTATTCGAGGATTTATCCTTGGTAATCTATTAAGTGAAATGTGAATGGTATATCAAGGAAGAGTGATTAATCCCTTACATCACATGTCTGAAGGCTTTGAGCAGTGAGTTAGAGGTGTGTACTTTTGAATATATGCCTAGAGATAAGAACCAGTTAGCTGATGGTTTAGCCACTTTAGTATTGATATGGGATAAACTGAAGGGGATTATCATGAAACTTGTGTTGTTCTTCAATTCTAACAAGCCATACTATGAAGCTGAGCAAGTAATGGATGTTGAGGTGGATGATGGAAAGCCTTGGTGCTATGATGTCCAAAACTACTTAGAGAGGTTAGTGTTCCCATAAGAAGTTGTAGAAAAGAACCAGAGGATGATCTATAAGCTATCTACTCAGTTCATTAGTGTAGACAGAGTGCTTTATAAGAGATGGTATTCAGTTGAGATGCTTGAATGAGAAGGAAGCTAAAAAGGTCATGGAGGAGGTATATACAGGTGTGTGCAGAGCTCATATGAATGGTTTAACTTTAGCAAAGAAGATCATGCATCAAGGATTCCTTTGGCTTACAATGGATACGAATTGTTCTAAGTATATGAAAGAATCTCAGTTGTGCCAACATTACGTGGCAACATCATGGGCATGATCCATCTGCTGGCATCAAATGGACATAGATTTATCACAATTTCCATAAGCTACTTCACAAAGTGGGTGGAGGTAGAATCCTTTAGGAAGGTAGATGCTAGGGATAATGCTAAGTTCATTAAGAAGAATATGATATTAAGGTATGGGTTACCCCACCACATAGTGTCGGATAATGGGATATAGTTATTGGGTTTTGAAAAAATAATTAAAAATAAAATTACAACGAAAAAATAGAAACCCATCAGGATCTATACGATTTTAATTGATTCAAAAGAGAGGGTGTAATGGTTACTAACCTTTTGAAGCGCAAAACAATGAATCTTTAGGTGTTGTCTCACATGAAATGAACACCTTGTATCAATATCCACAATCAAATGGATGATTGAAATCGATCGGGTGCTAGCTCCCTTCCTTCATGGCTAGGGTTTTATTTTTCTATTCTTTCTTAAAGTTACAAAAAGATAAAATTTTTCTCTACTATAAAAAAATAATGGCTGCTACTTTTAATGTATGCTTAATTAGGTTTAAACTATACATAATATTATATATATAGGTGACCTAACCTTGATTTAGAGAGAGAAAATTCTAGGTCCACATTTCTTATTAAAATAGGAAATACTTTATTTCTTATTTAAAATAAGAATTATAATATTAACTTTAAAGTTTTATTTCGAATTTTAATTTATCATAAAATAAAATTCGAAGTGCCTGAATTAACTCTTAGTCTATTCATCACATTCTAGGTGTGCGACCTAATAGGTTCATGTTATGTTGATAGTGGGCCCCAATCCCATCATCTATAAGTCATAACTGGTCACTAGCAAAACATTATGACTATCCAAATAATATGAATATCGATAATTCGATTTTCACCTAATAGAACATATTATAATCCCTTTATCACATGATATCATGTTTGAACATAAGTCATGGTCTATGTCAAACTTATATAGTTCAAACATATAATTTCCCGATCACTAAGTAGACTGATAATATCAAATGATATTAATAGCTCCATTAATTCATTTAAGCATGACCATTCATTTCTTAGTCTTACACTACAAAAAAATGTTAAAATAGCAACAGAATTATTTTCGTTGCTAATTTAGCAATGAAAAATAAATTCCATTGCTAGTTAGAAACAAAAATCAAATTCTATTTCTAAAATTGGTTGAAATTTTTAGATTTAGCAACGAAAATAAAAATGGTTGTCCTTTGTAGCTAAAAATGGAGGAAAATTTTAGTACCAAAATATAGCAATGAAAATTTGCAACGGAATGCATATACCATTGCTAAATAAAGTGCCAACAGATGACAAAAAATTTTGGAACGAAAATCAGCAACGAAAATTTTTTTCATTGCTATTTTAGCAACAAAAATAAATTTCCGTTGCCAATTCGAAACTAAGGTTGGTCATTTAGCAAAAAAATGAAATTTCATTGCTAAATAACCAACCTTAATGCAATTTAGTTTTGGAATAGCAATGGACATTTTTTCTGTTGCTATTTTAATTTTTTTCCATTGCTATTTCATTTTTTTACGTTGCTATTTAATTAACTCCTTATTTGTGAGATATAATAGAAATTTAAGGGTTGTGATAGAAAATTAAATCTAGGGATTTTAGGAAAAATTGGGAAAAATGTTAGAGTTGGAGGTTATTAGGCTATTTGAAGGAATTAAATAGCTAATTAAATAGGTTTACTCTTATTTAGTTTTTAATGGCAATTATAATGTTTGATGAATTGCTTCTTTGAAATTTCTTGCCATTGCTGTTGGTGGGTTTCCATGCCTTCAGCTATTATTTTGTACCTTTTTTTACTACAATTGCTTTGGTATATTCATAAGCAAATAATTCTGAAATCATACAAAAGATTTTATCTGAAGAATGGTCAAAAAGAAATTAAGAAAAAAATCGCATGGGTTCAATTTAATAGCAATTAGGTCATTCATTTTTTATTTTTCATACATTGGTAGGCCAATGGAGTGAGAGTAGTAGCAATCTTCTTTGTTTCTTTTCTTCTTTGGTAATTTTACCAAACAACAAAGAAAAATACAAGAGTCTTTATTTTTGGATTTTTTTTTATTTTGAAGAAAAACAAACAGAGATTAATTTACAAGTTCTAGCTTCCAACACGGTACAGAGAAGTGAAGTTCATTCATTGTCATGTTGGCAACGAATAAGTCATTATCTTATTTAAAGACTTAAATGAAAAACAAACACACAACATTGTATTCATACTGACTGTACCTCTAAAAAAAGAAAAATTCCATAAATAATTAAATCATTTCAATCCCCATTTACCAATATAACAGTAGCAAAATAACTTTAATTTCTCATAATTACCACAAAATTACATGTATAAAAGGAGGGTATACATAATAGAATTTTCATTATCATTTGGAAGTATTTCCCTTGAGATTCTTTATAAATTCTTTAAGATTTCTCTATTGTAACTTTCTCTTTGATTACAATTTTTTCTTTATTCTATCTTTCTCTTTGAATGTTATTACTTCAGTTTACCATCAAATTGACTTACATATGTTGAATCTTTAAGTTTAAACATTCTTCACTCAAATAATATTAAAGAAGATTTGAGATATTTATTGCAAAATGAAACTGGTTGCTTATATATTATTTGAGATACTGGTTTTTAAAATGCTAGCAAATTTGAGTTAAAGAAACTACATATGGGATTTCTTTCGGCTGTTAGACTAGAATTGTTTATGCTACTTCTAATTTTAGGTTCAAGACATAATATAAATTAAAACATACACTGGATTATGATAAATTTTAAGTCATACTTTGGCTGTTAGTTTAGTCTTTTTGTTTAATGTCTCCTAGTCACTAAAAGTGTAAAACATTATGTAAGGCTTCCAATTACATAAGAAGTATGTCTATTATAGTAGTATTTCCAAAGCTAAAGGTGGCTATTATTGGGTTTAGACTGGCATGGAGCTTTTGGATCAAGGCCATGAGGTGTTGTTCAGCTTGCTCTCTGTGGCCTTTTGATAGTAGTGATTATCTATTTTTTTTCGAAATCTATTATCTTGATTTTATTGAAATTAAATTAGAGTTCTTACAATACATAGCATAAACATATTTAAGCATTTCCCACTTCTTACAACCCAACATTAAAATATGATTCCATAATTTAATTCTACTTAGAAGTTGGTCCAGTTAAATAATTTAAACATGAAAAAAATTATTTGTTTGTTTGTTTTTCCTCAGGTGGATATATATGAATCAATGACTTTTATTAGTGGTAAAGTGGGTTCATTTGTTCATAGATGGGAAATCATATTGAAATGGGACTTTATGTTTTCTTTGGCTGCTACAATAATCTTTTTCGTTTGATGAAGAAGGTGAAGATTGTTTCATTAGTTGCATATGACTTGTTGGAATGAATTTAACTTGAAAGCTCTTGTTTCTTAACTTTGTATCTTCTCACTTTCTATATAGATAGCTGACTAAAATGATGATGTACTGCTGTATTAAAATATTTTTGTGTCATTGCTTGAGATATTTTCTTCTTAATGATTTAAAAGCATTCTCTCTTTTATTCTCTCATTTTCTCATAGTCAAATTATATTTAGTATTGTTAAATTGTTGAATAAGTTTCATTTTATTACAAAGCTTGATCTTAGGTTTCCAATTGGAGCTCCTTTGTATGGGATTCAAGCATTTTTGTCCACAAATAAGCTTAAGGTAATCTTGCCCATATCAAGACTATGCTTAATTTTTATCAATATGTCCTTTTGTTCTGTAACCTCTACTAGGTTAGGATTTGGTTGACTTTAGCATTTGCTTAATTATCAATGTACCAACATCCACTAGATGTTAAATATTTCTATCCTTCAGCTTAGGTTATACCAGGTAACTGGTATAAGCATCTCTTTCTTGGCCATTACCCACATGCTAATTTCTACATTGCTATCAATATCTTCAATTTTTTCCCAATATCTTGCTAGTTTTTGCCATTAAATCTTAGCTATATGTTGCTTCTTCATTTGACTCTATCACCCATACCATGGTAACTTATACTTATTGATATGTACACATAATGAATTGTAGCCTATAGATCATAGTTTTAGCTTTTAACTTTGCATCAATAGCAAAAAGTGCAAAAGCAAAAATTATTTTTTCAATTTCTTTTTCTAATTACAGTGTTTGAACTAGTGCCTGATTTCTTTTTTCATTGTAATGTTCTGTTTCATTCTCTCTTCATTAAAATGGTTTCCATTCCTTCCATTACTCTTATAACTTCACTTGATTTTGACACATCCATTTTTAAAAAAGAGAAGGTCACTCTTGTTAGAGGCCAGCTCAAGCTCAAAATTTGAAGGATTCTCTTATTAAGGAAAAATTTGATATCATAGTAAAGGGAAGTTATGTTGATTCTATACTTTATCTTTTATTCTTAGTAACTTTATTTCCCCATACATTTGCTTTATATATATAAAGTTTTCTCATTAACATTTGTCTTCTTAAATTAAAGACTTCATATGCATTTTTTCTATTGCAAGTTAGGCTTAGGAAGGGCTCCCACTCTTTTGTTGAAGCATGTGCTACAGGGTTCACTGAAGAAATTGGAACTCTTGTAGACATTTGGGATACTATATCTGGCAGTAATCTTATCTTGTTATTGATTTCTAATGCTACCCAAGTTGGTAGTTCCTAATCTTATCTTGTTATTGATTTTTCTTAATCATTTATCAACTTGCTTTTAAATTTTGTTACTTGTGAGGAATTTCTTAGGTGTGCATCAGATTTGGACTGGTAGTCATTCTTATTTCTATGCTCTTTTTGTACTTAAGTTCAGGACTCATTTTGAAGAAGGGAAATCCATTGGATTTAGGTTGATTTATGATTCAATTGAGAATGCAAAAAAGTATGAGCCTAAATATAGACTAATCAGGGTAGGTTTCAACCCACCTTCAGAATGAGAACTTTATTTCCATTTTAGATAGCTTAGATAGAAAGCTCTTTTAGCTATTTTTTGGTGCATTGGCTTCTATACATCTTACTTCCAAATTGGCATAATTTAATTTCTAGCTATATAGGCTGAAGGATTTGTGCATTCTCTTTGGAATGGTTTTCACTTGGTTTTATTGCATTTTAAAATGAAACAAAAGCTTGAAGTTCTTGTTTATACTGATCATCTATGTGAAAGCTTGGCTAATTTCTCAAATTGATATCATCATTGTCAAAAGCCAATACACTTTTAGGATAAATACTTAAATAGTTAATAACAACCTATTTGACGTTGATTAGTTAAAGTATACCAAATAATCTAAAAAAAAATTAGCAACCTTGCTGCCTCCTATTTATTCACATAAAGAAATTATATGTTCTATAAAAATTTTATATTTATATATCGGTTGATGTGAACATATCTTGCTATTTTTCATTTGATTTCTAATGGGTCTAGGCTAAAAGATGTGCAACTTGTCAAGAATTTTGCTTTTATGGGTAGGCATATTTTATAGAAATCTAACTTAGTAATCTAACTATGATATTACTTTCTAAATATTGTTTTATATTTGAACTAAAATAGCTAAAGAAGAAGGGCTATGAAGTTTTGTTCCTGGTTGATGTTATTGATGAGTATGCTGTTGGTCAACTCAAGGAATTTGAGGGGAAGAAACTTATCTCTACAACAAAGGAAGGTCTGAAAAATTGATGAAAGTGAAGATGAGAAGAAAAAGAATGATCAATTGAAGCAGAAGAAGGAACAAGTGAAAATGATCCACTATTAATTATTAGGCTATTCTTTTTATTTATTTTGAGTTATGGTTTGCTGTTATTAGAAGTTTTGGATAGCTTTAGGAATTGCCTTTTATATGGTCTTATGTTTTAACATTATATTTCGATTTTTATTATAACGAATTTCTCTAATTTTAAGCATCGCCCACTTTTAACTTATTTTTGTTATTTGTTTTTTAGACTTATAGATGGGAATGTAATAGTTTATAAAATTTGATTGTTTATGCTTGCTTAAAGATTATTCAAAGATAGTGTGATTTTAATATATTATCAATATGTATTCTGTGTAGAAATAATAATTAAAAAATTATAATGATTTTTAGTGATGAAATGGTCATGGATTTCACCGTCATGAATTTTTTTATTGGTAGGGTGAATTTAGCAATGAAAATTCAATTTTTGTTGCTAAAGTTAGTAATGAAAATCTGATTCTATTTCTAATTTTAACCAATTCATTAAATCTTATCTTGGTTAGATTTACCAATGGAATAAATTTCTGTTGCTAAAAATAACAACTGTCAAATTAGCAACCACTGATTCTATTGCTAATTTTTGTTGCTATTTTTGATTAGCAACAAAAAAATTGACATTTTTCGTTGTTAATT
Organism: Excoecaria agallocha; assembly: GCA_037975025.1. Classification (NCBI taxonomy): domain Eukaryota; kingdom Viridiplantae; phylum Streptophyta; class Magnoliopsida; order Malpighiales; family Euphorbiaceae; genus Excoecaria; species Excoecaria agallocha. The sequence continues at coordinate 100,703,703 of CM075807.1, read as the reverse complement.
TCCTTTGCTAAATGGCTATTTTCTTTTTGTGTTACTTATCAAGAGGCCTAATAGATATCTCTCTTATAAGAGAGGGATAAATTCCATCTTGATTATTCACTATCCTCTGCATGATTCGCCTTATGTCCAATCATAACAATTATGATTATCTAATTAAAGATAATTATTGATTATGTTAAAACATAATTTTTCTCATGTTGAATGCTATGATAATATCAAGTATAAGGATCAATAACATACCTATTATGAGATCACTAATAACATTAACCAATGTAGCATCTCAGACGGGTCTATCTAGTACACTGTTCTCTAATAAGTACCTATAAGTTTGATTTATATCATCATATATAATCATCCCATGATTATCAATCAAACCTATACTAGTCTTAATTTATCATTATTCCTTCAATGATAAATGACTAAGGATAGTTAAAATAATATTAGATTGTTATTTACAAATATTATTATAATGCAACATGCCAACAATATAATAACATAAGGAAAATCCAATTTTATAAAATGAAATGTGACATTATATAAAAGATCAAATGTTTGGCCTAGGGCATAACCACTAATAGCGGTTACAAGCCAAAACCAAGCAGATGCTCAGAAAGTATGGGATTTAACATCATATGTCCTCACCTTATCGACCTTAAGTGAATGGAGCAGTTAAAGCAACTAATAAGAATGTCAAAAGGATTTTAGCTAAGATGGTTCAAACCTATAAGGATTAGGCTGATAAGCTACCTTTTGCACTATAGAGTTATAGAATTATAATTAGGACTTCAACAGGAGCCACTCTATTCTCTTTAGTTTATAGGATAAAATTTGTGTTATCGATAGAGATTAAGCATTAGTCTTTAAAGGTAGTTTTGGAAGCTGAATTACTAGAGGCACAATGGGTTAGATAGAGATTGCTCCAGCTTAACCTATTAGAAAGGGATAAGATACAAGCTTACTATCACAATCATATTTATCAAAAGAGGCTAGCTTACTTATTTGGGAAGAAGGTTAGGAAACATTTTTTAAAGGAAGGTAATCTAGCATTCAAGCAGATGAGGCTAGGGATTCCAAATGTTTAAGGTAAGTTTAGACTTACTTAGGAAAGATCTTTTATGTTAAAAAGGTTATTGTCTAAGGGAATTGTGATTTTGATTGATAGTGATGGCAATAAGTTTGGAGAATTGGTTAAAATTAATAGACTAAAAAGGTTCCATGGCTACACTCAAAGAGAAAAAAAGAGAAATAAAAGCCCCTTATGTTGAAAATTGAAAAAATAGTAGCCTTGCTAAAATCAAGCGGCTTGTCAGGGCGAAAATCAAAAAAGGCATCTTGGGTAAAAATTAAGGGCTGAGAGAAAATAATCAATCAAGAAAATCCAAGAGGGCTAATTGATGATCGGATTTTTGGTGCTTTTAAGATTCCATTTATAAGGTTAAATAACTTGTGTTTATGAGTTAATGTTAAATAATGATCATGTGTAATAAAATTAGACAGAAAAATCACATATGCATCCATTCAAAAAGTAGTTTTTCTTTCATATGTCCAAACTTTAAAGTTCTAATGAAAACAAAACATAGTCTCTAATTGTATCTAATCTAATATATGTACTCACCGCTCTCTCCCTCCATATGCCTAAGCGGATGAGTTTTATTATTGACTATTGGGCTGGTGACCCACTGCTTGTATATGGTAGAGGTGGTAAAGTCACAATCATTGATCTCGGGTATGATAGACTTCATAGGAAGTAAGCCCAAATTCACTGGTATTAACTTGATAGAAAGGTGTTAGAGAGAATAACTTCATAAAAAGACAACAGAAACCTAATGATGTCTTGGCATTCCCTATACTGGTGAGCATAACTAACACGATAAAGAAATGCATCTAGAAAATCCATCTCGGGTCACAGAAGGTATGGATAACCAAGAGCACCTACAGCTGATTTCACCATCTACTAGATGAGTCATCTAGATAGCTACCTTATGAGGCAAGTGAAAATTATTTAATTTATGCCTAAGGATATAATGCCTCAAAGGATAAGTGCCTATGGCTCGAGGTTGAGACTCTATTCGTAACCTTAACTTCACCTAAACCTAAACCTGAAAAAATGCTGCTAGGGTGAGTTAGGTTCATCTTAAGCAAAAATAAGGTAAGAAAATACATGAAAATCTAGAAGGACACATTTTCCAATAAGAAAAGCTTTCACGAAAACCCACAAGGGGCGCACTACCGTTAAAATAATGATGTATCTGGAACAATAAAGGGGCTACCGGTAATGTGAGTAGTGGAATTAGCATGAATGACATCTAAGCCAAGAATCATCTCTGCTAAAACTAAGGGGAATGGAGTATGCCTTTTATGCACAACATCTATGACATTGTACAACCCATAATCTCCTGTTAAGCCATCTGAGGATACTATCAAACACTAGGCAAATCATCATAGCATAATGACACCAATTTGGATGTGGGCACATTATCGAAATCATCTAAGACATCAATCAACCACTCCAATAAAAAGGTTCTTCGTCCAGGTACTAGGCCTTTGGCCTTAAAAAGGAGCATGCCCAAAGCCCATGTCACTTCTTCCAGATAATCGAGAACATTGGAAGGTATATAGGGCAGAGTGCAAGGTGCAAACCTCATACCATGGGACATAATTCCTGATAAGTGAAAATAAAAATGTGAGACCTTGGATCCCAATAATAGATAGCAGATAAAATCAAGCTTTTATCTATCTTCACCCTCCCTAAGAATCCTAGGTTACAGTAAAGGGTCAAAATAGGGTCCATCCAGGCTTTTAGGTCATCCAACAATTTGTGTATTTTTTTATAAAAGGTGTTGACATGATCGTCTTTCTACCAAGATAATAATAAAATAAATAGTAAATAATAAAAATGTCTACAAATAGAAATAAAGAAAAAGAAAAAGAACAAGAGAGAAAAAATACCTTGAGGAGAGGCTATCTAGAAGAGGAAGGGTCAAGCCACAAAAACAAAGGAGAATCAAGCTATTTATTAAAAAGCTCTAATAGATAGCCATCCCTCAAGGAGTAACTCATGCCTTGCTATTTGTCACCCCTAAACTACCTTAATGAGTCTTTCTGCATGTCTCATGCATTGTATATACATTTTTGCATCCATTTTGTTTTCATTTTTTGCAGGAAATGTAAGAAATGCACTGACTTTGTGAGAGATTTCTAGAAATTTAAAAATTAGAGAGTATTTAATCCAAGAAGTTTTCATACATAAAAAATGATAAAGATAAAAAATATTAAATAAATAATGTATGTACAAGGATAATAATGTATAAAATAGATAGTGTAAATTGGTGTAAAATAAGACAAAAGAATGAAATAAGGAAAAATGGAAATTAAGGAAAATGAAAAAAGAAATAAAAATAAAAAAACTAGGGGAAAAGGAGTGACAGATAGGACGTAAGTGTTGCTCGTTGCTTACTAGTGACAGATAGTCGGCCAAGTTATCACTTAAATTTTTGAAAGATAACTTCTTTTCTTCTTCCTCTCTTCCCTACAATTTTTTTTTCCATTTTCTCTCAGGTTTTTAGCTTTTTCTCTTTCATTTTTGCTTTATTTCACAAGTTGATTATGCCAAAATCTTCCTAGAGTTTACATGTACACTGAGGTTGCATCTATTTCAAGTTTTTTCTTTTTTTACATACCCATTTTTTGTAGCAAACGAGGTTAGTTTTGGATTTTTTTATGTTTTTTATTTATTTCAATTAAATTTTGATTAGTGATAGTGAATTTTTATTGCCTAGTCATTTTGATTATTCACCTTTCCTTGCTAGTTATGAATTTTATTGGGCCTTTTTTTTGAGAACTTGCTAACTTTAAATGCCTTGTAAATAATATATAATAATTATTTCTCCTGTATTTCTTAGTTTTAAGTTAATGTATAATTAATTTTTATTTTTTTGTTTCCTATATATTTTGGTCTAATATTGTGACTGCTATTAAAAACTTGACCGGATGCTAGCAAGTGTACTAGATCGGCTAGTAATACAGGGAAATATAGATTAAGACCCCAAAATATCGTACCCAAGGGAACATGGATTGCTAAAAATAATATCTATGTATGAATTAAATTAATCCGAGATTATTTCCCAAATTTTTTTGATTTAAAAGCAAAAATTAAACAAAATAAACAATGAAATAAAACAAAAGCTAAAATTAAATTAACATGAATTAAAAAATAAAACAATAATTAGAATTCTCTTGCTAAAGAAACTATCCACCTTAAATTTCATTGTAATGACTTAAATTCAATAGAAACACCAGTGATTATGAAGAATTCAAATAAATAAAACCAGATAACTTTACTCAAGATTATCATTCTAAGCATTAAAATTTCCTTATTCAGAACAATTCAACATTTAACATAAAAGTTTGAATTAATCCTTCTAGATGTCTATTAAAGCCTTTTTCAAGAGATTTAACTTTCACCTATTCTTAGTTCTTCCTCTCTTAGTATTAACCAATAAAATTCACACATAATTATCTCATATTTCGGATAATAATCATGCATAAACATTAAAGAATCAATCTAAGAACATGCAAATCATTAACTATCTCTAACCCAATTTTTAGTTATTTATTCAATAAACCAACAATCAATCTCAACACAACCAAAGATAAGAATATGCTTAAAACCAAGAAATAATCAACCGATATTGAAAATTAAGCTCAAAATAAAGTCATAACAATGAAAATATAAGATTTCAAGGATCCATTAGAAAAAGAAGAAAAACTACTTCCTAAACATAGTTAAAAACTAAAACAAAGTTGAAAAGAAAAATAAAAACAGAAAAACTAGAAAAAACAAGTAAAACTAAAACTAAAGCAATTAATCCCTTCTAATCCCTAATTGATCCCCTTCTTTGGTGTTAGAGTTGTCTATTTATAGGCAAAAGATGTTATAGAAGCCTTCCAAACTTTCTAAATTGGAGTATGAAAAGAATCCTTCTAGAATTGGAGAGAATCGGGAATCCTTCACTTCATGGGAGACTCAACACGTGGCCATGTGTTTTCTAGTGTAAATCCACACATGGCCATGTGTTATTTCTTGAAGAAAATCACGTGGCCATGGGTTTCCTTTGGCTTTCCTTCACGTGGTCATGTTTCTCTTGCTTCTTTCTCACACGTGGCCATGGGTTCATTCTCTTAAAACTTTACGTGGCCATGTATCGAACTTCTGGACCTCACGATCACTAATTAAAATAAATTTTCCAAATTCCCAGTTTTGGCCCAAATCTTCTTGCCTTTTTACAATTAAGTCATTTTTCTAGCAAAATAACCCCGAAAAACACCAAAATTTTCAATTAACTCCAAAAACATAAAACTAACAAATTAAACTCAAATTCAACCTAATTAACATAAAATTAACCGAATTAAACACTAAAAACATATTAAAAACACCATATAAACCACCATTATCAACTGTTATTGATCGCATTTGCATAAGTGCAAATTATAGTATGTGGCACTTAGTTCTTTTAGTTTATGGAATAAATAAATTAGTTAGTTTGATAGAATTTAGTTTAATTAATTGAACCATAGAAGTTAGGTGTATTATTATTTTTTAATTTGGATGTTATAAGTCATTAATTAGACTATAAAGTTAGTATATTTTCTTGTACAAATTGCTTGGAGGCCACTGAACCGGGGGTAGGCACATTTCAATTTGAAATATTTTCGAAATTTCTTTAAAAATTTTGTAAGTAGTTGCCATTTTTAATTTTTAATTATCATGCATGTTCGTTAGAATGCCCATCAATGGGTTTAGGATGTTGTAATATTTTTATGGCGCTCAAAGTGCATTTCGATACAAATTGGATAACACCGATTTAAGTCAGCATGCTACCAAAATTTTAATAGAATTTATACAAACTTCATTTATGTTATGACTTGTGATGCAAGTTACTTTTAAAAAACTAACTATTAACTTTTTTTAGATGCCACAACGTAAGGCACAAGCTGCACCAGCTCCACCTACTCCAAAGTGGATGACTGCACGAAAGGTCAATAAGTACTAAGCATATTTAGAGTTCTGCACTATGCCAGCAAGTTCTTATCATACCAGTTTCTATAGAGTATGGGTATGGTCGATACGGTAGATGGATTATTGGTAGATGTCAGGTGATGGCATTCCTTGCTCCATCCTTTCCAACTTATTCGGAAGTCACATGCAAGTTTCTAATGACTCTGTAGTACAGAAGATACCAAAGATCAGATACAAAGGAGAGAGTAGTTACATTTAGGGTTCACAGTGTCCTTTACAACATCAAATAGTGCCATTTCATAGAGGTTATAGGGCTACCTATTGGGCCAGATGTCATGACCCTAGATAAAAGAGTTATAAGGCAACATTAGGAGGAAATTATGCTTCATGGAGCCATGTACCACCTAGACATGACCAAGAGCACTACGTTGGCTACACAGGCATTCATGTACATTCAGAAGGTCTTAACTACCTCATACCTCGACCACACTGGTAGTTTTGGGTCGATTAATGTAGTTGATATTATTTATTTTTAGTATTTGCATACCGGCAAAAGGATTGGCATCACTCATGAGGTCATCTCTACCTTGCTCAAGATGGACACATAGCTTGCCTCACAGATCTTCATCGGAGGAGTGATAACCCTGATTATTATTGGACTTGGGAGCAGATGAGATGATTTTTGGTCTAGTGCTCCAGGAGAATGTCTTTGTGGATTTACAGGTTGCCCTCATTATGAAATGGTAGAGCCAATTCGGGGATAGCCTAGATAGTTTAAATGTTGACCGTTCTGTAGACCAAAGATAGGTGTAGATTAGAGCTTATTATGCTAGAATAGGCAAAGGGTTAGGACCAGGATCAACCACTTGAGACACCTCCAACACCACCCTTTCAGCCTGATCATCCTCGGCAGGATAATCCACAATAGCCCTTATGGGCAAACATGGATTATATGATAGATATGTAGGTGGATCTTAATGATCTACTTTATGGATCATCCCCTCCTTCAATGCCTCAATGATCTCCTATTCAACCACAACAATCACCATCTAGAGTATCCAGGAGGTTTTCACCATATGGGGGTCTTAGTACATTTACCTCTAGTGCTCCAATGCCAGTTCAGCCCCAGGTACCTCAAGCACCACCATCAGATGATATCTCCAGAAGGTTATCCACCATAGAGGGTGCCATCCAGTGATAGGATCAAACTCTGCAGTCCATCCTAACCCTAGTATAGTCCATACAAACTCGGTACTAGGTTGACGTGTAGGGCATCCGATCGGATTTGGTAGCAGTGGGTAAGAGGTTTGATGATGCCTTATAGGTGGTTGATGAATCCATCATTTAGATTAGAAAAGCATAATAGCTACATGAAGGGAGAGATCCTTAGAGGTAATCCATAGTCCAAACTGATAAGCAGTTAGGGAGATACATTAAAAACCTAAGGAATGATCTCATAACATACCTAAAGTAGCATTCACGAGAAGTCTTGGGGCTCAGGGAGAGTTCAAACCACTTAGCTAAGGTGATGGTACAAATCTTGCAGCCATCGTATGCATTATTACCTAGATTTGAGTTTAGATTTCGGCAGCAGTAGGAGTAGCCACTAGCACCACAACAAGTAGTAGTTCTACCTAGACCTCTTAGGCCATCAGCCTTTCATCCTTCATTTAGACCATCTTATTGCAGGGGACTTGGATCTTCACAGTAGTCATATTTTGTATTCAGGTAGTTTTAAAACTTTTTGGACATTTTGATGTATATAACTAAACTATTAAGTTGTATTTATGTTTATGTTTCCTTTTTTTTCTTTAATTATCCTTATGTTTTATCTTTATTTTTATGCATAATAAAAGCAATAAAAATAACAAGAATGACAAAATATCAAGGTAAATAAATAAAGGCTAAAAGGAAATAAATTAATCATAATTGACCAAAAATGACACAAAGTAAAATGATAACTTTTAAAATTTGCTACGTAAAGCATTAATGCTTTACCTTTTTCACAAGTACCAAAGCCCTCTTAAAAGGTACATATTCCACACATTTTAGAAACAATCATCAGGTAGACAACCCCGATGAAGGTTTTCTATACATTAGAGATACAATCATGGGAAAGTGAAAAAACTTACAGTAGATATATTGTCTGCTTATGGAATGGAGAAATTTGTTAATGATACCCATACTAAATTAGATTAAGAGGATAAAGTGTTTGTGAAAAGGGAATGGATAGGAGTATGTGATGATTTTATTCCCTTATAAGTGTTCTAAGACACTTATGGTGCTGTAAAAAGTCACCTGAAAAGGTTAAAATCAAAAGAGATGCATAGTAAAGAGAAGTGTGGATATTTTATGACTGTATAAAGATTTAAAGGAGATGGTCATAACTCCTCCTAATTCCTTTGGACAAGGGAATTATTAAACTAATAAGAGACTTCACTAGTGATTGATCCACATGGCTGAAGACAAAGTGAAAGACTTTACCAATGATTGATCTATATGGCTAAAGGCAAAGTGAAAGACTTTACCAGTGACTGATCTACATGGCTGGAGATAAAGTGAGATACTTCTTCAATGATTGATCTATATGGCCGAAGCTAAGATCACAGTATAAAATTGAACCACATTGGAAGAGAGATATTCTAGAAGGTTGTTTTAACTTCTAATGATGAGAGGAAGAATTATGATGTAGTGTCTTCAAGATAGATCTACAGATAAGGAGCAAGCTTTTGAGTTCAAGCTATTAGTGACTCCCCACAAATGTATGTTTCCAAGAAATTTTGTAATAAGGGTATTAATTCAAAAGGGGAAAGACATGCTAATAGATGGCATTAACCACCCTAACAAAGTTAGTCATGCCGATAAAGTGCGATAACCATCACAATAGTAAGGCTAGTCATGCCAACAGATGGTATCAACCAATCAATAATCTTACCTAATTTTTCATGTTGATAGTTGGTGCTAATATGATGCAAACAACGAATCTCAATTCTGCATGCTTACAAGTTAAAGCTAATCAAATAGTCAATCTAGGATTAACATAGTGACAAGTTAATGGTAACTATCCAACCAATAGAGAGTTAACATGTAGACAAGCTGATGATAACTATCCAATTATGGGTTAATACATCAATAAACTAATGATAACTACACAATAAAAGGGTTAACACATTTAAAAGCTAATGGTAACTACCTAATTAGAGACTCATTGCCTCAAAAGTTATGTGTTTTAAACTAATCAATTAGAGACTCACTGCCTTAAATGGTATCATTTTTTAAAATAATCAACCAGAGATTTGGTACCTTTGGTACACATCTTTTTTCCTTTCACTTTGAATTTTAGCTCATTTTAGCATAAGTACACTAGTTTCCCAAAATTGAGGCCAGTTGTAAGCACCATAAGTTGAGATAGCCTAGATAAGGGTTACACGATGATAAGAAAATAATATATTTTTGATAGAGAGCATGAATCTTGAAGCTTCAACCTTGCTCCCCACATTTGCATAAATGTTCTTGTGGTTTTTGAACTTGATTTTCCAAGAATTTTGAAAAAAATTTTGAAAACCTTAATTTTGTCCTTTGCCTATCATAGATGACCATCTATCATAATGGACTGTCTATGGTTGTGTTCTTTCAGTCCAAGTTAGATTAGGAGCATTTTTGTAAATTATAGGGAATCATGTGAGGAATGATCGACTGTCACTGATAGATGCCTATATATGGGGTTATTTATAGATTTCTCATATTTTCCAATTTTGAAAATCTTTGATAAGGATCAATTTTTAAAGATATGATCAACATCAAATGTTAGGGATTTAATTTCCTTCTTTTTCAGAGAGTTAGAGTTGGGGTTGATTTCTAACTCTTCTCTAGACATAAAAGGAAAAAAATAGGGTTTTAAAGAGGATCCTACACATCTTGGAAAAGGTAAAACTTTGAGAAAGGGAAAATTCAATTCTTCATTCTTAGAGGCTGCATCTCAAAAATAGTTTTCATACAAAAATACGTACATATATTTTCATTGAACAGGGGAATCAAAGTTAGAGCTTTAGGTCATTAGTCTCCAGTGTTATAGACTTTAAAAAATTCTAAGGGTAATATTTTAGGCTCAATTTCTCTCTCTAAACCACATCACCATCATGTAAATTCACTTATTTTTATAATGCTATCTTTATGATTTTATGTTATTTGATTTATTATTCATGATTTTTGTGATGCCATAATCATTTAATGGTTGTTTAAACATGTAGAATGGCATGTTATGTTGTACTTTTTTCGTGGTTGCGTGATGAATGTTTTATTTAAATTATATTTTAGTATGGTTATTTGTGTTAGCATGATTTAAATCATATTTTATTATTATTTCTATAGATTTGGCATGCTTTAGGGTTTTGAAATTATATATTTAGGGTTATAATTTATTTTCCATATTTTAGAGTTGAAAATATATTTTTTTCCTTGTGTTTTTGTGTGACAGATGGGAGAAGACATCATAAACAACCGTTTATTAGCGTGACAGATGAGACATTGTAGTGTTTTCTCCTTATCCCATCTCTCCCTTTTGCCTAAGCATTTGTTTTTTTTTGCCTTAGGGCATATGTAACCCTTTTTTTTCTAAATTTTAACATATTTGAATGACATTTTTGTTAATCTAGTTCATTTTGGGCGTTACATGCATTTTAGTTTCATTTTGTTTTTGTATGACATGATTTGCATTCTATATTTCATTTTTATTTATTTTAGGGTGTTGTTTATAGATACCATGACCTGAGGCAGCCTAGATTAGGGTTTTTCGATGATGAGAAAATAATATATTACTGACAATGGGTTCGAATCTTGAAGCTCCAATTACGAGTTTCTCAAACTTTCTCAAAGATTTTTTATGATTTTCCAAGTATTTTCAAGTGTTTTAACAGAAATGTATAAAAAACCATAATTTTGGCTTTTAGAGGTGATAGATAACCATCTGTCACCTGAAGGATGGTTGTCCCTGGCCTTCTCTATTCTTTAAGGTCAAATTAGGGGTATTTTAGGAATTTTAAGATTTTGGACTGAGGGACGACCGCCTCTCACTAAGGGATACCTATCTATAGCCCATTTTCCAAAATTTCCACATTTTTGGGAATTCAAAAAGGGGATAAACATATAAAAGGAAAAAATCTAGATTTACAGGGGATAATACCTTTAAATTAGGGAGTTAGAGTTGGAATCCAACTCCAACTCTAACCTAAGTATAAAACCTAAAATTCTAAGTTTTTTGAAGGGAAAGAAATTAAGATTTATACAGCAAAACTTGGGGAAGAAGAAAAGTTGATTTTCTCTCTCAAAGAACTTGCTCTAATAATTTCTTTGATCTAAACACATAAATTTCATTGATTTTTTTTTAAAAAAATAAAGAACATAAATCGGAGTGGATGTCTGGACCACAATAGTTTTAGAGTTAAAATATCTACTGAGGGTAGTATTCTAGGCTCCTTTTCTACCTTTATTTTCTCTCTCTAGAATTGCCATACATGAATCATGTGAAATTTATTTGGATAAATGTGCTTAGATGTTATGTTATGTGATTAGCATGCTTTAATTTCATTGAGATAGAAATATGGATCAGAGGGTATGTAAAGGCATAATTAAAAATAAGATTCCTCCATTGTTGTAACATTGAGTTTTTTTCTGTGTTCTATAACTTTATGTTTTGATGTGTTTTTTGTTTAATTACGTGCATAATTTGATGCTATAATACTATTTTGGCGTGATTTGGTATGATTTAGGATTTAATAATCACATCTATAGGGCCAAAATATGTTTTTATGTATTTTTTGCATGAAAAGCTTGCATTCTATTCTGTCCAATGGAAACGGATGGAAAAAAGAATCGATGGATGCTCTTCTGTCAGAGTGACAAACGAGATGTCACAGGCTTTCGTCTCATCCCATCCCTTACCCTAGTTATAGGCATCCCTCACCTATTTGGGGCATCTGTGGCTGATTGTTAGCATATTTTATTATATATTTTATGTATTTTATGTATTTATATCATTTATTTGATTTCTATGATTATATATGGTTCAGTTCTATAGGTAACAGTATTTTATACTGTATATACAATTTTATGATTTCTTTTGCTGATTTGTATTGCATTGTATTATTATAATACTAATTTGTTTACCTTTTTATACGGTTCATGTTGAGTATGTAAAATCTTTGATCTTAGGAGGATTTTTGCAAGGCATCTTACATTGGGATTTGCGCCCCAATTCATTATTTAGTTCCTTTAATTATTTCAATTTGTTTTATGTTATTTAATGTATTTGGTAATTCAAATATATTTTTACTTTAGGGATGTAATAGGTAGTAAAAAATTATTTTTTGTGCATTCTTAAAAGGAGCAACATTTAAAATGGTTTCTATTAAATAAATTGGCTTTTCCTTCAAAACTTTGACCAATGTCCAAATTTTCATCCAAAGCCAAACAAGAGGAAATAAAAAGGATTTTTATAAGTATGCATGAGGGAACCAATGTTCCCAACCTAAATGAATGTATCGATTTATATACGTAATTTATTTTTTCTTGCTTGACGATTTGCTCATGTAATAATTTAAGTAGAATTTTATTCTTGTTAAGTATTTATTTATTGTTTTCTTTGTTATGATTAGGATATTTGTTTAATTCTATCGCCTACATCGTGTGAGAGAGGAGAGTGGATTACTTTTAAAACTTACTTGTAAAACAACACCTAACCAAAAATGCCTAGTAAGAGTGATATCCTAAATATCAATCTTTATTTAGGCATCAAAAGGTCTAGATTTATTTCCCGACATTCTGTCGGGTGGCAACTCTATGATATCTAACTTTTTAGGCCCATTAGTAGATGCCTTCATGGGTTAAATACCAACCATAAATTGGGCTTGATCCCTCTTTATGGTAAAGTGGATAATTCATGATTAAAAGTGAGCCTTCTCTGATCTTAGACCCTAAAAGTGGACCTTAAAGAATCTAATAGAAAATGAGCAATGGCTTTGGTGCGCATCACAGTGGCGACTCCACTGAGGACCAAATAGACCTTGCTCCTAAAAGCATCTTGGTTAAGTTCTTTATAATTGAGTTCTTTTAATTAATCTTATCTCTTTTTTAAATTACATTTCTTGCATAAATCCTAGAACCCTAGAATTAAGGTAGGCATCCCTTTTTAGTACCGATGCTATCCTGAAGCACGCCCTACATTCACTCAATGTAGGGAGGTGTCAAAGAGATCAATTATTGTAAATTATTTTTTAGTTAATTAATTAACTTGTTTTGATTTATTTTAATGTGCTAATCAATTTTCTTTATTTATTAATTTGTGTGAGCCATTATTTTTCATGAATTTGTGAAGTTTTTTGAGAGAATTATTATGCTTTTGAGATCATCATTCAAGTGGTTCTTTTCTACTCCTTTTATTATTTTTATTGCATTTAGATTTTATTCTATTTTAATTTAATTTATTATGCTTTATTTATTGGTTTTGTTTCATTTACTTAATGTTAGTACTTTATTTTATTTTTTAGATATATTTGATTTTTGGGGATGTAATAATTTCATAAAAAAGGAATGTTTGGTACACTAATTGATAAAAGTTATTTAAATGTTTTATACTTAATTAATTTGCATTTTTCTTAATAAAATGGATCAATTTCCATTTTTTCCCAAAATTATATAGCAAAAGAAGATTCAGGTTTCATGAAAATTGAGATCACTTATCCCGTGTTTTCCTAAAGTTAATAAAGGCTCTTCATCTTTCCTTTTGTGAATATGTATGAGGGAACCAATAATTAATGAATAGCCTATTTTATGTATGATATTTCATATTTTCTTTGGATGATTTGCTTATGTAAAAAAAATAAATAGTGGATCTATTTTATTTTATTTATTCACTCTATTTATTGCTTTATTTGCTCAATAATTTTTTTTTATTTTTTTCGTAATGCATTATATGAGAAAGGGGGTAGTGGATTAATAAATAAAAACCTAGTTATAAATAATACCTAATTGAGATGCCAAGTAAGAGTGATGTCCTAAATACCAATCTTTGTTTGGGTATCAAAAGGTTGAGAATCATTTCTCAACTTCCTGGTGGATGCTGACTCCATGATATCCACCTCTTTAAGCTCATATTGGATACCTTAATAGGTTGACCATCAATAATAATTTGGGCCTAGCCCTTTTTAATGTGAAGTGGCTAGTTTATGAGTTATAATAAGCTTTATCTGGTCTTAGGCCTTGTAGACACTGTAACCTAAGGCAACCAAGATCAGGATTGTACCATGATGAGAAAATAATATATTTCTGATAGAGAGCATGAATTTTGAAGCTCCAACCTTGATTAAAACTTTCATAAAAACTATATGGTTTTCTGAGTGTTTTTGAATGATTTTGACAAAAAAAACACCAAAAAGCTTGTTTTTGGCCTTTAGCAATAACAGACGGATATTTGTCATAATTGGGATGATCTTCTATGGCCATCTCCCTCCAGTTTAGATTAGATTAGGGGTATTTTTGTAAATTTTATGGAATCATATGAGGGACGGTCATCTGTGGCCATCTTCTTCTAGTCTAACTCAGATCAAAGGAATTTTTTTAAATTCTGGGAAATCAAGTGAGGGATGGCCATCTTTAAATGATAGTGTGGGGTTATTTCTAGATTTTCCACATTTTTCAAATTTGAAAATAGATACAAGGATTGGATTTGATAGACTCTAAATTTGAAGGGATTAATCCTTCCATATCTGGAGAATTAGAGTTAGAGTTAGTTTCTAATTCTTTTCTAGATATAAAAGCTAAAATTATGGTTTTTAAAAGGGGGGAATATAATTTTGAGAAAGGAACAATATTTTTTAGAGAGAGAAATTAATTCTCTTCTCTTGGAACCAAGATTCAATATAAATCACTTACACTAAAACACAAAAATCTCTTTATTTTTAAACAATGAAATTCTAGGATCGAAGTGGAGATTGGCACTTCTAGTTTCGTATAATCATGAATATCTTGAGGGTAATATTCTAGATTAAATATACTCTCTAGCTCATATTATAATCATAGAAACATGTTTATTGTTTTATGATATTGTAATGTGTTCTTTTATGTTTGGTTATTCAAATTTGAATGATTTTTGAGATGCCATGATGATTTTAGATTTTCTAATGTGTTAGAATAATTTGTTAAGGTTTATTTCCTCCATAAATGTGTATATAGTTTCTTGAATTAAAATTCTATTTTGTATATATTTATTTTTTGATCAAAAGCATTTTTAGATGTCATATTAGATTTGGCATACATTAGGACCATAAAATCACATATTTGGGGGTTTAGTAGAGTTTTCCATTCTTATTGGTTTGAAAAACTACTTCCTGTCTTTATTTTCGAGTAACAAATGGGAAGAAAGCATCACAGATGGCATTGCAATGCTTTCTCTTTATTCCATCCCTCCTTTTGCTTGGGGCATCCATCAATCTCTAAGGGCATCTGTGGCTTGATTTTCTTAAGTTTTTAATATATTTTAATGTTGCTTTTATCATGAAGTAAGTCATTTTCTTAGTATTTATTTTTAGATTCTTTTTTGTATCTTTGTGAGTGTAGTTTCTAGTCTATATCCATGTCTTTATTTTTAGCATGATTATTTTGTTATTATTTTAAGTTATTTTATTATTTGTGATTTTTTATATGCTAATTAATTTGGTTTCTTTGTGTCTTGTGCAAGCAAATTACTTTATATCTTTTTGGAGTTCTCGAGGGATGATTATTTATCGGGAGTCATGCCCCAATCGGTTCTTTCATTCTCTCTCTCTTCTGATTTGCACTACAAAAAAATGAAATAGTGACTGAATTTAGCGATGGCATAATTTTCGTTGCTATTTAGCGACGGATTAGTGACTGCTTTAAATTTCAGTTGTGAAAATGTATATATGATATGTTTAACGATGAACTAGCGACGAAAAAATAAAATAGTTGCTAAATATTGGCGGTAATGAATGGCACCAATTTTTGCAATGAAATTAGCGACAAAATACTTTGTTGCTAAAAACTTTTCAATTTTTTATGTTAGGTAATTAATTTCCCAAAACATAGCGATGGAAATTTAATTGCTAATTGAAGTGCAATTTTAGCGATGAATTAGTGACGAAAATTTAATCACTAATTAAAAATATTTATATTATATTAATTGTTTATTTTCAATTAAATTTTTTCAAAATTTTATAAATTTATTTATTGATTAGACTATGCATTATAATATTAATAAAAATATATATACATATTTATGCTTACTAATTATATTTAATAATTTTTCTTTATACATGAAAATATATCGAAATTCAGTCTTTTTACTAATTTTGATAAGATTCACATTTAATCTTGAAATTATATAATAAAAAAATTCTAATTATAAAAATTTTTCCTTTTAGTTTATGTTAAAAATATTTATGTGTTTTATTGTGAGAGTTTTTAAATATTATTAGTGGTAAAGAATTATATGAACCCTTAATTATTATATAATATCATTATTTAGAAAAGATAATACTTTTTTTGTCAATTTTTCGAAAATATAAACTTATTTATATAGAAAATTTATTTTTTTAATAATAATAATAATAATAATAAAACTAATTGTTACAATTATTATGTAATTACATTATAAAAATTAATAAAAATAAATATTTGTAAAATAATAATATAAAATTTATTATCTCATTTAAAATAAATACTTTTTTAATTTATTTTTATTTTGCTAAAATTTGTTCAAATATTAAATTATTAGAAATTCTAATCATATATATTTACCAAACCATTATTGCATATAGAGATAAAATGTTAAAATTGATAGGGACATTTTAGTATTTTGAAAATATTAACCCAAGATATAAAAGCCATATTTTCCCTTCCCTTTTTACCGTTTCTTTCTTATCTTTTCATCACCTTTTTTTTTGTTTCTTCTGCTGCATGCCTAAACCGAAATCAAAGACCATGATTTATACCTATTTTCTTCCTTTTACCTTTAATTTTTTTCCCTTTTTACTGTCATTTTAGTTTTAATTTACCTTTTCCATATACAATTTTGAAGGGAGGTTAGGGATTTGTTGGAGAAGAGAGAAGAAATTTTGATACCTAATCTATAGTTTTAGAATTTATTTGATGAGTTTTTTGCTATTTTGATAGTTTTTTGATGAGGATGGAACAAAATCAATTAAAATATCAATTAAATACATTTTCCTATGAAAATCTTGACAATTACAAAATTCATTTAGATGAAAATTTTCACTCTTGAATCAAATAATCGTTTAAACTAATTAATTCTTTCTTTAATAAAAATATATCTTGATCATTATCATAGTAAATATCACATAAACTATTCAAAAATTTATCTATATACCAAGACATATTTAAAAGAAAATACTTGATGAATTATAACCTGATGATAATATTAAAGTAGGAGTTTCGGTTAAGGTTAGAGATAGAGTAGTACAAGGATTACACGTACAAGCTTTTAAAAATATAAGTTATAAATCTAAGGTTTTATTACATAGGAAAGTTGATATTACAAGGGATTTTTATTCTTTTCTCTAATTTTGAACTTGAAATATTTTTTCTTTTGAAGGTTGTGAAAGAAAATCTTGAAAAAACTCTACCTTGCATCTGATGAGATCATCTTCTTATAACAAATGCTTGAAGATAAGGTCGGTTGTTGGAGATAAAATCTGGAACTATTAAAAATAAATGTCTACCTCATGCATTGAATGAAATAATAATCTTAATAAGGTGATAAGGTGCTATGATGAGCCTTCGTCAGTCTCTTGAAAGATATGCTTTTGAAAATACTAATAAAAGATAACTTTGCTTTTCGAAATAGTAAATATTTTCAAAAAAATGCCCTCTTGAAAAAATATTTTACTATTCACCTTTTTGAAAAATTGTATTTAGAAATGATGACTTTTAAAAATTTGAAAGTTATAATAAAGTTTAGTTTTGTAAAGTAAGGAGTGTCGGGAGATATGAAGTAGCCTACAATTATTGACTTTTTTCTTTTTCTTTTTCTTTTTCTCATTTTTTACATTTGCATTTTCTTTACATTTACATTTATATTTTACATTTTACATTTTACAACTCAATATTTGCATATAAATCTCACGAGTCTTTGAATACATGACAAGGGGGAGGAGTGTTGCTTCTTGATGAAGTAGCCTTTCTAGCTGAAATTCGATTGATAATAGAATTAAATTATTCTTTAGATGTTGCTGTTGATAATAAATTGACAATTTGATTTTTATCTAAAATGAAACCTACTGGAGAAGTTGATGATGATCCTGTAGGAGTAAAATAATTGACAATTGCTTGAATATCTGCTTTTTTTATTTCAAAAGTATCCCACCATTTTATTCTAAATTTTATGTAAAGGACTGAAAGTTGGTTAACCTACTTTGAAGTGTGATAAGTCCAAGACATTATCCAATGAACCTTAAAAATTTCACAATATTTAAAAAAGATTATCAGAAGCATCCAACTGACAATAAGTTTTGAACTTGGCAAAAGCTTCTTTTATTGGATATGGAAATGCTTCGATAATTAAACCCATATAACTGAACCATTTGATTAACCAATTAGGAAAAAGCCCACCAAATTTATGTGAAAAATAAAAGAACCAAAATGCTAAAATTTCTCAAGTTAAATGCTTTGTACCATGCTTTTTGATAATCATAGTAACTATATACCAACTTGGGAGGGTATCCTAATAAAGTAATTAGTAAATACAATATGTGACCCCATTTCGATTGAGGTATAACATTAATAATTTTAACTTTGCTATAAGCAATTCTATCTTTATCTCTTAGATCATAATGATGCTTTATTTCTACATATTCAGAATCTACTAATATGGCTTGATAATATTCTCTTGATTTATTCGGATTCCTCATGAAAATACCAACTATTAGGAAATAAATAATGAATTAACCTATAAAAACTTTGAGTTTTTGCCAAATTAAGTTCTTCTAGTTTTAAAACTTTAATAACTAATTTTTTCTCATTTAAAAAATAAGGAGAAGAAATTTTTATTGTTGAAAGAGAATGAGAGTATATAACAGGAGAAGAGGGAGAAGAAGGTGAAGTAAGTGCTGTTGAATATGGTTTAAGAGGTGTAAAAGGTGTAAAGGTTTGTTGTCTTAAGAGTGGAGAAGATTGTGGGAAAAAGGGTCTAAATCTGAAGTAGTAATCCTAATAGGAGGAGGTGTGAGTGAAGGATTCTGCTGATAATTTCCTAATGATAATGAGTTTCCTGCTAATAATGTAGCTTTTGTCAAACTTTCGTATTAGAATTAATTTTCCCTGTAAGAATTTTCAAGAAAGAAAATCAGGTAAACTATTATCTTTTTCCTTAATGAATTCGATCTCGAAATCAAAGTTACTAAGGAAAGCTTGCCATTTTGCAGAAGTTTGTTTTGAAATTAAATTTTTGGCATCTTTTTTGATAATATATTTTGCTAATAAAAAATCAAGCGTAGTAAAAACCTTTTCATGTATAAATCATCTTCAAACTTTTTAATGTATAAAATAATGCTTAAATTTTCCTTTTTGATAGTGGAATAGTTCTTTTGACTTTGATTCTAGATTCCTGAATAAAATCTTACTAGTTCTTCTTTGTTTGTTTTTTTTTTCATTTTTATTTTAAAACACCACCATAACCTATGTCATTAGCATATATTTCATTTATCAAAAAAATTTTAGGATGAGGAATATTTAAACGTGATAATTCTTAATTTTTTCTTTAATTTCTTTTACTATCTTAGTATGTTTTTCTGTCTAGGGTTTAGGTTTCTTTTTTAACCTATTATATAAAGGCTTACATAATTTTCCTAAATCTTTGAAAAAATCATGTACATAATTTAAACATCCTACAAATCTTTGTAATTATTTTTTATCTTTTTATTTCAATTGGAAATTTACTAGTAAATTCTAAACATTTATTTATTGGTTTTATAGTGCATTGATCTATATCTTGTCTTAAGAATCTAACTTTAGTTTGGAAAAGTTGAATCTTTGGTGTGGAGACTACTAATCTATTCTGATGAATTAAGTGAAAAAATCTTTTTAAATGTTTGATATGTTGGCTTATTGAATTTGAAAAAATTAATACATCATTAATTTATACTATTGAAAATTCATGTATTGGTTTTAATATATCATTCATAATATTTTGAAATTCTGAAGGAGCATTTTTTAAACTAAATGGCATAACATTCAATTCATAATGTCCAAATGGAATAGTAAATGCTATCCTATACCTATCTTCTTCATCTATTTGTATTTGCCAAAATCTTGATTTCATATCAAATTTAGAAAAAAATATTTGTATCGTATAACTTTTTTTAATAAATCTCTTTTATATGGTATAGGGTATCTTATCAATTATAAAACTACATTTAAAGGTTTATAATTTATTACTAATCTAGGGGTTCCTCTTTCTATTTCTGCTGCATTCATAACATAAAAATGTGGAACATGACCAAGGGAACTTAGAATCTCTTATTAATCCTTTATCCTTTAGATCTTGGATTTATTTTCCACAAACGTTTTCTAAATCTGGTGTCATTTTGATAGCTTGAGATTTCATTGGAATTTTCTTTTCATCAAAGTCCTTTACGTAAGGTAATTTTACTATATGCTACTTTCTATTTCAAAAAGCATTAGGTATTGGTCCACAAATTTCATTTGAAAAAGTGTTTTCAAATTTTTTTTATTTTTTCTTTTATTTCTTGACTATCTAATTGTTCTTTTATTCTTTTTCCTTTTATTTCTTTTATGACAAATTTATTTATTTTTTGTTTATTTTTTAATAAATTGATTTCTTAAATATTTTTTCTTAAATGACTAATTTCTCTAGATACTATAGGAATTGCAAATTCAATAAGAATTTCTTTATCTAGAATTTTTGTCTTAATACCATTATCACATACCTAAAAAGGATATAACATTATAATAAAGAGTGTTCCTAATATAACTCCAAAATTTAAGTTTTTGACTAAAACTAAATGAGTTTTAAAGCAATATCCATTATTGCAAATCTTAATTCTTGATAATTTATAATTAATTATTAACTTAGATCCATTAGTGGTACCTAATCTTTCATAAGTTTTTTCATAATATTTGGTTGGGATTAAACCTTTCTGAATACAATTTTGATCTGTTTCGCTATCTATTAAAGCTAAAGTAGTTAATTGAAAATCATCGTTAACTACTATATCTAATTTTACATAGCACGTTTGATAATTTACTTGAGATAAACTATTTATATATTCATCTTGTGTATCTTTAATAATAAAACTGGAGGATGCTATTCCTTTTAGTTTTTTTATCTTCTTTTACAAAATTTAGTAAGACTAATCTTTAAACTTTCTTCTTCTAAATTTTGAGCTTTTCCTTTTAATATATTTACTTCTTGTTTCAATATTTTCATTTCTTCCTGAAGATCTTGAATAGTTGATTCTTTTTAATTTTAATTCTTTTATATACTTTAGGTAAATTATAAAATGTAAAATCTCTTTTTTCTTTTGTACTTATGATTTCTTTTAGTCTAAGTAAATCATTCTTTTTTATTTTTGAATCATCTATTTTATCTATTATAAAAATTCTTTTTCATTACTTATCATATTTATATTATTACATTGATATGGTCGTATACAATTATAAGATTCTAATTTAGAATTACTATCTATACTATTATTTTCAGATTCCTCACTTATTGCATTTAAATCATTTTCTGAATAGTTAGTAACTTCTTCATCACTACTAGAATTTTATTTAATTATAATTTTAGCTATTTCCTTTTTTATATTATTCAGAAACATCTAGGTTATTAATACATTTCTTTATCCTACAATCTCTTGAATAATGTTCTTACCTGCCACATTTATAACCAATTACTATATCTTTCTTACTAGTCTTAGGTCTAAATTTTTTTATTTTAATTTTTGCTTAATAGGTTTTTCTTAATTATAAATTGTGTTTGCAAGGGAGAGCTTCTCAAATAAAAATTTAGCTTAGTTATTACTTTTATTTTCTCTTAGTTTTCAAGGAATGATAGTTTAGAGTATGAAGATAGTCTTTGGTTTTCTGTAAAGGGTTATCAAAGAAAGCTTCTTTACTTTATATTTTTGTGTCTTTTATTTAATTTTGCATTAGTTCTTAAGATGAAGTGTGAGTAGTTTTTCTACTTTTGCTAGAGGATACTTGAATCTTTAAATTATATTGTAAAGACTTAGTTATTCTTTAATTCAATGCAAGTTTGATTACTTCTTTGTTTTGAGCAAATTCTTATTTTTGGTTATTGTTAAATTGATTGTTAACTTATTTTATAAATGGTTAAAGATTGATTTATGCATGACTATTGGTTTGTATGTTCTTGGATTGGTTTGCTTGAATTAATGCATGATTATTTTCTCAGTTACATATAATTATGTATTGGTAAGAGTGAGTTAGTATCAAGAAGAGTTGAACTAAGAATAGTTTGGATCTAAGTTTACTTGGAAAAAGATTTAATGAATATCTAGGAGTATAAATTTTGATTTTTATGCTAAGTGTTGAATTATTCCTAACCAGAAGGTTTAATACTTAGAATGATATTCTTGACTAAGATATCTGGCTTTCCTTATCTAGTTTTTCCATAATCACTTGTGTTCTTCTGAAATTAAGTTATTGCAATATTGGTTAAAGTGGACAGTCATTTAGTAGAAGTTGTCTTTATTATTGATTTTTACCAACTCTTATTATTTAATTTTATTTAAGTCTTAGTTTTATTTATTGATTTCTTGCATTAGTTTTATTGTTTTTGGTTGATTAAGTTTTTTTTTTAAATTTAGTTTACTCTTCATCATTACAGATTTGGGATTTCTCTTCTCTCATACACATAAATTTTCATATTAAAAATCTATAAATCTTTTCGCATTTACATAAGTTTTCCTTGGGTTTGATAATTGGGGTCATAATCTATATTTTCCTATATTACTAGCCAATCGAGTACACATACTAGACATTGATCAAGTTTTTAGCGCCGTTGCTTGGGAGACGTTAGAATATGGTTATTTATTTTTTATTTTTAAAGTGGATTTTGTGTGTTTTTCTTCTTCTTCTTCTTCTTTTATTTTCTATTCTTTTATTAACTTTATTTTTTTTATTTTGTAAGTGTCAATGTTTATGGTATGAGGTGATCTAAATTTACCTAGTAACCCTAAAATTGAGAGAATATTTCATAGAATTAGGAGACTATGAGTTACCATGAATAATCAAGGGATACATGTAGACCCACTGCTCAATATTGATGACCTACCTCATAATGACCCACCTATAAATGATCTACCACCATTTAAGATAGAAGAGCAAGACATGCATTATCAAGCTTCTAGGGATGGATTTAAACCTAGAACTATTAGAGATTATGCTATCCCTAGGTGGAATGAGGAATATAAAACCATTAGGATACCTTATAATCAACACTTTGAGATAAAACCTACTACCATCACCAGGGTCTAAAAGAATCATTTTTTAAGATCGAAAATAGAGGATCCTGCTCAGCATTTAGATATCTTTTTAGAAATTAGCGATACAGTCCAAATAGCCAATGTTTTTATAGATGCCATTAGGCTTAAGTTTTTCCCTTTTACTCTCATTGGCAAGTTTAGGAATTGGTTGTAAATGCTATCAAGTTAATCCATTTAATCATGGCAATAAATACAAGAAAATTTTGTATACCGGTTCTTTTCCTCTACCAAGATAGCTAATATTAGGAACAACATCCATAACTTCCATTAGTTATATAAGGAACCATTCCATAAGGTTTGGGAAAGATTTATTAGGCTCTTAAAGAGTTGTCCACATCATGAAATTTTTATTCATCAATTAATTTCTATTTTCTATGTAGGTACGAACCAATCTCCAAGGTCTCTCCTAGATGCAGGTTCTAATGGAAGTTTCATGAACAAAATCCCTAAAGATGCTTTCTTACTCATTGATGAGATGGTAACAAATGATCCTCAATAGACAAGTATTAGATCCACATAAAAGAGATAAGGAGTATATAGTGTAGATGAAGTAACTAGGCTCAATTCTCAAATTGAGCTATTAAAAAAGGAGGTAAATGGATTAAAGGCTCAAAAAGTGTTTATTTTATATAATGCATGTGATGGGTATGCAGGAACACAAGGAGAAACTGGAAACAAGAGTGAGGAAGGCTTAAGCACTTTAGTGGAAGAAGTGAATGCATTAAACCCTTACAGCAATACTTATAATCCCGGGTGGAGGAGTCACCCTAATTTTTCATGGAGAGAAGGGAATAATGCATCCACATCCAGCACTTAGCTTAGGGCTCTCTATAGTTAAAATCTAGCCTCCCATAGCAATAACTAGCCACCACACCAACCTCAAGCCCAAGCACACTATCCATCCATATATCAAGCTCCACTATATCAACTCCTAGGTTGAAAATATGCTACAAAGTTTCTGCCTTGTGATAGGTTTTTCTGTTTGATTGCAAGTAAATCTAGGTTTGCAAATTAAATTTTGAGAAAGACCATCTATTTATCATAATGTCCTTATGCCTTTTGTGTTAATAGAACCAACATATTATCCTCACCTATTATTAGATAATTATTAAAAATATATAATATTTTTAGTGATAGAATGGTCACGGATAATTCCATCATGAATTTTTAATCATGAGGCAAATTTACCAATGGAAATATACTTACCATCGTTAAATTTACCTACGGAACATATCATTCCATTAGAAATTTGCCTATAGAATACCTATTTCTATCGATAAAATTTTAAACGAAAAATATAATTCTATTAGTAATTTTCACAATTGAAATTAAATCTGTCGGTAAATATCGCAATTGACGATAATTTTTCTATTTTCACCTCTCGATGGAATTAACGATGGATGTTGTTTTCCATCGGTAAATTTATCGATGAAAATATTTTTCATCATAAAGGTGCCTACAACCGATTTTCCTATGCCTTTTTTGTTGCTAAATTTCATCACCATTTTGGTTTCCCTACAAAAATTCATTTAACTCCATTAGGAAATAGATTTTTCTTTTAGTGTATTAAAATACAATTTAACTTTTTTTCCTATTATATTTCACTTTTAAATCATTTCTTAAAAATTCTTAATTTATCTAAAAACTAGTCATCTTTAAATTACTAATTAATTTGAGAAAAAAGCTTCCATTTGAGATCTAGTCGGGCTAATAGAATCTTCACTTTATTTTTCTCCGATATATAATGGTCTTGCAAAACTTGTATTGAAATTTACTCCTTTTAATTCTAAATATTTTGCAAATAATGATCTAGGTATTGAAGGCCTATTGTTTAAATAAATAGAAGAACTACTCGATTGATTATGGTTTAAGGAAAAATCTATTTGGATAAATCCATCACTATATTCTAATATTCTTGAAAATTGATTATTAATATTAATTGGTCTAGGTTCACATACTTCTTTTAATTTCCAATTTCCTGATCTAGTAATCTCATCCCATCTAAGTCATTTTTGAATTTGAATATTAGAATGGGTAAATAATAAAGTTTCATTTCTTTTAAAAGTTTCCTAGTTTTAGGATCTATGGTCGTGGATATTGCTTTATAATCTATTCCATTTATTACTACTATTGCTCTAACATTTTTCTTAAAATTTAAGTTATTTGTCTTAATAGTTAAAGTTAAAGTGTCCAATATCTTTGAATCATATAGGCGAATAGTAAATCTTGAAAAACAATTAAAATATATCGGTCCATTTGCTAAATTAGTTTTGGCTATAGCAAGTAAAGAATTAAAAAAAATTAACATGTCTAGCATGTCTTAAATACATTAAAATAGGAGTGTATAATCCTAGTCTAAATAAAGGTTTTAATGCTAACTATACAGATCCTATATGCAAAAATCTATATTTTTTATTCTTATGTTCATTTATTGTTTTTTCCGATAACAATTGAATAGTTTCATGTTCCTAATTAATAGTTATTGTTTGTTCAATTTGTTTAATAGAATAATCATGAAAAAATTCAAAAGTTCCTATTGAATATATTGTTTGAATATCTGTTTAGGTATAGTCCAATCAAATAAATCATTCTCTACTTTTTCAATATTTATTTCTATCGAATTTATTTCATCTAACTCACTAATATTATCTTCTCCAATTGAACTAGATCTAGAATCTTTAATAGAAAATATTCTACTTAATCTATCCATCTGAATATATTCAATCAATCTAAATTTAAAAAGAAGTAAAAAATTAAACCTATGTGAATCACGAGACCACCCAGCTTATTGGGACCACCAACTTGCCATCTCGGCTTCCAAAGGGTAACCAACACTAAGCCTTTAGGGCTGGCTAATATTTCATCTCTCTAAGTACAGTCTCAAAATTCTTTTTAAATTTATCTTAATTAAATATACTTATTTGGATATTTTATTTAGAATATTTATCTAAGAAAGATTTAGATTATCAAATTCAACTTCACTAGATAATATATCTTCTAATATATCTAAAATAATTTCTTATTCAAAATATAGATCTAATAATGCTAATATAACTTCACTTTGAGAATTTAATTCTATTATCAACTAAATTTTAGTGGAAAGGGTAACTTTATCAAGAAGAAACACTCCCCCCCCTCGTTGTGTATTTGAAGACTTGCAAAACCCATATGCAAATATTGAGTTGTAAAATGTAAATGCCAATGTAAATGTAAATGTAAAGAAAATGCAAATGTAAATGCAAACATAAAAAAA
Source organism: Excoecaria agallocha (assembly GCA_037975025.1). Classification (NCBI taxonomy): domain Eukaryota; kingdom Viridiplantae; phylum Streptophyta; class Magnoliopsida; order Malpighiales; family Euphorbiaceae; genus Excoecaria; species Excoecaria agallocha. The sequence continues at coordinate 100,676,873 of CM075807.1, read as the reverse complement.
AGTAGGGAGTGTTGGGAGATATGAAATAGCCTACAATTGTTGACTTTTTTTCACATTTGCATTTACATTATACATTTTTTTTAGATTATTACACTATTGCAGAAAAATATTAAATATATGATCAATAGAAATAAACATTTAATTAACATATTAAAAAATAATAAAAAATCAATACTTATATGTTAAATATATAAATATATATATATATATAAGCTATAATTCTGTCATAAATTAATCCTAGAATAGAGGTTGACCTGATCCTGCATTTTTGGTATTAGAGCTTGGTGGGGGTAGTATGAGCATAACTTGTTTAAATTTTGAGCCTCAATTTCTTTGGGAATTCACTTAGAGTAAAGTTATATTAATAATATTAGATCTATATTGGGAACAAGAAATTGTTTTAGATAAATTAGACAATATATTATCTTGCAAAGTTGAATTAGAAAATCTGAGTCTTTCTTAGATAAATATTCTAATTAAAATATTCAAATGATTAGCCCTAAAGGCTTAGTGTTGGTTAGCCCTTGGAACCCCAGATGGAAAGTTGGTGGTCTAGATAAGCTAGGTGGTCCTATCATTCGCACAAGTTTCATTCTTGACTTCTTTTTAAATTTAGATTGATTAAATATATTCAGATGGATAGATTAATTAGAATATTTTCTATTAAAGATTCTATATCTAGTTCAACTAGCAAAGATAATATTAAAGAGTTAGATGTAATAAATTATGTAGAAATAAATATTAAAAAAATAGAGAATGATTTGTTTGATTGGACTATACCTAAAAAAGATATTCGAACAATATATTCCATGTACACTTTTGAATTCTTTCATGATTATTCTATTAAACAAATAGAATAGACAATAGCTATTAAACATGAAACTATTCAATTGTTATTAGAAAAAGAAATAAATGAACATAAGAAGAAAAAATATAGATTTTTGCATATAGGATCAGTGCAGATAGCAATAAAACCTTTATTCAGACTAGGATTAGATACTACTATTTTAATGTGTTTAAGAGATGCTAGACATGTTAATTTTTCTAATTCTATACTTTCTATGGCTGAAAATAATTTAGAAAATGGACCGCTATATTTTAATTATTTTCTAGGATTTACTATTAGCCTACATGATTTGAATATATTAAACACTTTAACCTAAACCATTAAAATAAAGAACTTAAATTTTAAGGAAAATGTTAGAGTAATAGTAGTAATATATAGAATATATTATAAAGTAATGTCCACGACCGTAAATCCTAAAACTACGAAACCTTTTAAAATAAATGAAACTTTATTATTTGAAGAAAATAGAGCCCATTCTAATATTTAAATTTCAAAATGACTTAGATGGGATGAGATTACTAGATCAGGAAATTGGAAATTAAAAGAAGTATGTGAACCTAGACCACTTAATATTAATACTCAATTTTTAAGAATATTAGAATATATTGATGGATTTTTCCAAATAGATTTTTCCTCAAACCAAAATCAATTGAGTAGTTCTTCTATTATTTAAAAAATAGACCTTCAATACCTATATCATTATCTACAAAAAAAAATTAGAATTAAAAGGATTATATTTCAATACAAGTATTCCAAGACCATTATATACTGAAGAAAAAGAAAGTGAATATAATATTAACTCGACTAGATCTCGAATGGAAGCTTTTTCTCAAATTAATTAGTAATTTAAAGATGACTAGTTTTCAGATAAATAAATAATTTTTAAGAAATGATTTAAAAGCATAATATAAAAGCAAAAAGTTGAATGGTATTTTAATAACTTTTCTTAAGAAAATTAAGTAATTTTAGAAGTTTATAGTATAAAGAAATGGAAGATAAACAAGTTAATATTCTTTTATTTTATGGTTTGAAAATTACTGTCATTATAATAGCATAGACTATCCAGTTTAAAAAGAAATTAATGTATCTTCAAAGATAGGTAAACAATGAAATACTTTAGAAGGAAAATCGATAGTATCTATATATATTCCATTAGAGTGTATTCAAGTAAAAAAAAACTTATTTTGCCAAACCATTTAAAGAAATGAAAGCAAAAAATAAAGATGTAGGAAAGGATTTACAACATGTAATATTGCAAAATAACTTTTGAAATGAAATATTATATACTATAGCTAATAAATTAAATAGAGCAGAGGAAATTGTACAAATACCCAAGTCATAAATGGAAATAGGTCAGATATCGAAACCATTAGTAGAAAATTCACCTATTAAAATAGAAACACAATTGCTTAAACCTTTTGAATTTTCACCAGGAACAATTATTAAGTTAAAAGATGAAGATCCTGTATTAAGAAAAATAGAATAAAAATTAGCAAAGCAAAGTATTAAGGATAAATGGATTATGATTATAGATGAAGAAACTATGTATGAGATAGAAACTACATTAGAAGTAGAAAATATATAAGAATAGTTTAAGTCAAATAATGAGGATGAATTTTCAATTAAAAAATTATATTTTAATACATATACACCCAAACTAAAAACTAAAAACTATTATCCTAGACCTACAATATCAATTAGAATATGATGGTAGATCTTTATATGAATGAAATATAGATGGTTTATCAGAATATCAAATATTAAATTTATTACAAGAAATGACTATGACAGCTAGTGCTTATAAATCAAAAGGAAACAGTGAAACTACAATAGCTCAAATGTTAATATCAGAATTTACTGGATAATTAAAATGATGGTGGGATCATTATGTAGTTGAGATAGATAGGAATTCTATTTTAACAACATGTAAAAGCATTGTTAAAATATAAAATAATATTGAAATAGAACAAGATGACATAATAGGTACATTAATATTTCCTATTACTAAAAATTTTTTTGGAGATCCTCATTTATATCAAGAAAGAAGTTCATAAATTCTTCAAAAATTAACTTGTCCTAAATTACAAGACTTTATATGGTATAATGATTTATTTTCATATAAATCAATGACTAGATTAGACTGTAATAATAATTATTAGAAATAATGATTTTTAGCAAGATTACCTAAGTTATTTGCAGAAAGAGTAAGGAGTAGGTTAAAAGACATAATAATGGTACAATATCTTATAATGAATTATCTTATGGATAACTAATAAATATTATTAACATAGAAGGATTATCAATTTGCACTAATTTAAAATTAAAAGCAAAATTAAAGAGAGATAGTGTAGTAGGAAGAAAAGAATTAGGTTCATTTTGTAAACAATTTGGTTATCAATAGATTAGAGCTCCATCAGCTACTAAAAGAAAAAAAAACTAAAAGAAAATAAATATATAAAAGAAAAGATATAAGCCAAAACAAAATTATAATCTGAAAAAATCAATTAAGAGAAAACCAAAATATAAAAAATTTAGACCTAAGGCTAGTAAGAAATATATAGTAATTTGTTACAAATGTGGTAGGCAAGGACATTATTCAAGAGACTGTAGGATAAAGAAATTTATTAATAACCTAGATGTTTCAGAAAAATTAAAAAGGGAAATAGCTAAAATTTTAATTAATGAAAAATTTAGTAATGATGAAGAAGTTATTGATTATTCAAAAATGATTTAAATGCAATAAGTAAGGAATCGATCTAAAACTAATAATATAGATAATAATTCTGAATCAGAATCATGTAGTTACATAGGACTATGTCAATGTAATAATATAAATATGATAAGTAATGAAAAAGAATTTTTATTAGACATGATAGATAAAATAGATGATCCAGAAATAAAAAAGAATTATTTACTTATATTAAAAGAACTAATAAGTACAAAAGAAAAAAGAGATTTTACATCTTATAATTTAGCTGAAGTAAAAATTGAAATTAAAAAAAGAATTAACTATTTAGGACCTTTAGGAATAAATTAAAATATTGAAATAAGAAGTAAATATATTAAAAGGAAAAGTTCAAAATTTAGAAGAAGAAAGGTTAAAGGTTAGTCTTAGTAATTCAGTAAAAAAAGAAAAAAATTAAAAAGAATAGTATCCTGTAGTATTATCATTAAAGATAAACATATATATATAGTTTATCTCAAGTAAATTATCAAAAGTGGAATGTAAAATTAGATATAATCGTTAACAATGATTCTCATTTAACTACTTTAGCTTTAATAGATAGCGGAGCAGCTTAAAATTGTATTCAGGAAGGTTTAATCCTTACAAATTATTATGCAAAAACTTATAATTAATTAGATACCGCTAATGGATCTAAGTTTATTAATGATAAATTATCAAGAGTTAAGATTTGCAATAAAGGATATTGCTTTAAAACTCATTTAGTTTTAGTCAAAAACTTAAATTCTAGATTTATATTAGGAACACCTTTTATTACAATGTTATATCCTTTTCAACTATGTGATAATGGTATTAAGATAAAAATTCTAGATAAAAAAATTCTTTTTGAATTTGCATTTCTTATAGTATCTAGAGAAATTAGTCATGTAAGAAAAAATATTCAAGAATTCAATTTGTTAAAAAATAAACAAAAATAAATTAAATTTCTCATAGAAGAAATAGAAGGAAAAAGAATAAAAGAATAATTAGATATTCCAAAAATTAAAGAAAAAATAAAAGAATTTGAAAAATACTTTTTTCAAAAGAAATTTGTGCACCAATACCTAATGTTGTTTGGAATAAGAAGCAGCACGTAGTAAAATTACCTTACATAAAGGACTTTAATGAAAAGAAATTTCAACAAAATCTCAAGCTATCAAAATGACACTAGATTTAGAAAAATATTATGGAAGCTATCAAAAGAAATTTGGTCATATTCAGTATTTTATGTTATGAATGTAGTAGAAATAGAAAGAAAAACCCCTAGATTAGTAGTAAATTATAAACCTTTAAATGTAGTTTTACAATGTATAAGATACCTTGTATCATATAAAAGAGATTTATTTAAAAAGTTATACAATGCAAACATTTTTTCTAAATTTGATATGAAATCAAGATTTTGGCAAATACAAGGAGGTGAAGAAGATAGGTATAAGATAGGATTTAATGTTCCATTTGGAAATAATGAATGGAATTTTATGCCATTTGGTTTAAAAAATGATCCTTTAGAATTTCAAAATATTATAAATGATATATTAAGACCAAAATATGAATTTTCAATAGTATACATTGATGATGTATTAATTTTTTCAAATTCAATAAGCCAACATATCAAACATTTAATAAGATTTTTTTACTTAATTCATCAGAATGGATTAGTAGTCTCCACACTAAAGATGCAACTTTTCTAAACAAAAATTAGATTCTTAGGACATGATACAAATCAAGGCACCATAAAATCAAAAAATACTAGTTTATAATTTACTAGTAAATTTCCAAATGAAATAAAAGTTAAAAAATAGTTACAAAGATTTTTAGGATGTTAAAATTATGTACATAATTTTTTAAAAGATTTAGGAAAATTATGTAAGCCTTTATATAATAGGTTAAAAAAGAAACTTGAACCCTAGATAGAAAAACATACTAAGATAGTAAAAGAAATTAAAGAAAAAATGAAGAGTTTACCATGTTTAAATATTCCTTATCCTAAAGCTTTTTTAATAATTGAAATAGATGATAGTGACATAGGTTATGGTGGTATTTTAAAACAAAAATGAAAAGAAACAAACAAAGAAAAATTGGTAAGATTTTATTCAAGAAGCTGCAACCAAACTCAAAAGAACTATTATACTATCAAAAAGGAAATCTTAAGCATTGTTTTATGCATTGAAAAGTTTAAAGATGATTTATACATAAAAAGATTTTTACTGTGTATTGATTGTTTATCAACAAAATATATTTTAGAAAAAAAATTTAAAAATTTTAATTTCAAAACAAGATTTTACAATATGGCAAGCTTTACTTAGTAACTTTGATTTTGAGATTGAATTCATTAAGGAAAAATATAATAGTTTACTTGATTTTCTTTATCGCAAATCCTTATAGGGCAAATGAATTCTAATAAGAAAATTTTGACAAAAGTTAATTTATCAACAGGAAATTCATTATCATCAGGAAATTATGAACATAATCCTCCACTCACACCTCCCCCTGTTAGGACTTCTACTTCCAAATTTAGACCTTTTTTCCCACCATCTTCTCCACTCTTAAGACCATAGACCTTTACACCTCCTAAACCATATTCAACAACACTTGCTTCACCTTTTTCTTCCTTTTTTCCTACTTTATACTCTCTTTCTCCATCAACAACAAAAATTTCTTCTCCTTATTTTTTAAATGTGAAAAAATTAGTTATTAAAGTTTTAAAGCCGTAAGAACTTAATTTGGCAGAAAATCAAAGGTTTACAGGTTAATTGATTATATTTTCCCTGATAATTAGCTTTTTTATGAGGAAGATCTGAATAAATCATGAGAATATTATCAAGCCATATTTGTAGATTATGGATCCGTAGAAATAGAGCATCATTATAATCCAAGAGATAAAGATAGAATTACTTATAGCAAACTTAAAATTATCAATGTTATCACTCAATCAAAATGGGGTCACATATTGTATTTATTGAAGACTTTATTAGGATAATGTCCTAAGTTGGCATATAGTTACCATGATTATCAAGAAGCCTAGTATAAAGCATTTTACTTGAGAAATTTTCAGCATTCTTGGTTTTTTAATTTTTTGCATAAATTTGTTGGTGTTCTTTCCAATTAGTTCATCAGATGGTTCAGTTATATGGGTTTAATTATCAAAGTTGTTCCATTTTCAACAAAAGAAGCTTTTGTAAAGTTCATAACTTGTTGTTAATCGGATGCTCCCAATAATTTTCTTAAATATTGTGTAATTTTTAAGGTTCCTTCAATAATGTCTTAGAATTATCATACTTTGATGAAGGTCAACAAACTTTCAATCCTTCACAGATAATTTAGAATAAAATGGAAGAATACTTTTGATATTAAAAAAGCAAATATTCAAGCAATTGTCAGTTATTTTACTCCTACAGCATCATCATCAACTCCTCTAGCAGGTTTTATTTTAGATAAAAATCAGATTGTTAATTTATTATCAACAGCATCATCTGAAGAAGAATTTAATTTTATTATCAACCAAATTTTAGCACAAAGGGTAACTTCATCAGGAAGCAACACTCCTCCCCCTCATTGTGTATTCGAAGACTTGCAAGACCCTTATGCAACGATTGAGTTGTAAAATGTAAAATGTAAATGCAAAAGTAAATGTAAATAAAATGCAAATGTAAATGCAAACATAAAAAAAATCAACAATTGTAGGCTACTTTATATCTTCCGACACTTCGTACTTTATAAAACTAAACTTTATTATAACTTTCAAATTTTCAAAAATCACCATTTCTAAATACAGTTTTTCAAGAAGGTGAAGAGTAAAATATATTTTTAAGAGGGAATTTTTCAAACAACATTTACTATTTCAAAAAGCAAAGTTATCTTTCATCAACATTTTAAAAAATAGATCTTTCAAAAGACTGATGAAGGCTCATCATAACACCTTATCACCTTATGAAGATAGCATTTCATTCAATGCATGAGGTAAATATTTATTTTCAATAGTTTTAGATTTTATCTTCGGAAATCGACCTTATCTTAAAGCATTTGTATATAAAAAATGATCTCATCTGTTGCGAGGCCGAGTTTCTTTCACAACCTTTAAGAGCAAAAAATATTTCAAGTTCAAAATTAGAGAGAAAAATAAAAAAAAACCCTTGTAATATCAACTTCCTTTTGTAATAAAACCTTAGATTTAAAACTTATATTTTCAAAAGCTTGTACTTGTAATCCTTGTACTACTTCCTCTCTAACCTCATCTGAAACCTCTACGTGTAAATTATCATCAAAATATATTTCATCAAGTATTTTCTTTTAAAGATGTCGTGGTGTACAAATAAACTATTGAATGATTTATGTGCTATTGATTTTGATAATGATAAAGATATGTTTTTACTGAAAAGAGAATTAATTAGTTTGAAAGATCATTTAATTAAAAAGCATGATGATTTTCATTTAAATAAATTTTGCAATTATCAAGATTTTCATAAGAAAATAAATTTAATTGATTTTGTTCCCAGTATTCAAGCATAACATTTTCCTAATTTGTAAAATATATCAAATAATGGATAGAGAACAAAAAAGACTAAAACTCTCAGAAGGATATGAAAGATTTTGAATGTTAAATAGAAAATTCGTGAGTCTAATAATTAGATAGCTAGATTGAAAGTTTATCTTATAGTTTATCATCATAATTTACATGAAAATAATATGTGTGATTGTAGAGATTTTCATCATAATATGAAATTAATAAATTTAATGTTAGAATTTTTTAAGGCTTTAGTAGATCTTTAAAATTTGATAGTATCAAATGTATCTATAAACATGCTTATAATCAAATAGATGCATTATATTTGGAAATAATTAAAAATATTAAAACTTAAAAGAGAAAGTATAAAAAATGAAATAGTTATTGATATAGAAGAAATAATGTCATTCCCTCCTTCATGATGGTATGAATTAATTAAAGATTATGACGACATGATAAAATGTAATGAATATTTAATAAATATATACACTAGAATACTTAGTAAAATACATTTAGGTTAATAATATGAAAAATATTAAAAGAAAATTTAAAGCTATAGAAAGATTAATAAATGAGTTAAAATAAGAAATAAAAAAAATTCTTGAACCTATATTAATAGAATTAGAAGAAAATATAGTAAAAATAAAAAGTTTAAATTTGCCTAATTTTTCAGATTATTATACTATTGTAGAAAATATTAAATATATGATTAATAGAAATAAAAATTTAATTAGAAGATTAGAAAATAATGTAAAATCAATACATATATGGTATATATATAAATATATATAAGCTATAATTCTATCATAAATTAATCCAAGAATAGAGGTTGACTTAATCCTGCATTTTTGGTATCAGAGCCCGGTGGAGGTAGTATGAACATAACTTGGTTAAATTTCGAGTCTCAATTTCTTTGAAAATTCACTAAGAGTGAAGTTATATTAACATTATTAGATCTATATTGGGAACAAGAAATTATTTTAGATATATTAGACGATATATTATCTAGCGAAGTTGAATTAGATAATCTGAATCTTTCTTAGATAAGTATTATAATTAAAATATCCAAATGAGTATATTTAATTAAGATAAATTTAAAGAGAATTTTGAGATTATGCTTGGAACGGTGAAACATTGGTCAGCTCTGAAGGCTTAGCATTGGTCAGCCCTTGGAAGCCGAGAAGGCAAGTTAGTGGTCCCCCATAAGCTGGGTGATCTCGTGATTTGCACAGGTTTCATTCTTGACTTCTTTTTTAAATTTTGCTTGATTAAATATATTTAGATAGATAGATTAAGTTGAATATTTTCTATTAAAGATTCTAGATCTAGTTCAACTAGTGAACATAATATTAGTGAGTTAGATGAAATAAATTCTATAGAAATAAATATTGAAAAAGTAGAGAATGATTTGTTTGATTAGACTATACCTAAACAAGATATTCCAACAATACATTCAATAGGCACTTTTTTATTCTTTTATGATTATTCTATTAAACAAATAGAACAGATAATAGCAATTAATCAGGAACATGAAACTATTTAATTGTTATAAAAAAAAGCAATAAATGAATATAAAAAGAAAAAATATAAATTTTTGCATATAGGATTAGTACAGATAGCAATAAAACTTTTATTTAGACTAGCATTATCATGTTTTAATGTATTTAAGAGATGCTAGACATGTTAATTTTTCTGATTCTTTGCTTGTTATGGCTAAAACTAATTTAGCAAATGGATCGGTATATTTTAATTGCTTTCCAGGATTTACTATTAGCCTATATGATTTGAATATATTAGACACTTTAACTCTAACTGTTAAAATAAAGAACTTAAATTTTAAAGAAAATGTTAGAGCAATAGCAGTAATATATAAAATATAATATAAAGTAACGTCTACAACCATAGATCCTAAAATTAGGAAACCTTTTAAAAGAAATGAAACTTTATTATTTGAAGCAAATAAAGCCCATTCTAATATTTAAATTCTAAAATGACTTAGATGGGATGAGATTACTAAATTAGGAATTAAAAGAAGTATGTGAACTTGGACAAATTAACATTAATAATCAATTTTCAAGAATATTAGAATATATTGATGGATTTGTCCAAATAGATTTTTCATCAAACCATAATCAATTGAGTAGTTCTTCTATTATTTAAACAATAGACCTTCAATACCTAGATCATTATCTACAAAAAATTTAGAATTAAAAGTATTAGATTTCAATACAAGTATTCCAATACCATTATATACCGAAGAGAATGAAAGTGAATATTTTATTAGCCTAATTAGATCTCAAATGGAAACTTTTTCTCAAATTAATTAGTAATTTAAAGATGACTAGTTTTCAGATAAGTAAATAATTTTTAAGAAATGTGTTAAAAGCAGAATATAAAAAGTAAAAATTTGAATGGTGTTTTAATGACTTTTCTCAAGCAAATTAAATAATTTTAGAAGTTTATGGTATAAAGAAATGGAAGATAAACAAGTTAATATTTCTTTATTTTTATGGTTTGAAAATTACTATTATTATAATAACATAGACTATCCATTTCAGAAAGAAATTAATGTATCTTCAAAGATAGGTAAACAAAAAAACACTTTAGAAGGAAAATTAGTAGTATCTATACATCTTCCGTTAGAGCATATTCAAGTAAAAAATAAAGAAAAAACTTATTTTGCCAAACCATTTAAAGAAATAAAAGCATAAAATAAAGTTGTAGGAAAGGATTTACAACATGTAATATTGCAAAATAATTTATCTAATCCAATATTAGATACTATAGCTAATCAATTAAATAGAGTAGAGGAAATAGTACAAACACCCTAGTCAAAAAAAAAGAAATAGGTCAGACATCGAAACCATTAGTAAAAAATTAACCTATTAAAATAGAAACACCATTGCTTAAACCTTTTGAATTTTCACATGGAACAATTATTAAGTTAAAAGTTGAAGATCCTGTATTAAGAAAAATAGAAGAGAAATTAGCAAAACTAAGTATTAAGGATAAACAAATTATGACAATAGATGTAGAAACTATGTTAGAGATAGAAACTACATCAGAAGCAGAACATATAAAGAGCAGTTTAAGTCAAATAATGAGGTTGAATTTTCAATTAAAAAATTGCATTTTAATACATATACACCTAGACCACAAACTCGAAACTATTATCCTGGACCTACACCTCCAGACACTCAAAATGAAGAGACTAAATATCAATTAGAATATGATGGTAGATCTTTATATGATTGGAATATAGATTGTTTATCAGAATATCAAATATTAAATTTATTACAAGAAATAACTATGGCAGCTAGTGCTTATAAATCAAAAGGAAATAGTGAAACTACAATAGCTCAAATGTTAATATAAGGATTTACTGGAAAATTAAAAGGATGGTAGGATCATTATGTAACTGAGATAGATAGGAATTATATATTAATAGAATGTAAAAGGATTGTTAAAATAGAAAATAATATTTAGATAGAAACAAAACAAGATGACATAATAAGTACTTTAATATTTGCTATTACTAAAAATTTTGTAGGAGATCCTCATTTATATCAAGAAAAAAGTTCAAAAATTCTTCAAAACTTAACTTGTCCTAAATTACAAGACTTTGGATGGTATAAGAATTTATTTTTAACTAAAGTAATGACTAGATAAGACTTTAATAATATTTATTGGAAAGAAAGATTTTTAGTAGGATAACATAAGTTATTTGCTAAAAAAAAAGTAGGTTAAAAAGAGATAATAATTGTACAATACCTTATAATGAATTAACTTATGGACATCTAATAAATATTGTTAACAAAGATGGATTATCAATTTGAACAAATTTAAAATTAAAAGCAAAATTGAAGAGAGATAGTGTAGTTGGAAGAAAATAATTAGCATCATTTTGTGAGCAGTATGGTTATCAATAGATTAGAGCTCCATCAGTTACTAAAAAGAAGATAAAACCAAAAAGAAAATATATTCCTAGGAAAAGAAATTATAGACCTAAACATCAATATCAGGCAGAAAAACCTATTAAGAGAAAAAAATATAAAAAAATTAAACCTAAATCTAGTAAAAAAATATTGTAATTTGCTATATGTGTGGAAGGCAAGGACATTATTCAAGAAATTGTAGGATAAAGAAACATATTAATAATTTGGATGTTTCAGAAGATTTAGAACAGGAAAATAACTAAATTTTTAATTAATGAAAATTGTAGTAGTGATGAAGAAGTTACCAATTATTAAGAAAATGATTTAAATGCAATAAGTGAGGAATCTAAAACTAATAGTATAGACAATAATTCCAAATCAGAATCTTATAGTTACATAGGATCGTGTCAATGTAATAATATAAATATGATAAGTAATGAAAAATAATTTTTATTAGATATAATAGAAAAAATAGATGATCCGAAAATAAAAAAGAATTATTTACTTAGATTAAAAGAAATAATAATTACAAAAGAAAAAAAGAGATTTTACATCTTATAATTTAGCTGAAGTATATAAAAATTTAAAATTAAAAAATAATAAACTATTCAAGATTTTCAAGAAGAAATTAAAATATTAAAACAAGAAGTAAATATATTAAAAGGAAAAGTTTAGAATTTAGAAGAAGAAAGTTTAAAGGTTAGTCTTAGTAATCCATTAAAAAAAGATAAAAAAATTAAAAGGAATAGTATCCTCTAGTATTATCATTAAAGATACAGAAGACAAATATATAATTAGTTTATCTCAAGTAAATTATCAAAAATATTATGTAAAATTAGATATAATCGTTAACGATGATTTTCAATTAACTACCTTAGCTAATAGATAGCAAAGAAGATCAAAATTGTATTCAAGAAGGTTTAATCCTAACCAAATATTATGAAAAAACTTTTGAAAGATTAGGTTTTGCTAATGGATCTACGTTAATAATTAATTATAAATTATCAAGAGTTAAGAATTACAATAAGGGATATTGCTTTAAAAACTCATTTAGTTTTAGTCAAAAACTTAAATTCTGGAGTTAAGAATTGAAATAAGAAGAACTAGTAAGATTTTATTCAGAAAGCTGGAATCAACTGGAATCGAACTTAAAAGAGCTATTCTACTATCAAAAAGGAAATCTTAAGCATTATTTTATGTATTGAAAATTTTAAATATGATTTATACATGAAAAGATTTTTACTATGCATTGATTATTTATCAGCAAAATATGTTTTAGAATAAGATGTAAAAATTTTAATTTTAAAATAAAATTTTTCAAGATGGCAAGCTTTACTTAATAACTTTGATTTCTAGATTGAATTCATTAAGGGAAGAGATAATAGTTTACCTGAATTTCTTTCTCGCAAATTCTTACAAGGTAAATGAATTCTAATAAGAATATTTTGACAAAAGCTATATTATCAACAGGAATTTTATTATCATTAGGAAATTGTCAACATAATCCTCTACTCACACATCCCCTTGTTAGGACTACCACTCCTAGATTTAGACCCCTTTTTCCACCATTTTCTCTACTCTTAAGACCACAGACCTTTACCCCTCCTAGACTATGATCAACAGCACTTGCTTCATCTTCTTCTCCCTCTTCTCATACTATATACTATCATTCTCCTTCAATAACAAAAATTTCTTCTCCTTATTTTTTAAATGAAAAAAATTAATTATTAAAGTTTTAGAGTCGAAAGAACTTAATTTGGTAGAAACTCAAAATTTTTATAGGTTAATTGATTATATTTTTTCTAATAGTTGGCATTTTTATGAGAAAGATCCGAATAAATCAATAGCATATTATCAAGCCATATTAGTAGATTCTGGATCCGTAGAAATAGAGCATCATTATAATCCAAGAGATAAAGATAGAATTACTTATAGAAAACTTAAAATTATCAATATTATTACTCAATCAAAATGGGGTCATAGATCGTATTTATTGAAAACTTTATCAGGATACCTTACTAAGTTAGTATATAGTTACTATGAGTATCAAGAAGCCTTGTACAAAGCATTTTACTTGAGAAATTTTTAACATTCTTAGTTCTTTTATTTTTCACATATATTTGATGGCGTTCTTTCCAATTGTTTCATAAGATGGTTCAGTTATATGGGTTTAATTATTGAAGCTATTCCATTTCCAATAAATGAAGCTTTTGCAAAGTTTAGAACTTATCGTCAATTGGATTCTCATGATAATCTTCTTAAATATTGTGCAATTTTTAAGGTTCCTTGGATAATGTCTTGGACTTATCATACTTCGAAGTAGGTTAACCAACTTTTAGTCCTTTACAGAGAATTTAGAATAAAATGGTGGGATACTTTTGATATTAAAAAAGAATATATTCAAGCAGTTTTCAGTTATTTTACTCCTGCAGCATCATCATCAACTCCTCCATTAGGTTTCAATTCAGATACAAATCAAATTGTCAATTTATTATCAATAGCATCATCTAGAGAAGAATTTAATTCCATTATCAATCGAATTTCAGCAGAAAGGGTAACTTCATTAGGAAGCAACATTGCTCCCCATGTGGTGTATTCAAAGACTCGCAAAACCCATATGCAAATATTGAGTTGTAAAATGTCAAATGCAAATGCAAATGTAAATGTAAAGAAAATGCAAATGTAAATGCAACATAAAAAATTCAATAATTGTAGGCTACTTCATATCTTCCGACAATCACTACTTTATAAAACTAAACTTTATTATAACTTTTAAATTTTCAAAAGTCATCATTTCTAAATACAGTTTTTGTAGTAAAATATATTTTTAAGAGGGCATTTTTTCAACAACAATTACTATTTCAAAAAGCAAAGTTATCTTTCATCAGTATCTTCAAAAGTAGATCTTTCAAAAGACTAATGAAGGCTCATCATAGCACCTTATTACCTTATCAAGATTAGTATGTCATTCAATGCATGAGGTAGATATTTATTTTCAAAAGTTCCAAATTTTATCTTCAGCAACCAACCTTATCTTCAAGCATTTTTATATAAGAAGATGATCTCATTAGATCCAAGGCAGATTTCTTTCAAAACCTTCAAGAGCAAAAATATTTCAAATTCAAAAGTAAAGAGAATAATAAAAAAACCCTTTTAATATCAACTTCCTTTTGTAATAAAACCTTAGATTTACAGCTTATATTTTCAAAAGATTATACGTGTAATCCTTGGACTACTCCATCTCTAACCTCAACTAAAATTCCAACTTGTATATTATCATCAGGTTACAACTCATTAGGTATTTTCTTTTAAATATATCTTGGTGTATAGATAAATTTTTGAATGGTTTATGTGCTATTGATTTTGAGAATGATAAGGATATATTTTTATTAAAGAAAGAATTAATTAGTTTAAAGGATTATTTGATTAAAGAGCATGAAAATTTTCATCTAAATGAATTTTGTAATTGTCAAGATTTTCATAGGAAAATGAATTTAATTGATATTTTAATTTATTTTGTTCACATTATTCCAGCAAAACGTTTTCCTAATTTATAAAATATTTTAAATAATGGATAGATAACAAAAAATAAAAAAACTCTTAGAAGGATATAAAAAAAATTTGGAATGTTAAACAAAAAAATCTTGAATTTAATAATCAAATAGCTAGATTAAAAGTTTTTCTTATAGTTTATCATCATAATTTGCATGAAAATAATATGTGTGATTGTAAAAATTTTTATTATAATATAAATTAAATAAATTTGATGTTAGAATTTTATAAGGTTTTGTTAGATCTTTAAAAATGGAAAGTATAAAATGTATCTTTAAACATGCTAATAATCAAATAGATGCATTATATTTAGAAATAAAAATAATAAAATTTAAAAGAGAAAATATAATAAATGAAATAATTGTTATAAAAGATTTAATGTCATTCCCTGCTTCAGGATGGTATGAATTAATTAAAGAAAATGATAACATGATAATGTGTTATAAATATTTAATAGATAGATACACTAGAATACTTAGTAAAATACCTTTAGGTTAATAATCTGGAAAATATTAAAAGAAAATTTAAAAATATAGAAAGGATGATAAATGAGTTAAAATAAGAAATGAAAATTCTTGAACCTATATTAATAGAATTAGAAGAAAATAGAGAAAAATAAAAAAATTTAAATTTAACTCTTTTTCAGATTATTATACTATTGTAGAAAATATTAAATATATGATGAGTAGAAATAAACATTTAATTAAGAGATTAGAAAATAATAAAAAATCAATATCTATATGTTAAATATATAAATATATATAAGCTATAACTCTATCATAAAATAATCCCAAAATAAAGGTTGACTCGATCATGCATTTTTGGTATTAGAGCCCAGTGGGGTATTATGAGCATAACTTGGTTAAATTTCGAGCCTCAATTTCTATTGGAATTCTCTCAGTAAAGTTACATTAGCATTATTATATCTATATTGGGAATAAGAAATTTTTTTATATATATTAGATGATATATTATCTAGCAAAGTTGAATTAGATAATTTGAATATTTCTTAGATAAAACTTCTATTTAAAATATCCAAATGAGCATATTTAATTAAGATAAATTTAAAAAGAATTTTGGAACTGTGCTTGGAATGATGAAACATTGGTTAGCCCTTGGAAGTCCAGATGGCAAGTTGGTGGTCTCGTGATTCGTAAAGGTTTCATTCTTGACTTCTTTTTAAATTTAGACTGATTATATATATTCAAATGGATATATTAAGTAGAATATTTTTTATTAAAGATTCTAAATCTAGTTTAACTAGCAAAGATAATATTGAAGAGTTAGATGAAATAAATTCTGTAGAAATAAATATTGAAAAAGTAGAGAATGATTTATTTGATTAGACTATAACTAAAAAAGATATTTGAATAATATATTCAATAGGCACTTTTGAATTCTTTCATGATTATTCTATTAAACAAACAGAATAGACAATAGCTATTAATCAAGAACCACTAATGGATCTAAGTTAATAATTAAACATAAATTATCAAGAGTTAAGATTTACAATAAGGGACTTTGCTTTAAAACTCATTTAATTTTAGACAAAAACTTAAATTATGGAGTTATATTAGGAACACCCTTTATTACAATGTTATATCCTTTTCAGGTATGTGATAATGGCATTAAGACAAAAATTCTAGAAAAAAAATTTCTTTTTGAATTTGCATTTCCTACAGTATCTAGAGAATCTAGTCATATAAGAAAAAATATTCAAGAAATCAATTTGTTAAAAAATAAACAAAAACAAATTAAATTTCTCATAAAAGAAATATAAGGAAAAAGAATAAAAGAACAATTATATAGTCCAGAAATAAAAGAAAAAATCAAAGAATTTGAAAATACTTTTTCAAAGGAAATTTAATCACCAACACCTACAGTTTTTCGGAATAAGAATCAATATGTAGTAAAATTACCTTGCATAAAGGACTTTGATGAAAAGAAAATTCCAAAAAAATCTCAAGATATCAAAATGACACCATATTTAGAAAAATTTTGCCGAAAATAAAAACAAGATCTAAAGGATAAATGATTAATAAGAGATTCTAAGTCCCTTTGGTAATGTTCAACATTTTATGTTATGAATGCAATAGAAATAAAAAGAGGAACCCCTAGATTATTAATGAATTATAGACCTATAAATGCAGTTTTACAATGTATAAGATACCCTATGCCATATAAAAGAGATTTATTAAAAAAGTTATACGATGAAATATTTTTTCTAAATTTGATATGAAATCAGGATTTTGGCAAATACAAGTATCTGAAGAAAATAGGTATAAGATAAGATTTAATGTTCTATTTGGACATTATGAAGGAATGTTATGCCATTTGGTTTAAAAATGCTCCTTCAGAATTTCAAAATATTACGAATGATATATTAAGATCAATACATGAATTTTTAATAGTATACAATGATGATGTATTAATTTTTTCAAATTCAATAAGCCAACATATCAAACATTTAATAAGATTTTTCACTTAATTTATCATAATGGATTAGTAGTCTCTGCACCAAAGATGAATCTTTTCCAAACTAAATTTAGATTTTTAGGACATGATATAGATCAAGGCACCATAAAACCAATTAATTGAATTTTACAATTTACTAATAAATTTTTAGATGAAATAAAGGATAAGAAACAGTTAAAAAGATTTTTAGGATGTTTAAATTATCTTTATGATTTTTTCAAAGATTTATAAAAATTATGTAAGCCTTTATATAATAGGTTAAAAATGAAACATGAACCCGGGATAGAAAAGCATACTAAGATAGCAAAAGAAATTAAAGAAAAATTAAAATTTTACCATGTTTAAATATTCCTCATCCTGAAGTTTTTTAATAATTGAAATATATGCTAGTGACAAAGGTTATGGTGCTATTTTAAAACAAAAATGAAAAAAAAACTAACAAAGAAAAGCTAGTAAGATTTTATTCAGGAAGATGAAATCAAACTCAAAAGAACTATTCTACTATCAAAAAGGAAATCTTAAGCATTATTTTAAGCATTAAAAAGTTTGAAGATGATTTATATATGAAAAGACGTTTACTACGTATTGTTATATATACACTACAAGAAAATATAAAAATAGCAACAGAATAAATTTCATTGCTAATTTAGCAACAAAAAATGAATTCCATTGCTATTTAGCAACAGAAAGTGAATTTTTTTGCTAAAATCGGTTGAAATTTTTTGATTTAGCAACGAAAAAAAGGCAAAATTTCGTTGCTAATTAGTACGGCAAATTTTAGTGCAAAAAAATAGCAACGGAATTCAAATACCATTGCTAAATATAGCACTAGCAGAGGGTGGGAAATTTTTGGAATGAAATTTAGCAACAGAAATGAAATTTCGTTGCTATTTTTAGCAACGAAATTTAATTTTCGTTGCTAATTTAGCAACGGAACTATACTCCTTTGCTATTTTAGCAACGAAATTTCATTTTCGTTGCTAAATTTTGTTCCAAAAGGTGGGGAAATTTTTGGAACAAAATTTAGCAACGGAACTCTAATGATGTTGTCTTCCTGAGGTTCCACTATTTTTATGTGTACCTTAGTAAATGAATTTTCACTTTCACCGAAGCATAGAGCTAATTTCCAATGATTTTGTCCACTCTAACAAGTGTGAATTGCTTTATTATTTCAAGGTCTGAAGATTATGTATGTAGATGCACCAGTTGGCATCGAGTTCTCATATTCAACAACAGATGAAAATTACTATGTATATATGACATGGGCTCTACTAATCAGACCTATGAGTTTTTAAAGAAGGTAATTTCTTTGTTTTTTTAAATATATTTATGTGATTATCTTTTGCTTGTGAACTTAATAATTCAAAGAGATAATATATATTAAAAAATTGAACCTATCAATAAAATATAATTTGCACACATAAATTTTTGCACAGGTTCTAGATTTATTTGTTGAATTTGAGCAGTTAAAGGTTTAACAAGTATGAAAGCTTTTATTATTACAAGTCTGAAAATTTTATGTTCTTATGTAGCTAAGTTGCATTTCCACTGAACTTTCCTTGGAAAGATTTCAAGATAAATAATTAGCTTCTTCCTCATTTAGTCCATTTAAAACAATATTGAACTCATGTTACAACTTATACAAGAGATGCCAGTGTTTCATTTTTTTTTTTGATTCCCACCCAAATTGAATCATATTACTTATTATTATTGAGACAAGTTGTGCAGTCATCTTTGGAGTTATATGCATTTATGATGTGGAGGGTTGCTACTGTTCTAAAATCTCAGTAGGGTAGCCATATGCATTGTATAGCGGTATTACTTATCTCTAATCATTAATATGGTATTGCAAAATTGCATCATTTAATATATATATATATTAATTACTAGCAATTATTGTAATAATTAGTCAAACTCAAAACTAATAAAGGTTATTTTGATTTGTATATAAGAATGTAGCTAAATGCAGTAATTATACCTAACATTGCTTCTTTTTTTTAATGATACCTGTTTAATTGCAAGGAACCTTTTAAATGATTTAAAGACTTGTTGGGAGGTTTTCCAATACATGACTTTCTTAGATAATAGGCTAGCCGGCCAAGTAGGTAATGCTGCAAATTCTTTTGGAAAAGGATATTCCAAGTTTGATTTCAATGGACCAATGGTTAGTTTGTTTATTTAGTTTGCACCTTGAATATGATTTCATTTCTCTAGCAAAAGTTACATGTATTTCTTTTCTTTTTGTACTTTTATTTATTCTGCTAACTTTAATGTTTTATCTCAAACGGGCCAGAGCTATGTTTTGAGTGATTGCCTAATTAGAATCATCTCTTTCTTTATTAGAATCATCTCTTTCTTTTTGCCCATTTCTATTTTAAGAAGATGAACTTACATCATTAATATGAATAGCTCAATTAGAATCACATAACCTTTGTGATTTAGGAGCTTCTGTAAAACCTATTCTGCTACTTGATTTAGCTGGTTTAGGTGTTTTATTAGTTGCTTTAGTCTCCTTCATTATAGAACTGAGTAACCTTGATTTAGTAAATAATTTTTTATCTTTTGCTTGAATTATATGACCTCTATTAAAGTTGTCTCTTTATGTGTGAGTACCTGGTAGTTTGATCTCATTTTGGTATTTGAAGCTATTGATTCTCTTATTAATCAATGTAGCCATTGATCTTTACAGGTATACACTAATATGGCATTTGGTATTGGTATCGGTTTCAAAGATGTAGTTGTTAAAGCATCTGAGTTTTTTTCTGGGTATGCACTATCTTTACCATAAATTCCTCATATTCTTTCTATTAATTGGCGATTTATTACCGGTAATTTAGAAACTTAGTTTAGTTTAATGGAGTGAAAAATCACTAACATAATAAATAATTATACTTGAATTAATGGTATATTTGAAATTAGTTTAATGGATGACATTGCAATTAGATTTTTATTCAATCCATTATAATATTTAATATGTATGTGTGTGTATATATATACACACACACATGGTGATTAATTGCTTATATTAAACAATTTCATGCTGATGTTGTAAAGTCTGCAAATTGAAAAGTTTCTGCAATGGCCAGTGAGAATGATGAAAACAATGTCAGAATTTGAATTTTTTTGTTGATTGTATTTTCCCATATTTTAACCAATAAATATGTTAATGGAAGAAAAAGTTCCACTTCAATCACCAAAAATTACACCATCCAGGTTCTAATTATCTCTTACTCGATACTAATTCATTATTGAATTTTTTTGAAGGGATTTAAAGCTTTGAAGGCTGGAAAATAAAGAAGAGATATTTGGAGGCTGGAAAAAGAATGGAGAGTGTCCTAAAGGAACAATACCAATTCTAAGAACAAATGTGTTCAATTACCGAAAATCTACTTTAATCTTCCCATACAGGACACGCCACAATGCAATTGATATTCTTGTTCATGAGGTACATACTACTAATTCCAAGTATTAAATTTTATCTTTTTGATATAATTTATTGGCTTAATGGATATATTGTGATAGACTGATATTTCATTTCTAATTAATTTCAATTTCCTATGTAAATAAGTATGCCCAAGTTTCTGTGGATGGAGGCCCATCACCAAACCAGTTGTACAATTCCTATTGGCGGAGAGGTAACATTAGTATCCAGCTATAATGGACTGCAACGTTTTATACAAGTAATGATATACAAGTTATGCGCATTTATCTTATTGTAGTGGTGCCAATTATGCCACAAAAAAGTATCTATGATATATCATTTTCTCTGGGTCCATGTTGATTCTCAGTCTCAATTAAATTAAAATGTGGCACCATTTGCAATTGCAAGACATACTTCCAATATTATCTGACCTTCATCATGCATTGGACATGAAATCAGCATTTGAATCCTTGGTCAAAGAAGGAAACTATTGCAAGGTGGATTTTTCTATTTTTATTTAATTTTTTATCTTATTATGTATTGCTAATGTTGGACTTTGCATTCTCTATTTATTCTCCCCAGAAATCCACTAAATTTCATTGTTACTCAGGCATTCCAAGTTTTATCGGAGTATTTACAGTTATTAGATAGTTCTTTTAGAGCTTTCAGCCGTTCAAGAGATGAGCCATAGAATTGAGGTGAATATTCAGCTGAGATGCTTTTATCATTTAAAATGTTATATCTCTTTTTTTTTTAATTTGTGCTTTTGTTGCTTTTCCATTTGGCATTGCTCATTTATGTGTCTAGAAAAGGAATAATAGTCCTTTTTTTTGTTGAAGCTCCATTTTATGGTTTTGAGTATATAATTGAGGAAGCTCTATTGTTATATATGTTGTTGATTTGAAATACCAGATGTTTCTTAGGGGTTATATATATCTTTAGTCTTTTATTCTTAACCATTTAATGATGAATTGGTAATGGTTGTGCTCATTTAAAGTACCAGGTGTGCACCAGAGGATATAGTTTACACTTCATTTTCTTCCAAGTATGTCCAGAAGCTCTATTTAACTTTGTGTCTTTCAGCTTTCTTTTCTGTCATTCATGGGTTTCTGATATTAAAAAATTGTAATAATTTTTAGCGATGGATTAGCGACGGATAGTACTGTCGTTAATTTTTTTACTTATGGGTGAATTTAGCAACAAAAAATAGTTTTCGTTGCTAAAAATAGCAACGAAATCTAAATTTTTGTTGCTAATTTTAGCAACGAAAATTTATATTTCGTTGCTAAAATTGACCAATTCACCGAATCTTGCATTGTTGAATTTAGCAACAGATTCAATTTTCGTTGCTAAATTTAGCAATGGAATAAAATTTTCGTTGCTAAATTTAGCAACAGAATAAAATTTCCGTTGCTAAAAATAGCAACTGCCAAATTAGCAACCGAAATTTCCGTTGCTAGTTTCCATTGCTATTTTTTATTAGCAACGAAAAATTGACATTTTTCGTTGCTAAATTGCAATTTTCTTGTAGTGATATATATATATATATATATATATTGGTAAAACTTTAAAATTAATAGATTAAAAAAATATGTAGTTGAACTACAAATTAGAATTATTAATATAATAGAATATAATAGGGAATTAAAAATTAAATTAAAATATTTATAGAAATTTTTTAATTAACTCCAAATTATAATTTATTTCAAAGAATATAAAGCTTAGAATTTATGATAAAAATAAATAATTTGAGTATACAAATGTTAAAAAAAATAAAGAGGACACCTTTTGGTTAATAATATGGAAAATATTAAACAGTCTCACATATTATTTTGATGTAAAGTATGATGATAAACTATAGGGTAAAATTTTAATCTAGCTATCTGATTATTAAATTCACAAATCTTTTATCTAACATTTCAATTTTTTTCATATCCTTTTAATAATTTCTGTCTTTTTTGTTCTCTATTCATTATTTAAAATATTTTATAAATCTAAAAAATGATTTACAAGAATATTAGGAACAAAATCAATTAAAATATCAATCTAATTTATTTTCTTATGAAAATCTTAACAATTAAAAAATTAATTTGAATGAAAATGGTCGTGCTCTTTAATGAAATAATCCTTTAAACTAATTAATTCTCTTTTTAATAAAAACATATCTTTATCATTATCAAATTCAATTATGCATAAACTATTTAAAAATTTGTCTATACACCAAGACATAATTAAAATGAAATACCTGATGATATACATTCTTATGATAATTTACAAGGAGTTTCTGATGAGGTTATAGGGGTACATGTACAATCTATTGAAAATATAACTTATAGATCTAAGATTTTATTACAAAGGGAGGTTGATATTACAAGGGGCTTTTTATTCTATTCTCTAATTTTGAACTTAAAGGCTATAAAGGAACTCTTTTTTTTACTCTTTTTTGCTCTGCCTTTTCCTTTGATAAATTGTCATTTTTTATAGATGGTAAAGGTGCTCTTCGAGATAAATCTTGAAACTTTTGAAGATAAATACCCGCTGTGTAATAATGCTTCAGATAAGGTAATTATGCTCTTTATAAGGTGATATAATGATTCTTGTCAGGAGAACAGCTTTTGAAATTACTTTTTAAAAGATTTTTACTATTCATCTTTTGAAAATTTTGTAGCTTGAAATGATGATTTTTCAAAATTGGCTTTTGTAATTATAACTTACTTTTTTAAATAAAAGTTGAAAATGAAAAAGGTAAGTATTATCTTTTGAAAATGAGAAAGGCATCTTTTCAAGCTTTTGAAAACTTTGTCAGGTAATGTAAATGGTTAGAGATCACTATTGAAGTCTTTTACTTTTGTTGACCTTTTGAATTTTTATCTTTTTCCAAATTTTGTTTTACATTTGCATTTTCATCTTTGCTTTATTACATTTACAATGCATTTGTTGTACATGTACATTTTATATGATTCTGTATAATTTATAAATTTACATCGATAAATGGGTTTTAAAAATCTTTAAGTGCATAGCGAGGAGGAGGAGTACTGCCTTCTGATGAATTTGCCCTTTTCGTTGAAATTCGATTGATAATAGAATTGAACTCTTCTTGTGAGGATGCTAAGGATAAGAAATTGAAAATTTGATTCTTATCGACAATAAATCCTATTAAAGGAGTTGATTATGAAGCTATAGAAGTTTGTTATAAGACATGATTTGATGTTCTATTTGGATATTATGAATGGAATGTTATGCACTTTGATTTAAAAAATGCCCTTTCAGAATTTCAAAATATTATGAGTGATATATTAGGACTGATACATGAAATTTCAATAGTGTATATTGATGGTGTATTAATTTTTTCAAATTCAACAAGTCAACATATCAAACATTTAAAAGATTTTTTTCACTTAAATCATCAAAATTGATTAGTAGTTTTCACACCAAAGATGCAAAATTTTCAAACTAAAGTTAGATTTTTAGGATATGATATAGATCAAGGCACCATAAAACAAATAATTAGAAGTTTAGAATTTACTAATAAATTTTCAGATGAAATAAAAGATAAAAAATTATTACATAGATTTTTATGATGTTTAAATTATGTCCATGATTTTTTCAAAGATTTAGGAAAATTATGTAAGCCTTTATATAATAGGTTAAAAAATAAATTTGAACCATGGATAGAAAATCATATTAAGATAGTAAAAGAAATTAAAGAAAAAATTTAAAAGTTTACCATTTTTAAATATTCCTCATCCTAAAGCCCTTTTAATAATTGAAATAAATGCTAGTGACAAAGGTTATGGTGGTATTTTAAAACAAAAATAAAAAGAAACCAACAAAGAGGAATTAGTAAGATTGTATTCAGGAAGTAGGAATCAAATTCAAAAGATTTATTCTACCATCAAAAACAAAATTTTAAGCATCGTTTTATGCATTAAAAATTTTAAAGATGATTTGTACATGAAAAGATTTTTACTACACAATGATTGTTTATCAACAAAATATGTTTTAGAAAAAGATGTTAAAATTTTAATTTCATAACAAATTTTTGCAAGATGGCAAGCTTTACTTAGTAACTTTGATTTCAAAATCGAATTCATCAAGGGAAAAAAATAATTGTTTACATGATTTTCTTTCTCGTGAATTCTTACAGGACAAATAAATTCTAATAAGAAAGTTTTAACAAAAGTTTCATCATCATTAGGAAATTCTCAACAGAATCCTTCACTTACTTCTCCTTCTATCATGACCATATGCAGACCCTTATTCCTTTTATCACCTACTTTTCCTCCATTTGAAAGCCTCTAACTTTTTCACCTTTTGCACCTCCTCAACTATATTCATTAGCCTTAGCTTCTCATTATTCTCCTATTTCACCTACAATACATTTACCTTCTACTAAAGCTTTTTAACCCTATAATTTAAATTAGAAAAGATTATTCAGTACATTTACCTTCTACTAAAGCTTTTTCACCCTATCATTTAAATTAGAAAGGATTATTTATTAAAGTCTTAGAATCGAAAAAACTTAATATATCCAAAAATCAAATTTTTTATAGATTGATTGATAATGTTTTCCCTAATAGGTGGCATTTTTATGAGAAAGACCAAAGTAAAACATGAGAGTATTATGAAGCTATATTAGTAGATACTAAATCAGTAAAGATAGAACATAGTTACGATGAGAGAGATAAGAATAGAATCACTTATAATAAAGTTAATATTATCCATGTTATTACTCAATCAGAATAGGGATCATGACTATATCAATTGAAGACATTATTAGGATATCCTACTAGATTAATATATAGCTATTATGATTATCAAGAAGCATGGTATTGAGCATTCTACCTAAGGAATTTTCAACATTTATGGTTCTTTTACTTTTCACATAAATTTGGTGGTGTTCTTTCGAATTGGCGCATTATATGTTTTGGTTATTTTGGGTTGATCATTGAAAAAACTCCAATCCAGAGGCATGTTGGTAGTTCTATGATTCTTATAGGTTTTATTCTTGACTTCTTTTTAAATTTAGCTCGATTAAATATATTTTGATGGATATATTATGTAGAATATTTTATATTAAAGATTATAGATCTGGTTCAACTAGCAAAGATAATATTAGAGAGTTAGATGAAATAAATTCTTTAGAAATAAATATTGAAAAAGTAGAGAATGATTTGTTTAATCAGACTATCCCTAAACAAGATACTCCAACAATATATTCAATAGGCACTTTTGAATTCTTTCATGATTATTCTATTAATCAAACAGAACAAACAATAGCTATTAATTAGGAACATGAAAATATTCAATTATTTTAAGAAAAACCAATAAATGAACACAAGAAGAAAAAATATAGATTTTTGCATATAAGATCAGTACAGAAAGCAATAAAACCTTTATTCAGAGTAGGATTAGATAATCCTAGTTTAATGCTTTTAAGAGATGCTAGACATGTTAATTTTTCTAATTCTTTACTTGTTATGGTTGAAACTAATTTAACAAATGAACCTGTGTATTTTAATTATTTTTTTAGGATTTACTATTAGCTTATATGATTGGAATATATTGGATACTTTAACTTTAACTATTAAAACAAAGAATTTAAATTTTAAGAAAAATTTTAGAGTAATAACAATAATATATAAAATATTTATAAAGTAATATGCATGGCTATAGATCCTAAAACTAGGAAACCTTTTAAAAGAAATGCAAATTTCTTATTTAAAGCAAATAGAGCCCATTCTAATATTCAAATTCCAAAACAACTTAAATAGGTTGAGATTACAAGATCAGAAAATTGGAAATTAAAAGAAGTATGTGAACCTAGGCCAATTAATATTAATAATCAATTTTCAAAAATATTAGAATATAGTGATGGATCAGTTCAAATAGATTTTTCCTCGGATAATAATCAACCAACTAGTTCTTCTATTTATTCATACAATAGACCTTCAAATCATTATGTGAAAAAAATTAGAATTAAGAAGAGTAGATTTTAATACAAGTATTCCAAGATTTTAGAAGTTTATGGTATAAAGACATGGAAGATAAGCAAGTTAATATTCCTTTATTTTTATGGTTTGAAAAATATTGTTATTATAATAATATAGATTATCTATTTCAAAAAGAAATTAATGTATCTACAAAAATAGATACTGCAAAAATTAATGTATCTATACATCCTCCCTTAGAGTTTATTCAAGTAAAAAATAAAGAAAAACCTTATTTTGCCGAACCATTTATGGAAATAAAAGCAAAAAATAAAGATGTAGGAAAATATTTACAATATGTGATATTGCAAAATAAATTTTCAAATCAAATATTAGATAATATAGCTAATCAGATAAATAGAGTTAAGTAAATAGTACAAACATCCAATCCATAAATAAAAATAGGTCAGATATCAAAAACATTAGTAGAAAATCCACGTATTAAATTTGAAACACCGTTGTTTAAACCTTTTGAATTTTCACCAGAAACAATTATTAAGCTAAAAGATAAAGACCCTATATTAAGAAAAATAGAAGAAAAATTAGTAAAGCTAAATATTAAGGATAAATAGATTATGATTGTAGATGAATAAATTGTGTTAGAAATATAAACTACATCAGAAGTAGAAAATTTAGAAGAATAATTTAAGCTAGATAATGAAAATGAATTTTCAATTAAAAAATTTCAGTTTAATACATATACACATAAACCAAAATCTCAAAACTATTATCCTAAACCTACACCTCCTGATACTCAATATGAAGAAACTAAATATCAATTAGAAGATAATGGTAGATCTTTATACGAATGGAATATAGATTTTTTATCAGAATATCAAATATTAAATTTATCACAAAAAAATGGTAGCTAGTGCTTATAAATCAAAAAGAAATAGTGAAACTGTAATAGCTCAGATGTTAATATTGGAATTTACTGGATAATTAAAAGGTTGGTGGGATCATTATGTGTATAAGGTGGATAAAAATTATATTTTAACAGCACATAAAAGGATTGTTAAGTTAGAAAATAATATTTAGATAGAAACAAAATAAGATGACATAATAAGTACTTTAATATTTGCTATTACAAAACATTTTGTAGGAGACCCTCATTTATATCAAGAAAGAAGTTCAAAAATTCTTCAAAACTTAACTTATCCTAAATTACAAAACTTTAGATGGTATAAGGATTTGTTTTGAACTAAAGTAATGACTAGATTAGACTATAAAAATATTTATTTGAAAGAAAGATTTTTAGCAGAATTACCTAAGTTATTTGCAGAAAGAGTAAAGACTAGGCTAAAAAGAGATAATAACGGTATAATACCTTATAATTAATTAACTTATGGACAACTAATAAATATTGTTAACATAAAAGGATTAGAAATTTGCACTAATTTAAAATTAAAAGCAAAATTAAAGAAAGATAGTGTGGTAGGAAGAAAAGAGTAAGGTTTATTTTGTGAACAGTATGGTTATCAACAAATTAGAGCTCCATCAGCTACTAAAAGAAAAATAAAACCTAAAAGAATATATATATATATATATATAAGCCAAAACAAAATTATAATGATAAAAACCCATTAAGAGAAAACCAAAACATTAAAAATTAAACATAAGACTAGTAAGAAAAATATAGTAATTTGTTATAAATGTGGAAGGCAATGACATTATTCAGGAGACTGTAGGGTAAACAAATGCATTAACAACTTAGAAGTTTCAGAAGATTTATAAAGGGAAATAGCAAAAATTATAATCAATGAAAACTCTAGTAATGATGAAGTTACAGATTATTCAAAAAATGATTTAAATGCAATAAGTAAAGAATCTGAAACTAATAGCGTAGATAGTAATTTAGAATCAGAATCTTGTAGTTGCTTAGGACCATGTCAATGTAATAATATAAATATGATAAGTGATGAAAAAGAATTTTTATTAAACATTATTGATAAAATAGATGATCTAGAAATTAAAAAAAATATCTACTTAGATTAAAAGAAATAATAAGCACAAAAGAAAAAAGAGATTTTACATCTTATAATTTAGCTGAAGTATATAAAAAATTTGAAATTAAAAGGAATTAACTATTCAAGATCTTCATGAAGAAATTAAATTATTGAAACAAGAAGTAAATATATTAAAAGAATAAGTTTAGAATTTACAAGAAGAAAGTTTCAAGATTAGTCTTAGTAATTCGATAAAAGAAGATAAAAAATTAAAAGGAATAGTATCCTATAGCTTATCCTTAAAGATACACAAGATGAATATATAAATAGTTTATCTCCAGAAAATTATCAAAAATGGTATGTAAAATTAGATATAGTAGTTAACGATGATATTCATTTAACTACCTTAGCATTAATGGATAGCGAAGTAGATCAAAATTGTATTTAGAAAGGTTTAATTCCAACCAAATATTATAAAAAAAACTTGTGAAAGATTAGGTACCGCTAATGGATCTAAATTAATAATTAATTATAAATTATCCAGAGTAAAGTTTTGCAACAAGGGATATTACTTTAAAACTCATTTATTTTTAGTCAAAAACTTAAATTTTGTAGTTATATTGGGAACACATTTTATTACGATGTTATATCCTTTTCAAGTATGTGATAATGGTATTAGGATTAGAACTCTAGATAAAGAAATTCATTTGAATTTACATTTCCTACAGTATCTAAAGATATTAGTTATGTAAGAAAAAATATTCAAAAAATCAATTTATTAAAAAATAAACAAAAACAAATCAAATTTCTCACAAAAGAAATAGAAGGAAAAAGAATAAAAGAACAATTAGATAGTCTAGAGATAAAAGAAAAAATAAAAGAATTTGAAAACACTTTTCCATAGAAAATTTGTGCACCAGTACCTAATGCTTTTTGGAATATAAAGCAGCACGTAGTACAATTACCTTATATAAAAGACTTTGATGAAAAGAAAATTCCAACAAAATCTCAAGCTATTAAAATGACACTATATTTAGAAAACTTTTGTAAAAAAGAAATACAAGTTTTAAAAAATAAAGGATTAATAAAAGATTTTAAGTCTCCTTGATCATGTTCAGAATTTTATTTTATTAATGTAGTAGAAATTAAAAGAGGAATCCCTAGATTAGTGATCAATTATAAACCTTTAAATGCAGTTTTATAATGGATAAGATGCCTTATACCATATAAAAGAGATTTATTGAAAAAGTTATGCAATTTTTTTCTAAATTTAATATGAAATCAAGATTTTGGCAAATACAAGTAGATGAAAAAGATAGATATAAGACAGGATTTAATGTTCCATTTGGACATTATGAATGGAGTGTTATACCCTTTGATTTAAAAAATGCCCCTTTAGAATTTCGAAATATTATGAATGATATACTAGGACCAATACATGAATTTTCAATAGTGTATATTGATGATGTATTAACTTTTTTCAAATTCAATAAGTCAACATATCAAATATTTAAAAAGATTTTTCACTTAATTCATCATAATGGATTAGTAATTTTTGCACCAAAGATTCAACTTTTTCAAACTAAAGTTAGATTTTTAGGAAATGATATAGATCAAGGCACCATAAAACCTAAGGGTGAGCAAAGAAACCAAAATTTCGGTTATCCGAAAATCGAATCGAGTTTTAGGGTAACCAAACTGAAATTTTAGGTTTATTGTTTTTACTTTAAAAATCGACGGTTAACCGATCTGAAACCAAAATCAAATATATATATATCTATATATTATGAATTATATTTTAAATTTTACACTTATATTTTTCAACATTTGTGTAATTTATAAATATTATGACATATAATTTTGTAAAATATTATTAAAATATATATTTTTAGTAAATAAACATTAAAATTATGTGTATAATTAGCGTTCTGTTGTTAGTTTTATATTGAATATTTTAATTTTTATAATTAATTATGAAAATTTTATTTTTATTTTGATTATTTTAATGGATATTGTATTTAATTAGCATTTTTTCATTTTTAACTATTAAAAATAATATTATAAATTGTATAATATATTAAATTTATATATTAAAATTTTTTAGTGGTTAATTGATAAACCGATCTAAAAAACTGGGTTAAAAACTGAAACTGATATAGTGGTTAACCGATATTAATGAACTAGTTTAAGAAAATTATTAATGGACCGATTAACCGGTCCATGCTCATCCCTAATAAAATCAATAAATAGAAGTTTAGAATTTACCAGTAAATTTTCAGATGAAATAAAAGATAAAAAACAGTTAAAAAGATTTTTAGGATGTTTAAATTACATTCATGATTTTTAAAAGATATAGAAAAATTATGTAAGCCTTTATATAATAGGTTAAAAAAAACATGAACCCTAGACAGAAAAGCATATTAAGATAGTAAAATATACAGTTGAGCTACAAATTAGAATTATTGATATCATAGAATATAATAGAGAATTAAAAATTCAATTAAAACAAGAAAATAAAATTAAAAGATTTATTGAAATTTTTGAATTAACTCCAAATTATAATTTATATCAAAGAATAAAAAGCATAGAATTTATGATAAAAATAAATAATTCAAGGATACAAATGTTAAAAAAAATAAAATAAATAAGACACCTTTAGGTTAATAATATGAAAAATATTAAATAGAAATTTAAGGATATAGATAGATCAATAAATGAATTAGAGGAAGAATTAAAAACACTCAAACCCAGATTAGCAAAATTGAAAGAAAATATAATAAAAATAGAAAATTTTAATTTATCACCATTTTTAGATTATTATATTATTTTAGAAAATATGAAATATATAATTGATAGAAATAAACATTTCATTAGTAGATTAGAAAATAATAAAAACTCAATACCTATATGTTAATATGTGTGTGTGTGTGTGTGTGTGTGTGAGTGAGTTCTTGCATGTTTGAATAATTAAGTTGTAAACTTATAATTTGTGTTTATGATGGATTGATTTATAGTTAGGGAATGATATAGTGTTTTATATATAAATGATCTTGATTTGTATGCAAGAAATTAAAGAAATGACATAGTGAATATAATAACAATAAGTTCATGAACGGATGCATGTGTTACTTGGAATAGTTATCCACATATGTATTGAGTTTGTGTAAGTTAATAATGATATAGATGAATAATTAGTTAAAAGTAAATAACAAGTGATGGAAAATAACGTTAAATATGATTGTGAAATGTTTTGAAATGCCATGAAATTATCATCTATTTTTATTGTAATAAACATGTATGTTTAAATTCTTGCTTTAAGTGCATGTAATTGTTTTGACGACTTTCAAAAAAAGGTCTTCTACATGTTTTATGTTTCCCACTAAGTTTTAAAACTTAGCATGGATTTTTATCCATGTAAGTCTTCAAGATAGCACTTCTTCACAGGGATATTATCTATAACAAGATGGTCAACACAAGACAAAGAGACTAAAAAGTGCGTAGTTCTCATTATGTTTATTCTTTTAAATTTTATTGGTAATTCTGTATAGTATAGATGTTTAGTAAGAGAAATATTGTAATGATGATGGGATTTATATGTAAGTTTAAATGTTATAAGTAAATTCCGTATTTTGTGGTTTTTGAATTTCTTATAAGTTTTTATATAGTGTTGTTAAGTAAAGATCGGATCAATTGATTATAGTTCAGGGATGTAATATGTTATAGAGAAGGGTGTTACAATTAGTGGTTGTATAGTTATATCTTTTAATTTGTATATTTTCTTGTACATATATGATGTTATATTATTTTGCTATTCGATAGAGTTATAATTACTGCATATGAAGTTTATTTGATTTTGCTCTGTAAATTTTGTGGTTTCGCATTTCTTTAATCCAATGTGCATAGAAATGAACATGTAAACTATGAAATCTAATATTTAGTTTTGAGTTTAACTTAATTTAATTTGAATAATGCTTCAATATAGATAAATTGTAGATTAATTTTAGATTGGTAAATAAGGCTCATTGACATATTAAAATTAATTGTGCTTCAATGTAGATAAATTATGGATTAATTTTAGATTGGTAACTAAGCCCTATTGACATATTGTAATTAATTATGAAATAAATAGAGGCCTAAAATAATAAACCTTTTTCCTTGCTTGTAACACCCTAATCCACAAGATATATGGAACTGCTTGTATAGATATTAAACCTGCGATAATCATATAAACAATAATGCATAAGGCAATAATTACATATATAACTTTCTATACATCTATGAAACCACAAAGGTAATTGCACAGTTCCAAACCTCCTCTTATACTGGTAGACCAAATCACTACAACTATCCATCCTGAAATGAGGCCTATCCCGCAACCTACATGGATTAAAAATCCGTGCTAAGCTATAAAGCTTAGCGGGGAACAAAACTCTATGGACAATCCATATGAAAACCATCATATCGGGGTAAACACCAAAAATTAAACAAAAATCATGTACATTGACCACATTAATAACATATTCCATGCTTATAAAACTTCAGGTTTTAAATAAACTTGTCCAACTCCTAAAATCATTATTTAATCTCTTAGTTAAAATCCGTTGATCCAATAATTAGCAATATAGCATATATATATATATATATATATATATATCTACAAGTCAGGTTTACTTTTCAATAAATTATAGCAAGCATTACGATTAACCAAAACATATATGCTTATCACCATAACGATAGATACAAGGCTCACAATATTTTAAGGCTTGAGGTATACTCATTTAGCCTCATAAAACCTTACAAATGACTTATTCAATGCATATAATTTGGCTTTATTGAACCATAGTAAATCTCAAGTTTTGTAAACTATGTGCATAGATATTGAAACTAATAATTGTGTAAGAAAACCATGAAAACTATAGATAAGCTGTAGCTATCCATGGAAGCACTGTTATGCATAAATCTTGCTTGAACATGTTACAATTGCATGCCTATGAAGCATTCTAAAGGCATAATCATATCTATGTGCATAGGATAATGAAATACCAAAACTATATGAAGGATTATATCTCACACAATATCATGTTAGTACATATATCAAACCATGACTAACAATAAGGTGATATGAAGATCGCTTAAGTAATTAGCATATGCATTTGGCAACATGATTACTAAATAAGACTACCCGAAATGCACAATAACATAGGCATACTTCTTATATATTTCAAAAGCACATGAGATCTCATGTCTATATTGATAATTGATGCACTTAGCCTACCTAAGTTCTAGTTCCAAAGGTGGATAATGGAAGCAATAGATACCAATTCATATCAGCAATAGATATTCAAAAATTTCGAATGATAGACCCAAATAGGGCCGAGCAATAGTTCCATCAAGAAACAAACAATAGATCCAAATGGGGTTAACAATAGCAACTGCAACAATATCCCTCTAGGCATGCCTATATAATCCATGACTGAACTAAGACCTGCAAGCTAAACAATATCCAAGAACATTTTAGGTTATCATCATTGTTCTTTCATGAAACGACATTGGCTTAGAGCCACAATAAACAAGGATGCATATCGCATAAGCATATAGTTGCATCAGTGTTCCTCAACCCATATTACATGTATTTTCATAATTCTACAAAACAATAATAAAGCATTGCATTTATGCCAACTGATTCGTTTCACCAACACTAACAATTTGTATAATTCTCATAAGATAACATGAGAGTACATCATTCAAGCAAAGTAACCCCTATTTCCATTATCTTTCAATCAAGATATATACAACCATAGATCAATAAATAGGTTCTTATAATGCTTACGCATATATCAATATTCTATGAACTCAATAACTTACATATATTAAAGTGCAAGCACTTAATACTTAAAGTCCTCATAGAGTTGTATACATGTCTATACATATGTATAAATGTAACCCTGAACATGGCAATATAGACTTACACTACTCATGCTTGCTTATACACTAAGTTAGGATACTTACCAGAGGGTAGTCACATCAACTATAGGGTATTGAACTTTACTCAACTCCTTGTTATTTCACAATGACATACCTTTGCAGTTTACCATGAGTAGTTTTGATACATCATTATAGTTACTTATATTGATACTCAATCATGTGAAATAATATCCAGGCATAAAAAATCAATATAATACAATCAACAAGGTTATTCCTATTCGTTTGATAACTACTTATTCATGTCTTAACACCTTAGTTTACTTTTATAGTCTATTAGATCATAGTAACTAGTTACATGTTCTAACATGATCATATATGTATCAATCATCTTACTTATGTCTTTATTATGGCATTTATAACATGAGAGAATATGTAAGAATATTGTGACACCCTAAAGGATGCATATAGGGCCTACCAATCATCCATAGGGTACATACATAACAAATATGATGAGCCAAGGCTTTTTATGTAATGAAACAATACTAATGGCAAACACAAACCATTCATCATAACCAGCAAGTTGTTAAAATAATTTATTAACCCAATGACAGAAATAAACCTTATTATACAATTAAGCTCATCTATTTACTTACATTTTTATATAAAAATAGGATACAAGATCAAATATTTGAAAACAATAATTCATCACATTATTCGAGCTATCATTAAGTCAATTTAACTATGCTTTAGTGGATGAATAACTTTGTTAAACAAGGGAGATAGAGATTATTAAAACCATAAATATATCCCTATAAAAGTGTAATAATACATTGAATGATTACTAAAGGTGTTTGGTTGAGTAGTGGGGAGATAGAGTTTATGTGGTTGATGACATAAGGTGTAATGTTTGAAACAAGGAGAAGGCAATAGGGTATCAGTTGGTGGAGTGATAGGGAGCTTGGTAGAGTGGCCAAACCCACTTGGTAGAGTGGTGATCCACTCGACTAAGTGTTCAACCATTGAAGAACACTATTAAACATAACCCAATTTCTGCAAATCAAAACCTTAACTCATTTTAAGATATCAGTAAATAGTTTCTAATAATGCTTATTATACAATTAAACAATCTTAGCTTTATCTATGATTTTAACATAACTCATTAAACCAACATCCTTAGATGGAGATTACACTACTCTAAATAACATTAAGGATATACTGCTAACCAAGGGTCCTAATCTCCTGGATTTAGCTACTGTATCTTCTTTGTCCGTAGGGATAACCACATGCAATGTATAATCAAACCAACATTCCCATACTATTATCAATAATTCATTCTATCATTGTGACAAAACCAAGTCAATAACTCAAGTAGACAAATCTATAATCTCAACAATTATGATGTCTGTTCTTGCTTTATTACTAGAATCCTTTGATTTTACATATCCCTTAGCCTTAATTCATCCACTTTAAAAGCACTAGGACTTAACCCAAACACATATAAGGGATTTACTAATTTCTCATCTATAAAATCAACTCTATATCTTTAACCTCATCAAGGAAGACACACACCTACAAGAAGAGAACAAAGTTCCCGTAACAAACTCACATGAATAATGTAGTAAGTCTAGTTCCCATACCTGGTATTAAGATTTGAAATGTTTAATGATGTATTTGACTAGACTTATGGGATAATCAAACCTGTTAAATGTTTCTGGGATAAATAAATCATGGTCAGATAATTTGAGTGGGATTGTAAGGGCTTAAAGGAGATTATTAGCCCAAACTTGCTAGCCATTAGAGTTAAAGGTAAGGAAATTATAGAGTTTGAAGTATAAATGCCCGTGTTGAAAAAGAAGTCCTAAAAACTACCTCAAAGACATATAAGAAATCTCCATTATACATAGAGAGGGAAGAAGCCTCAACTATAACACAAGCATCACCAATAGTAGATAAGGATGCTTTTGTAGATCTACTTTTTCTACTTGAACTTTTTAATGATTATGTATATAGTGCTAGTTATATTAATAATATGAACAAATTTTCCTACTTGTGTGATGTTTTTTTATGATTTCATTATGCATAATCACGATCATGAATTATTTATATTTGATATTAACTCAATGAATACCACCATTTAATCTTGGTACTTTAAAAAATCCAAAAGAAATCTTGATAGCATCTAACATAACTCCTAAAGAAAGAAATAACGTTAAGAGAATATTAAAAAAAATATGAAATAGTCTTTGCTTGGACCTATAAAGACATGATAGGAATCGATCATAACATTACAAAACATGCCATTCCTACTTACCTGTATCACAAGCTTTTCAATCAAAAATTAGAAGGCTTAGGCCAGAGTGGGTAAAAAAAGTGAAAGAGGAGGTGTATAAATAAATAGAGGCTAAGTTCCTAATAGAAGTCCAGTATCCAACTTGGTTGGCCAGTGTTATTCTTGTAGCCAAAAAAGATGGAAGAGTTTGCATGTGTGTTGATTATTGAGACTTGAATAAAGCTTTTCCAAAGGATGACTTCCCCTTACCTTATATAGACATGCTAGTCGATAGTGTAACTGTG
Source organism: Excoecaria agallocha (assembly GCA_037975025.1). Lineage (NCBI taxonomy): Eukaryota > Viridiplantae > Streptophyta > Magnoliopsida > Malpighiales > Euphorbiaceae > Excoecaria > Excoecaria agallocha. Next base: position 100,638,982 of record CM075807.1, on the reverse strand, counting down.
TGCATGATGTATAACTTTATTGATAGATATGCTGGCTATAACCAAATCTTCAATAATATTGTATAATTTAATGCAATTAAAATGAATTATTGCATAATTTTAGTTAGGTATTAATGGAAAAATATGAAATTAAGATGAATTATTGCATAATTTAATGCTAAAGTGATGAATTATTATGAAATAATTCACAGATTGTGTAAAGAAGACTGACTATAAATGTAATGTAATGGCAAAGTATTGATAGGTATTGAAAAGAATGTAAAATTAAATAATAAAATGGAAATTAAGTGAATTTATGCCCTTAGAAAGTGTCAAGCAATAAAATCTAGCTCAGGATATATTTGGCTGGCCATAGAAATATCTGTACCACGATGCAAGTTATGGCAACTTGCTTTACTATGGTTAGATCGTTAATCTCCACAGTATTTGTCATATGCACCATATGTTCATATATTTTATGAAAAATGATTCTTTAGGGTTATTTCTCATTTTGTTGTGGCCCTGTGGGATCCACATCCTTTATATCCGATTGAGAGTTTCTGCCAGATCTATACTAGAGCATAATAATAAGAAAATATTAAAAGTGTAAAAAGAAAGTTAAAATTGAAGATAAAGGTGAAAAAGGACTAAAAAGAAAATAATTAAAAAGTTTAAGGGTAAAATGGTAATTTTCCCAAAAGATGGATCTAATAAGTCAAAATGAGAAGGAAATAATTAATAAGGGTAAAATAGTAATTTGATTAACCAACCATTTAAAAAGTCAACTTTTGTAAATTTAAAGGACTAAAATGCAATTTTACATGAAAAAGTCAAAACAAGATTTAATTGGTAATTGGTAAGCCAATTAATAGATTAAAATGAGTAAATAAGAAATTAAAGGGTATTTTGGTAATTAAAGGCATAACAAGGTATTTTTGGAATAAATGAAAAGTTTAAGGACTAAATTGAAAAACTATATAAAGTTTAAGTTAAATGGAAAATTTTGTTTATAATAGTATACTATGCTTTTTAATGAGAAAAAATTGATTTAATTAGCTTAATTGAACATAATTATGAAATTAAGCTTATAAGGAAATACTATGATTGTTAGTCACCACTGGGCATGTTTAATACTCAGCACGTAGGATTTACTACGTGCAGGTACTGATATACTGAAGCATTAAGTACACAGAGGATGAAAGATGCTAAAGAAATAGAATGATTATTTTTTTGGTGGCATATATATATTTATTTTGTAGTTATGAAGAAAAGTTGTAATATAATTATTTTGTATATGGAAATTTGGGATTGAGTAATGGCAAGAATGTATGTTGTGTATATATGTGATATATGATGGAGCATATGAATGTTTTGTGTGGATGGATATAAATTGTTGTGCCTAATTGTCTGATATTCAAGGGGATAGTTAAGAATATAGCCGTTATATTGCAAAATTTTTGGAAAATGCATAGTAATTTTGGATAGTAATAGGTCAGCAATAGTTAGGAGTTATATGAAAAAGCTTTTATTGGGTTAAAGATAGAATTTGAAAAAAAAATTCGACCAATTGCTTAAATCGATAAGACTGTTATAGTAAGGGTGTTACTTTTTGTGGTATCAGAGCATTGGTTTAGCCGGTTCTAAGATCAGAGTTGGAATAAGTGTATAATTTGTCTATATATATATATATATATATATATATATATATATACATGCCAATTGTAAGTAATAAGGGGCTATGAAAATCTAATGTGTACTTGCTCCTATCTATTTTATAATGCAAAGATGTCTTTCGATCGTGATAGGCAGGTGGGCGAGGGAAAAAGTGAAGCATCTATAGGTTTTGGACAGCAGGAGGCTCCACAGCAGCAAGCTTCCTCTCCAGCAGTGCCACCTCCACCTCCACAGTCGGACTTCATTAACCTTATGGCTGATTATATCCAGCAGCGACTGCAAGCAGGTCAGGCTTAGTCTTTCAATACAGTTGCTCAGGTTCCACCAGCTCCACCTAGAAGAAAGCCTATTTTGGAGCAGTTAAAAAGGCTGGGAGCTGAAGATTTTTCTGGAAGAGATCTTCTAACACCATCATAGGCTGAAGATTGGTTGTTCAAAATAAAGAGACTTTTTGAAATCACAAACAGTTCAGCAGAAGAAAAGCTTGATGGCATAATTGCTTTGTTGCAAGGACCAGTATTTGTTTGGTGGGACTCAGTTAGGAGACATACCCCAGTGGATCGGTTGACTTAGGATTTCTTTGTGACTCGATTTGAGCTTAAATATATTGGGTCTGAATATAAATTGGCCATGCATGATGATTTTTGGAGACTTAGGCAGGGTAATAAGTTAGTATTAGAGTATGAGCGTGAGTTTGAGTGCCTCAGTGCCTACCTTGATGAGAGTCAGTCTACATATGTAAAATTACGATAGAGGTTTGAGAGAGGACTATATACTAAACTCAAACAGATTATAGGGACCCAGTAGTACCCTACTTTGAGAGCTATGATAGAGGCAACCATTAAATTAGAGGCTATCCAGGCTGAGTAGGCTGAGAGACAGTCTCAATTCCAGCAAAAGAGGAAGCAGGGATAGTCCAGTGGAAAAGGAGATCGGGTTAAGAAGGCGAAGGGATCTTCTACACCTCAGGGTTGTCCTCCAATTCCAACAGGCCGAGGTCGAGGCAGTGCTACTCGTGGCAAAGCTCTAACTACTCTAGCAGCCAGTACCCCACAGGATAGAGATAGTGGGATAACTGTAGCCTATGATTATTATGGTAAATTTCATCACGGGGAGTGCAGATTTTTGACCGGAGCATGCTTCAGATTTGGGTCTAGAGATCATCAGATTAAAGACTGTCCAGCATCACAGAATGCTTCAGTTACATCTCTAGCATTAGGTACTAGGTTCTCTGCACCGAGAGGTTGTGGTAGGGGAGCTGCCCCCATCATGTCAATTTCTAAACCAATTGGTCAGTCATCTCAGAGTCAAAGGCAAGCTACAGGCTAGATATATATTGTTAAAGCCAGAGAGGAGGAGGATACTCTAGATGTGATAGTAGGTATATTTCTCCTATTATCTGATTCAGTTTATGCTTTGATTGATCCTGGGTCGACCCATTCCTATATTAGTATTGCATTAGCTCAGGATAAAGGGATGAAAGAGGCATGCTTGGACCAGGATATCTTGGTGAGTAATCTTGTAGGGCATAGTATAGTGGTAAATAAAGTGTACAGACAATGTCCTATTAGTGCCCAAGGATATGTATTCCTAGCAAATCTTATTGATTTACCCTTCCACGAGTTCGATCTGATACTGGGGATAGATTGGTTATCCACCCATCAAGTGACTATTGATTGTAAAAGAAAAAGGGTCACTTTGAAGCTTGAAGATGGTCAAGAGATCACAGTGGTAAATGTGAGAACTGAGTTTTTGTCTAATGTGATATCTGCTACTGTAGCTAAGAGATTGATCAGAAAAGGGTGTGTAGCTTACATGTGTTATGCAATTGAGGCAAAAAAGATAGCCCAAAGGTGTCAAAAGTACCTACTATCAGAGAATTTTAGGATGTGTTCCCTGATGAATTACCAAGTTTACCACTAGACAGATAGATAGAATTTTCTATTGATGTTGCTCCTGGACACTGCACCTATCTCTATTGCTCCTTACAGAATAGCACCTACTGAGTTGAAAGAATTGAAGATTCAGCTATAGGAACTCCTTGATGAGGGATTCATCAGACCTAATGTTTCTCTCTAGGGAGCACTAGTCCTATTTGTTAAAAAGAAAGATGGAACACTCAGGCTGTGTATCGATTATAGACAGCTGAATAAAGTGATCATAAAGAACAAATACCCTTTTCCTCGCATTGAAGATTTATTTGATCAGCTGAAGGGAGCGGGTGTATTTTCTAAAATTGACTTGAGATCAGGCCATTATCAAATGGAAGTAAAAGCTACATATGTGCCTAAAACTGCTTTCCATATGAGGTATGGCCATTATGAGTTCTTGGTCATGCCATTTGGACTTACAAATACATCGACCGCCTTCATGGATTTGATGAATAGAGTTTTTCATCCTTATCTGGACTAGTTCATGGTGGTTTTCATCGATGACATTCTGGTATAGTCCAAGACACCAGAGGAATATGATAAGTATCTATGAATTGTTCTACAAACTCTGAGAGAAAAGCAATTGTATGCCAAATTCAGTATATGTGACTTTTGGCTGAATGAAGTATCTTTCTTAGGTCATGTGATTTCTGCAGAAGGCATTAAGGTGGATCCTTCAAAGATAAATGCAATTCTTCAGTGGAAGCCACCTAAAAATGTGACTGAAGTGAGGGGTTTTCTAGGTTTAGCTGGGTATTATAGAAGGTTCATAAAGGGTTTCTCCACTATTACAGTTCCACTGACTCGACTACTACAGAAGCATACCAAGTTTGTATGGACTGACAGATGTCAATAATGCTTTGAGAAACTTAAAAGTATTGATGAGGCTCCTATCCTCACTCAACCCGAGCCAGGAAAAGATTTTGTGATCTATAGTGATGCCTCCAGAAATGGTTTAAGCTGTGTTCTGATGCAGGAAGGCAAAGTGATTACTTATGCCTCCCGACAGCTCAAGACTCATGAAAAGAATTATCCTACTCATGACCTGAAGCTAGCAACTATTGTTTTTGAATTGAATATTTGGAGGCACTATCTATATGGAGAAAGATGTTATATTTATTCTAATCATAAGAGTTTGAAGCATTTGCTTACTCAAAGAGAGCTTAATCTCAGATAGAGATGTTGGTTGGAGTTGATTAAAGACTATGATTGCTTTATCGACTACCATCCAGGAAAAGCTAATGTAGTAGCTGATACACTTAGCAGGAAATTCATGATAGGTAATGTAAATGTTTTTAAATGAATTTGTATAAGTGATTAATAAGTGTAATTAACTGATAGTATTGTTTGCAATTCTTCGAGCTTTGAATGTTAGTTTAAGTATGGCATTGGATGGAGCGTTATTGGTTGAAATACAATTGAAACCAGACTTTATGCATCAAGTAAAAATGGCCCAAAAAGAGGATGATCGACTGAAAATGGTTATGAATAAGTTAAAGGATGGCAATGAAGGAGATTATTCTATGAATGAGGATGGAAGCCTTTGTGACAAGAAAAGACTCTGTGTTCCAGATCAGAAAGAACTAAAGAAGAACATCCTGATCGAAGCACACCATAATAGTTATGATATGCATCCTAGAGGTAACAAGATGTACTAGGATTTGAAATATTATTATTGGTGGCCAAGAATGAAGCAGGATGTAACAAATTTTGTGGGTAAATGTCTGATAAGTCAGCAAGTAAAGGCTGAACACCAGGTTCCTTCAGGCTTACTTCATCCTATCTTGATACCAGAATGGAAATGGGATGGGGTTACTATGAATTTTATCATAGGATTACCTATTACTCAGATGAAGCATGATGTTATTTGGGTGATTATTGATAGACACACCAAATCTGCTCATTTCTTGCCAGTCCGGATGGATTATCCTTTGACCCGATTAGAAGAATTCTACATTAATGAGACAGTGAGATTGCATAGAGTACCATCATCCATCATTTCAGATAGGGATCCCAATTTTACTTCCCATTTCTGGAAAATTTTATAAGAATCTCTAGGCACTAGGCTCCATTTTAGCACAGCATTTCACCCCCAGACAGATGGTCAGTCAGAGCGAGTGATTCAAATTCTAGAAGACATGCTTCGATGACGTATATTAAAATTTGGTAGCAGTTGGGAAAAGTATTTGTCTCTTACAGAATTTGCCTACAATAACAATTATCAATCCAATATTAAAATGGCTCCTTTTGAGGCTTTATATGGAAGGCAATGTAGGACTCCTCTTTTTTAGACTGAATTAAGTGAAAAAAAACTGGTAGGTTTGACTTAATCCATGATTCAGAAGAAAAAGTGCAAATCATTAAAGGCAGATTGAAAGAAGCCATGGATTGACAGAAATCCTATGCAGATCTGAAGAGAAAAGATATAGAGTTTTAGGTCAGAGACAGAGTCTTCCTGAAAGTATCTCCACGGAAGAAAATTTTGAGATTTGGCAAAAAGGGTAAGTTAAGTCCAAGATTTATTGGCCCCTATGAGATACTTTAGTGAGTGGGTCTAGTAGCTTATCGATTGAAGCTACCTTCAGAGTTAGAAAAGATCCACGATGTGTTCCATGTATCGATGCTTAGAAGGTACAGATCTGACCCTAGTTATGTTATTACACCAATAGATATTCAGGTGCAAACTGTTATGACTTATGAGGAAAGACCTATGAGGATTCTAGCTAGGGAGATTAAACAGCACAAGAATAAACAGGTTTCACTAGTGAAGGTCTTATGGCACCATCATAATATGGAAGAAGCTACTTGGGAGACAAAAGAGACAATGAGATAGTAATGTCCTCTACTTTTTGAATTAGGTAAATTTCAAGGATAAAATTTATTTTTAGTAGGGGAGAATTGTAATGGCCTCAACTTCAGGCTAGCCATGAATAGTCCTTTTCTGATAGTAAATAGTTTCAAGGCTGGAAAATACCTCCGAAAGTGAAAATTATTTTATTGGACTATCAGAAAGTATTAGTCACAAGTAGTTCAAGGTTGAAATTTGAAGTGAATTTGAGGTCAAATAGGCCAACAAAAGCCAAAAGTACGAAAACCGAGATAATTAGGGTTTAGGGTTATTAATTGATTTTTGATCGATCTATCTGTTAAAAATAGTAAATGAAGTCTAAAAATTATAAAAAATTACATATATGCCTAAAATAATATGTAGATTATTTTGATAACAAAAAGTAAATTTTTCGGTAATACTAGTATTTTTGAATCAGATCGATTAAATTAAATCGGACCTGAAATGGAATCCAATTGGGCTAAACTTTTAGGTACAACCTATTTTTAATATGATAAGAATAATGGAATTAAATTTTAAATGATTTGGATTGGAAAGTGGGAGAAATTAATTAGGACAATTTATCAGGTAATTATCGAGCTTAAACAAAAAAATGTTCAAGCCCATTTAAAATCATAGCCCATGGCCCATCTAAAGGCCATATAAAATGCTTAAATCTTTAGATTTTTCTAGCAGTAGCAACTCTCTTCTTCAGCTCTCCTTGTGGCCAAACCATACTCACCATTTCTTTTCCTTATTTATCTTTCATTTCTCTCCTAAATCCCACCAAATCAAAGCTCAATAAAGTGATTTTAGCCTCTCTAGAACACCTAAAGGAAGGAAATAAAAGGAAATCAAGGGTTAAAGTTTAGGTATCAATTTTAGGTAAGTAAAAATCTTGATTTTAATTTTGTTTTTAGGTGCCTATTACTAGTTTTGGTGTCTAGAGTTCATTTTTGCTATCAATTTAAGCATTTGAGGTCAAAATTTTAGAGTTTATATTGACAAAAATTTTGGCCAATGAAGGATTACAAGAGGAGGAGCCAATTTCAAAGGCCAAAAGCAAATAAAAGGAAGCCTAAGCAAGGATAAACTTAAAAAAAAGGTTTGTGGCTTAATAATCCTTTTATTTTCCTATTAATTATGTCAATTTCCTTTAGGTTAATTAAGAAAAATTTAGTATAATGAGATATAATTGAAATTAAGGTTATATTCATGTAATTAGGACTTAATTATGCTTATTAGAAATTTTAAATGAATTTAAAAGTATGAGTATGGCATAGTTGTAGTTGTAGCCGAATTATGATTAATGAAAAAACTATGAAACTTTAAGTTATTTTAGTAAATTAAAGCCTTATAATGATTGTACAAGTGAAAATTGATGTTTATAAATTTTTGTAGAATTTATGGGAATTAAATGAATATTTTTGAAATAAATTTTAGTTAGGTATTAATGGAAAAATGTGAAATTAAATTGCATAATTTAATGCTAAAATGATGAATTATTATGAAATAATTCATAGATTGTGTAAAGAATACTGACTATAAATGTAATGTAATGGCAAAGTATTGACAGGTACTAAAAAGAATGAAAAATTGAATAATAAAATGAAAATTAAGTTAATTTGTGCCCTTAGAAAGAGTCAGACAGTAAAATCTAGCTCAGGATATATTTGACTGGCCATAGAGATATTTGTACCGCAATACAAGTCATGGCGACTTGCTTTACTATGGTTGGATCGTTGATCTCCACAATATTTGTCATACGTACTATCATATGTTCATATGTTTTATAAGAAATGATTCTTTGGGGTTATTTCTCATTCTTTTATGGCCCTATGGGGCCCACATCCCACATATTCGATCTGAGAGTTTATAACGGGTCTATATTAGGGACATAATAACAAGAAAATATTAAAAGTGTAAAAAGAAAGTTAAAATTGAAGATAAAGGTGAAAAGGACTAAAATGAAAAGAATTAAAAAGTTTAGAGGTAAAATGGTAATTTTTCCAAAAAATGGATTTAATAAGTCAAAATGAGAAGGAAATATTTAATAAGGGTAAAATGGTAATTTGATCAACCAACCACTTAAAAAATAAACTTTTGTGAAGTTAAAGGACTAAAATGTAATTTTACATGAAAAAGTCAAAACAAGATTTAATTGGTAATTGGTAATCCAATTAATAGATTTAAATGAGTAAATAAGAAATTAAAGGGCATTTTGGTAATTAAAGGCATAAAAGAGTATATTTGGAATAAATGAAAAGTTTAAGGACTAAACTAAAAAACTATGTAAAGTTTAAGTTAAATGGAAAAATTGGTTTATAATAGTATACTATGCTTTTTAATGAGAAAAAAATGATAAAATTAGCTTAATTAAACATTATAATGAAATTAAGCTTATAGAAAAATATTATGATTGTTAATCACCATTGGATATATTTAATGCTTAGCACGTAGAATTTATTGCATGTAAGTACTGATATGCTGGAGCATTAAGTACACAGAGGATAAAAGATGCTAAAGAAATAGAATGATTAATTTTTTGGTGGCATGTATATACTTATTTTGTAGTCATGAAGAAAAGTTGCAATATAATTATTTTGTATATGGAAGTTTGGGATTGAGTAATGGCAGGAATGTATGTTGTGTATATATGTGATATATGATGGAGTATATGAATGTTTTATGTGGATGGATATAAATTTTTGTGCCTCTGAGAGGCTGTGATAATTGTCTAATTTTTAGGGGGATATTCAAGAATATAGCCGTTATATTGCCAAATTTTTGAAAAACACATAGTAATTTTGGATAGTAATAGGTCAGCAATAGTTAAGAGTTATGTGGAAAAGCTTTTATTAGGTTAAAGATAGAATTTCAAAAAAAAAATTGACCAATTGCTTAAACCGATAAGACTATTACAGTAAAGGTGTTACATTCACCACTGTGATGCGCGTCATGCCCCACTCGTGCCTAGTTTAATTCTTGGAGGCCCATTTTTAAGGCCAAAGACTAGAAAAGGCTTATAATACTCATAAATTGGCCACTTCATAATAGAAGTGGGTTTAGGCCCAATCCTATTATTGATGGTCAACCTATAAAGGCATCCAAGTAGGATCAAGAGGTAGGTATCGTGGAGTTGCCACCTGACAGAATGTTGTAAAATGAATATAACCTTTGATGACTAGATAGAGATGGTGTTTAAGACATCATTATTACTTGTACCTCGGTTAGGTGTTGTTTATAATTGAGTTTTTATTATTAATCCACTAACTCCCTTCTCACACAATGAATTGCGAAGAAATAAATAAACATATCAAGCAAGTAAAAAAGTGATAAATAAAAGCAATAAAATAAACTACTTAAGTCTATTATATAAGCAAATCGTCCAACTAAAAAAATAAAAATATCATGCACAAATTAGTATATTTACTTGGGTTAGAAACATTTGTTCCCTCATGCATATTTCACAAAAAAAAAACTCTTTTCATTGTGTGATTTTTGGGTCAAAAAATTGGACATTAGTCCATTTTGTTTGGAAAACCCATATTAATTAGTAGAAAATTATTTTTTATGAATTTATTTATTAATGTTTAAAAAATCATTTATTACTATCTATTACATCATGGAAAATGAATAAATCCAAAATAAATAATAAAGAAAAAATAATAAAATAATTGAATAAAGAAAGCATAAATAAATGCAAAAATAGAGTAACAAATAATAAGGGGACATTAATCTCCATGAAAGAACTCCCCAGACATAAAAATAATTGCTCAAACAAATACAAAGAAAAATAAGCAATTAGTATTGTAAAATAAATCAAATATCAAATTAAAATAAAATAAACATGTATGAACAGAAGAGAAATCAAATATACCAAGCATGAAACATGCAAGAATTGCATAGAAAATGACATTTAAAATATAAATAGACATGTAAATAAATCACATATGCAAACTAACACACAAAATAGGCATACAATATCAAAAAAAAGGCCACTGACAGCTAAAAATAAAATAGAGACGGCCAGAAATGAGAGGGCAATGGGATGAAAGGAAGGCGCAATGATATCCCATTAATTGCTATGATCAATAGCTATTTGCCGAGCCTTCTCCTTGTTTGTAACTCAACAAATAAACAGAACGCAAGAAAACATTCTAAAATCAAAGATAATTATTTAACATAAATAAATATGTTTCTAGGCTTTAAAGTATGCCAAAAACTAATTATAACATCAAAACATGCATCTAAATCATATTAGAAGAGTAAATAACATATGAAAAAAAAAAATTTAAATCAAGAAATTAAATATGCATTAATGGAGAATAAACACCTAAATCATGCCATTCTATATATGAAATCATACCTAGACTATCATGGCATCATAAGAAAACACAGAAACACATAAATAACGAATCAAATAATTATCATGGCATAAGAAACATCAAAGAAATAATAAACAATATGGCTATGAAATGATTTCTAAAGAGACAAAGAGGGCCCAAAACATTACCCTTAGGAAATTATTTTGATAACTTTGGAAGTTGCTTTTTCCAGTCTCGAAGCCAATGATTTCTATGGTTTTAAGTAAAAAGGTGGTTGTGTATTTGTAAAAATTGTTAGAGGTTTCGATTCAAAAGAACAGAGAATGACTTTCTCTCCCTCAAGAAGGTGCCTTTCTATTTTAGAATTAGGATCCCCAAAAACCCTAATTTTCTTGAATTAAATATGATTATCAAAATTGGAAATAGTTTTCAAGTTTGAAAAACCTGAAAATCTACCTCAACCCCTGATCCTTAATGATCTGATCTTCATTCAAATTTTTAGACACTGGAAAATGTGAAAAATTTTGAAAAATCCCCACAGACAGGTTTCAATCAAGAAAATTTTAAAAAAATCACAAAAATACCCTTGAATCTGACCTAGACATTTATGGTCATGACTCAGTGACTAACGACCCTCTATCATCGATGTAACACCCTCATCTGAATAGTCTTTTTCGGTACAGAATTAAGCGGTAAATCGCAATTTTTTTGCATCAATTGCTTAACCAAATAATTTTTTAATTGTCAATACTTAATCATGATTCATAATCATACATTTAACATGGCAACTTATAACTGTCTGAAACATTATTCATTTCATTAAAAATTTGGCAGCATAACGGCTATATACTTAATAGCCTCCTGAAAAATCAGATAAAATACAACCTCTAAGAGACATAACAATATATAACAGTACATATATTCACATGTCGAACATTTCCATACTAAAACACTTACTGGCAATCACACATTTATAGACAACAATATTTCTTATCACATCAAACCATATAGTTCAAATAGAGTCCAATACTTTACTTCAAATATCTAAGCATATACATACCAAAAATACCGAATAATTACAATTATTTTTTTCTTTAGAACTCACTTCGCTGTGCACCATGTCCTAGCTACTCTTCAGAACCTGCACTCAGTAAACACTACGTGCTGAACACTAAATATATTCAGTGGTGATTATGAATCGAAGAATTTTCCAAATAGCATAATTACATTAATTATGCTAAAAATCATTTTAGACTTATCAAAAGCTCCTTTAACATTTTTAACAATATTCTTAAAGCATTACAAGAATTTTTGGAAAACTTATCACTTTGGTCTCGAACTTTTCAATTTATTAAAAAAATACCCTTTTGCAATTTTAATTATAAAATTTGCCATTACTATTCTTTCTTTCACTTTTTACTTAACTTTTAGCGTATACCCTTTTAATTGGGCTTGACTTTGATTTTTTAGGTAGAATTTCTTATTTAATCAGTCCAATACAATTATTATACCATTTGATATTTTACTCTATTAATTGCCACTATTATGGCAAATTTTTCATTTAATTTTTGATTTTTCACTTAATTACAGAATTATTCTTTTTACACTTTAATTACAGTTTTGTCATTGGATCACTTAGTTCACTTTGACTTTTTAAATGCTTATTAAAATACGCTTATCAATACCTTTAACATTCAATACAGAGTAATACAATTACTTTGAAAAACTTTGCAATTGAGTTGACTTTGACTAACAAAATTTTCATTCGGTCCTTAATTGAATTTTTTTTACCATATTTCATTTTTAATCTATAATTTCTCAATTACTTACGGTATTGCCACTTTTGGACTTTTAATTCCAATATTGGCACTATTTTACAAATTTTTTATTTTCAAAGCAATAATTTGCATATAATATATCAATTAGTCTTCATTTTGACTTTTTCATGTAAAATTATATTTTAGTCCTTTTTCTTTACAAAGGCTATATTTTGGGTTGTTTGGTCGTTAAATTACCATTTTACCCTTGTAAAATATTTTCTTTTTCTTTTTGCTCATTAAATACAATTTTTAGGAAAATTACAGTTTTTGGCCCAAAACTTTTCATTTATTTCAATTAAGTCTTTTTTCTCTTTTGACTTTTACCTTTAGCTTGCTTTTTTGGAATTATGATTTATTTTTATCAATATGCTCCTAGTTTAATTCGATAGAAACTCTCAAATAGGATATACGGGACATGAATCCCATAGGGCCAAATACAGAACAATATTAAGAAATGATCCCAAATGACCATTTCTCACAGAGCATATAACAATACATATGACCGAGGCTATAGAGATCAAAGATCCTACCATAGCAAAGCAAGTCACCATGACTTGTACCGCAATATAGGGTATCTTTATAGCTAGCCAATTATATGTTGAGCAATACTTTTACTGCCTAACTAGTACTAAGGGAAAAATCACTTACTTTCAAAATACTTTTCAATGTCAAACAATTACAAGTACATTTTCAATTAGTATATTTTGTCAGTTAATCTTTTCAGTCATTTTTTCTTTTCTATTATTCTGACAGTCACCTTTTTGTGAATTATTCTACAATAATTCACCATGATCACTTTACACTTAATACTTTTTAGTGTCTTTTCATTTCAATACATTAGTCGGTTAATCTTTCAGTAATTTTTATACAATTGATGAACTATATTATAATAATTCACTATTTCTTGTCAATTTATAAATTATTTCTTAATAATTTAATATTTTGACTTTACATTTCATTTTACCTTTTTTAACTTTTAACAATTTTCTTACTTTTTTTGTTCATTAATATGGTCATCTGAAATGTTCAATACTTTTAAACGGTTTGTGAATTATTTTATAATAATTCACCATTTTATTATCGAATTATGAATTATTTCTCAATAATTCAATACGGTCATTATACACATAATACATTTTATGGACTTTTTATTCCAATAAATTAGTCAGTCACTCTTTTAACTAATTTTGGATAGTTTAAGAATTATATCAATATGATTCATTATTTTTTTACTTAAATTATGAATTATAACTCAATACTTCAATATATTTTCTTTGTACATATTTAAATATTTCTTCAAAAATATTTAAATAAATTCTAAAAATTCTATAAAAATACATAAGAACATTATTTACTCATTTCATGCATTATTTCACAAAAATTTACTATTTTCATTAGTTACATAATTCAATAATTATTCTAAAAATATTCAAATAATTCCTATAAATTCCATAAAAATTTATAGAAAAATTAATTATTTCATGTCTACTATTAAATTAAGGCATAACTTACCAAAAATAAACAAAATACAATTTAATTCTCTTTAAGCATAAATTCGGCCAACGAAGGAAGTGTGCTTAAAAAATTCTTTGAAATTCATTCAAGCTTCCTAACATGCTTATTTAGGATCCAATTACATTATTCTAAAACCAATTTCAATATACATGCATTTTACAATTTTTTACCCTAAGTTACATAATGAAAAACTCATCCAATTAAAGGGAAATTATAAGATTTCATAGTCACTTACCTATTTCTTTGTGCTTATCCTTCCATAAGCTTCATTTTCCAAGCTTTGAATCAAAGAAAATCATTCCTCTTCAAAACACCCAAAAGTGGCTGAATTCCTCATCCAAAAATTCACCATGATAACAAGGTTTTTAGCTCAAATAAATCTCAAAAATGGATTCTAGGTACCTAAAATTACTTATAGATACTTAAATAAAATGAAAACCAAGAAATTCTCTTGCCTCATTTTGATACCCAACACTTTAACCCTTGATTTTCCTTGCTTATCTCCCTTTAATCATTGGTTTGAGGATGGATCAAGCATCTAAAAGGCTGAAGATTAATTCTTATGCTTAGATCAAGAGAGAAAGATAAGGAAATCAAAAGGAAAAATAAAGAAATTTGGCCATGGTGGTTCGATTGAGGAGAGGAAGAAGGATCTGGTGTCAAGGCTGGAAAAATCTCAAATTTCTGCCCTTTTATACCACTCAAAAGGGGGCTTGGCCTTGGCCTTGGGTTATGGGCCTAAATAATTAACCAAAGCCCATTAATTACCCATTAAGCAATCTTAATTAATTGCTCTCACTTTTCAATTCCAAATCACTTCAAAATTGATTTCATCATTCTTATCATATCAAAAATAGGCTGTACACAAAATTTTAATCCAATCAGAGTCCATTTTTGCTCCGATTCAATTCAAAAATATTGGTATTACAGAAAAATTTACTTTTTATAGCCAAAATAATCTACACGTTATTTTAGTCATATCTATAATTTTTGGCAATTTTTAGACTTTATTTGCTATTTTTAATGGCTCGATCAAAACTTGGTCAACACAATTAACCTAAAATCAATCTGCTTCGTTTTTCGTGTTTTTGACTTTTGAAGGCCTATTTGACCTCAATTTTGCTTCAAATTTTAACCCTAGACTATCCATGATCCATATTTTTCGATAATCTAATAAAATATTTTTTTACTTCAGGGTGTACTTTTCAGCCCGAATTCACTATTCACTATCGAAAAATACTATTCACGGCTAATCCAGCGTTCAGGCCATTACAATCGAGCCATAAATAAGCCTAGATGGTCTAGATAAGCCATCTGTTAGGGGATGGTAGAGAAGGAAAAACAGCTATAGATGCTTATCCTTCCATAATAGACAACTATTTATCATGGATAAGGACCAAAATATAAGGTTTTTCAAGATCCTTTCCAAAACTTAGGGAAAATAAGGTTAAAACCCACATAAATATTTTGCAAAAATGTAGAAATCAAAGATAAAACTTGAGATATACATTTTTCGTCTGAAATATAAGTGATTCCTCATCATTGGGTAACCCTAATCTGCCTCGAATCATGGTATATATACCTTTCAATAGGCATCAAGTATTTTTTTTATAGGCATAAAGTCCTTTTAACAAGCATTAAGACCTTTTTACCGACATTAAAGTCCTTTTCACAAGCATTAAAGTCCTTTTCATAGGTGATAAAGTCATTTCAACTGGCAATAAGTCCTTTTTACAGGCATTGAAGCCCTTTCAATAAGCCACCCTTAGCTCAAAAGAGTAAGAAAAGATTGTGCAGTATGGTTCATGCTGACAAGCTAACATAAATAAATCCATCAACATCATCATTAATGGGAAGATCACTACTTTGGGTACGCATCTCTTTCCTTCACTTTGAATTTTGGCTTACCTAAGTATTGGCGCTTTAGCCTATCCAAAATTAAGGCAAATATAAACATTGAGTCTCGAGGTGGCTTAGATCAGATTTATCTAATGAGGATATTGTTACTCATGTTATAGATGGAGAATGGAAGTGCAGCCCTCATCCGTGGTTTTTATGATTTTGAAAGGGTTTTTCTAGTGCTTTTCCCTTTTACTTTTCTTTCGAAGTTAAAATGAGCTTTTAACTGTAAAATTTAGAGTTTTTGTTAACAAATGCCTATCAACCTTGAGATGACACTCTCTATCACTTGGTTTGTTTTGCTTACCTCTTACTGGTAGGTTTTTCTATCTATTTCTCTTTTTGTCCGTGACTCACTCTGAGTTGTGCTCGTGATTTAGCATAAGTCAGCCCGAGTCCCAATAAGAAAAGGCAACTTGTCCATTTCTTCTTCATAATTGGTGATGCCCATCAGTGGTGATAAGTGGTGCTCGTTTGTGGGTTTTTTACACTTATCTTTCACATTGTTACAACTGGAAGATAAAAAAGAAATGAGGATATTTTCTCAACTTTATCTGGTAAAATAGATTTTATCATGATGGATTTTTGGAATTTAAAGAATAATTAGTTTGGGTAGATTTTTTTTATCAAGATCACTTCTTCGAAACAAAGAGGGAGAGAGAGAGAGATAGAGAAATAAGGGTTTTTGATGGAGAGATTTTTTCAAACAATAAGCTAAAAAGGGAGAAAACACCATTTTCTATTCTGCAACTCTAAAAATCCAAGGTGGAGGAAATGAAAGCACTAGATTCTCTTAGGTTTCTTTGAGACAAACACATTGAGGTTAATATTTTGAGCTCAATCCTCGAGTTATTTTGTGTTAAAATTTGATTAAATAATATGTAAATGGTTTTTTATTTACTCTATTTTTTTATTAATTGAAGTTTTGATTTATAGATTTTGTGATTCTATGTTATTTTGCATGTTTAGAACTCCTTTTTAAGTTAACTATGCCATGATTGTTGAAAATCCATTAAAATTCATGTAGAAAAACGTGTTTATAGGCTTTTATCCATTACTCCATTTTTGTGTTTTTTTATATATTAAATCTTTGGTTGTTCTATTCTTAGATTTTCATGATTGAAATGAGTTTCTTATCTTCCATGAGTGATTTTATTATGTTTTAGGTCATTTTATGCTTGTTTACGTGTAGTTTTATGGATGATAAGTATCTTTTGTGTATTTAGACCTAGGAATGCTCTCAAAGCATGAGTCACAAGAAGAAAATGTGAATAAGGTCCATCTTTCATAGTGAGCGATGGGATGTCATGTGATCTTCCTTCCTATCGCTTGCACCTTAGTTGTCCATCCCTCCTCTTACATCTGCCCGTCTATGACCTTTTAGGTAGTTAGTTTGGTTCTTTTTCATGCATACTTTTTTAGCGTTTCTATTATATTATATAATTATTTTGGTCTCCTTTTTTTCGCATGCAATTTATGCTTTCTGTCATTTACATATTCTTGCTCTTTTTTATTTCATTTATGTTCTCATAATTTTAGTGTGCATTTTTTATTTATTTAAATATTTATTTAATTTTTTATTTATTATGTTCCTAATCATTTGCTTTCCTTTGTCTTTCTTCTGGTCCAGCAATCCCACACACACATATGTGTTTCTTGGTGAACGGAGTTTTGAAGGTTATGACGCATGTGTCATAGTTATCATTATTTTGTACTTTATATTTTTAGCCTTTTTTTTTAGTTTTCATTTCACTTCTTTTGGTTTTGTATTGTAATAATAAAAGATTTTTCATCCACTGGCATAAAAACACACCTAAAAGATTTATAAAAATTAAAGTGGAATTTTTCTTAATAAAAGGACTAATGTCCTATTTTCCTCCCAAAATGGCATAAAAATAAGAGTTTTTTTTTAAATGTAAAATAATTTTTTCTACTGTAAATTAAAAGAACACGACTTTTTATCAAGCCAAATAAGATCACTCATCCCTTTTCCATCTAAAACTTACCAAAAACTTTTCCTTTTTTGTAAATATACATATGAGAACCAATGTTCCCACCTAAAGAAATATCTAATGAATCTCCTATTTTATATATGTTTTATTTAGATATTTTCACTTTGTAAGATAATCTTATTTTATATAGTGCTCTTTATAGCTTTCCATACGTGTTTGTATGTGCTTTTAAGTTTATTTCACTAACTCAAGTGAGAAAAGAGATAGGAAATTAATCTTAGAAACTTATTTATATGACATCTAACTAAGGAATAAATAAGAATGTAGTCATGAAACATCTCTAATTTTGGCTTTATGAGGTTAGAATTACTTTTTCAATGTTTTATTAGGTGGTAGCTCTACAATACCTACCTCGTGGTGTCTAATAGATGCCCTTGTAGGTTGATTACCAATAATGGAATAGGTGTACCTCAAGATATTATCTCATACCTTTTTAAGGCCCAAGGCTTGGCAAACTAGATTGAATCTTTATCCATTATGAAGTGACCAATCTTTATGAGTCTAATGAACCTTCACCCAGTCTCAGACCCTAAAGTTGAGCCTTCAAGAACAAATCAAATACTTAGGGGGTTTAATGTATTTCACAGCATGACAGGCATCGTAGGGGCCAAAGTGGCACCTAGAGGAAAAAAATTGGCTTAATAGGTGGTGACAAAAGAATATTTCCTTTGTCAACTTACTTCACTAGTGAAGTAGGTTGCATATTCAAATTGAGGAAAAGATCCATTATTATGAGAGGCACCACACTCACCGTACCAAATGATAATAGTTTGGTAATCCTGACCAACAGTTATATATGATTAGCTCTAAAGTCAAATATACACAACCTGACTTTTAATAAAAGGATAACTTGAAAAACAAATAATTCAATGAAGGTCTTGATGAGGAACTCTCAATAATCAAGTCATAAAACTTGTTAAGAAATTAGTGTAAAAATGTGTTGAGAGGAAATCATACCTAACTTGAGTATTGTTGAGCTATATATAGAGTTCTACTGGTTTGAATGCTTATCATTAAGTTAAAACAATTAATAATCACTGATTATATAATGTAATAATTATGGAAGCGTAAAAGCTATAATGTTCCAGCAATAAATTTGAATTGTGTGTCTGTTAGACTGACCACAATATAATTCCAAGTTATATGTTTATAAGAGTCATTGCTTTTCAATAGTCCGATTATCCACAATCATATCTTATAATATCCAATCATTCACACAATATATCATATTATATTTTGTCATGTCATATCATATCATATATTTACCATATCTTTTATATTCTATCAGTCTTTAACATGCTTTTATTTGATTATTTTAAATTATATAAACTTAATAAGTGATTTCGGCTTAAAAATTTAATCATGTTAGCTCATTTCTATTCTAGCAAAGTATATTTGTGGTGAACTTAAATATTTACTCATTTTTCAAGTTAAGATTTAGTAAAGGATTAACTTCCTTTTTTTTAAATTTAGTTAGGCATAAACTTAACATTTAAAAGACAAGCTCAGTTAAATACGGCTGGAATTAGGGACATGTAAAAATGGAAAAAAAAAGAAAAAAAATCAAAATATTATATCAACAGGATTCAAAATTTTAAAGATGTCAAACTGTAATTTTAAAAATAATTTACTGAACTAATATGAAATTAATGATGATCTAAAAATTTTGAGACAAGCTATGTAATGCTCGCTCTTATTACCTTTTATTTTTACTAAATTTCTTGCTCAAATACATGTGTATACATACTTAAAACATATTTAAAAATAGTTCATTGCATGTGTTTCCCATTCTTTACATTGACCATATTACAAAAAATAACTAAACTACCAAAATTGGTCTTCACTTACCCTTCTCCTAGTGGCCCGCAGATGTTGGCTTGAAGAATGATTCTTTAAATCAACACCTGTATACCTACACATGAAGAACACATTTTTTGAACGATAGTTCAGTAGAGAGTAAAAATAATGCAATTTTCCAAAGAGCATTACATAATAGCATTCAAAAAAAATTGGTTCTTCACTTTTCAAGAATAATCTAGGGAGACTAAGTGTTATCATCTCATTAGTCCACTTTGTTGGCTATGGATAACTTCACTTAACTCCTTACTTCTCATTAATTTGTTATTTCTTCCCCTAAACTTTCTCTCTTGCTTTTCAATTAAACCCTTCCATAGCATTTTCCTCTATTTAAATGCATGTGTAACTTATTTTTTAAAATGACCATATTACCCCTACTCTATTAAGGTAATCCCTTCTAGGTCCCAACTTATAATACATTAGATAACCAAACATATATTATATTGATCATAATATCATTTTACCATACATATATTCTTCTAGGGCATATCTTGGGGTCTTATAGGCTAAGGCCTGCTCACCCTTGCTTTTGATTTGCCCCTAGTTAACTTAAGTCAAAATAAACAAATAACAAGTTCTACATTATAATTTACAATGGTGGAGCTAAGACACCAAGGTTAGTGGGAGCACACATTATAATTTTAATATAAAAAAATTAAAAATTGAAAATACATACAAATTATATCATAACAACATATTTCATTTAAAATTGAAAAAGAATAATACTTAAAATCAAATAAAAATACAATTTTTATAATTGTCCTCGACGCGATTTCATAGTTTCAAATTATTGAATAATTATCTCATTTTCAATACCATTAAATACATCTCTTTCTATATAAGTGATTAGACAATCATTCATCCAAACATCTCCTATTCAATTATACAACTGACTTTTGACAATATTTATTGTAGAAAATGCTCTATCTACTATCGATGTAGCAACAAGTAAATCTAAAGCCTATTTTATAAGCAAATAAACTAGTGTATAAATAATGTTCTTTCTATTTCAATAAACATTTGAGAAAGGCTATTAATTCCTTTTAAATCAAAAAAGTCTTCACTACTCCGCATTTCAATGATATATGTTTCTAATTGGTTATCAAAACCCATCAAATTAGTGCACTACAAAAAATTAGAAATTAAAGACGGACAATTCCGTCGCTAATTACCTGTTTTCCGTTGCTAATGTTAATTAGCGACGTCGCGATGAACAGTCGCTAAAAGGCCAGTCGCAAATATATTAGCGACGAAATTTAAAATCAGTCGCAAATTTATTTTTCGTCGCTAATTTATATTTCTAATTAGTCACCGGATTATAATAAAAATATTTAGTGACTACAAGTTCCGTCGCTAATTATTTTTATAATTATTGCATTATTATAAAAATTTACTGTAAAATTTAGCGACGAATATTTTTGTCGCTAATATGGTCGCTAATTATTTCTCAAATTCTAACGTTTGCCCAGTAGCGATAGTTGCTGTCGCGAATCCGTTGTTAAATTATTGCATAATTTAATTTTTTCCTTTTATTGTTTTTTAAAATTTTCATCCTGTACACAATATAAATAATAATCTTATATTATAAAATTCATATAGAATAGATACAAATAAAAATAATAATATTTTCATATATATATATAATTTATAATGAATTCATTACAAATATAGTCAAGACAAAAAAAACAATATATAAAACAAAGTGCAGTTAAACTAAGCCATCTATTTTTTTTAAACAAATTTCTAACAAAAATGGAGCATGACAGCATCCCTGCAATAGCAAGGACTACTTTAACTGCAATCTCAGCCAAGCTGCACTTGCATCAATTCATACTGCAAAACAAAGAAGAAAAATCAACATAAGACACAAATTGAAAAACATACGGCAGTCAAACCATTTTTGAAAGTCAGCATATTTCCTCAAATATGTAAAAGTATACAGGCTTTTGGGACATCTGGCTTCCCATATACAAACCTAATGGTGACATAAAAGAGATGCCTGAACATTTGCCACACAAATACCTTTTTTCCTAGTTCTATATGTTATTCCCGAAATATATTAAAACTCAATGTCTTATGCAATGCCTTGATAATCATTCCATGCAAAAGCACGCATAACATGACACCAGGATTTTAGTAGTACAAAAAGTGTTGGATAAAGCAGTCAAATTTCAAACCTTAAAAACTCAGAAAAGCTATTTTAATTAAACTTGACAAGTTTGTAGAAAACACTTAAAAAGTAAGGTACTTGCCTTCCAATGGAACTTAGTCCAATAAATATTGGTGGCACCGACGCCTTCAGAAAAAACTTTAAATTTACGTGAGTTGCACACAAATCATCTCTTATTCTAGAACTCTGAGGAGAAGTAAGTGCTGAAATTTCATATAGAACTGCTTTAAGTGTTAGTGCAAGCTATTTTTTTTGGATAGAAACCAACTATGTCCGAAGCACCTAACCTGAGCTTAATTCATATATAGAAAAGAATCCGCATTGGATGCATAGTTAGTAAAAGTGCAAAACACATCAAAGAGTTGAGAAAATTGGGGCTTAAGGGGTGTCCTCGATAGAAGTAATGAGCTAAAAAAGATGTAGCTGGAATAAGAAGTCCAACATTTGTCTATTTGAGGAGCTATTCCATAATCTTAAGTTTGGTGGAAGTTTCATATACAAGCTAACACATGCACACACATATTATGCACATGTATGTATAATTTCTCAAATTCATAAAACAAAAACACATAAGCACAAATATAACCAATTAAAGCTATTATGTGAACCATATGAAGCACAAACATAAGAAATAAATGATATAAGATCAGTAAATAAAAGAAAAAATGGAATACATTCACAATCTGTCATTTTGAATTACCTTCTCATAAAACCCCCGAAATGTCCATGAAACAGTAGTACATGTCCTGTGCAAGGAAATTATGATTACAAAATGTCAAAAGTATAGGACAAAACTATTAGAAGCAATATCTGTGAGATAATTTAATAGTGGGCAATCACATGTCTAAAAGGAAAAGAATAATTACATAGTGCAACTATCATAAGTGAATGCTAGCTTATTAGATTGCAGTGCAATTCTCATGAATTAAAGGCTAGTTATTGAATTGCCTAATCTTTATTATACTTGTTGAATGTATTAGTGCTAAGTGAATTAACTTGTTGAATTCAATTTCAATAGTGTGCACGTGAATGTATTAGTGCTAAGTAGAACATAAAACTTCCTTATAATTTGAGCAATACCATCTTTTTAAACTACACAACTAATCACATAAGTAGTAAGAAATTATTTTACTGAGATGAAATTCAATTGATTATTCTCATAGTTTATTTACACGCTAAAACTAAAGGAAATTTTACTTTCTTTATCTTTGAGTTGCATTCATAATCGATATTTAGAATCATTTAGTCACACATTTTCCTATATTTATCATTATGTCCTACAAGGTACCTTCTAATTTTGAACGTGTATATATATATAATTTTCATCTAACATTTCTATAAGTAACAGCCTACTCAATTCTCCATTTATTAATAGTAGTCAAGGTAGGATATTATTCTTTTAGTGTGTGGTCAAGGATTTTTGTCATATTATTACTTTGAGTAATTCACAGTACTAATTTCCTAATGTTACAACTATAAGTTTATCACATATATCATAATATAACAATTTAAAGTATTTAAATTTAATCCTATTTAGTTCAAAATTATTAGAGGTCCCTTATTGCATCTTTAACATTCATGTTTTCATACATTTTTATGCCCTTTACTATTCCCGGTTAAATAATAATACAATGAAAGGTTAACAAGTAAAACCTACAATCTTCCACAAACAATAAAATTTGCAATCACTACAACCATCATAAATCAGCATTCAAAGAACAATTCAAACACCAGTATATAACCATAAATATATGATATAGCTTTGAACACACATGAGCCAATCATTTGATTCAAACAAACTAAAAACTCTAAAGAAAATTTAGAATTTATTTAAATAAATCTTTTTGAAATAAGTTTGGTAGTCACTTACTTATTTGGTATCAAATTTCTGTATTTTTTTTCATATTCTACAGTCCTATAGCTCGTCGGACCGATCGCCGGAACCTAGCCGGAGCTTCGTCGGCGTGAAATCGAGCACACCAGGAGGTAGCTGACGTCGAGAGGGGTTTACCTACAATAGTTATGCGCCTAAAGAAGTCACGATTTAGTCGAGATCTGCACCGAAGCTACTCAACAAACCCATTTCCAATTTGAGCATCACCTGTGATTGGGGATGGATGCAGGGTGCTGAGGTGGACTCCTCGCCCTAAGGAACTCACCGGTGCTGTTCCTATAGCCATCCGCCGTTGGGAACTGTCAGAAAGAGGGAAGGAAGCTCGGTGGTGGTGGAGAAAAAAAAATCGGAATGAAGCCACCGACGAACGGCGGCTGCAGAGATCGGAGGTGGCGTGGCAACGGCGACCCGAGTCTCCTCGCCGGCGTCACGTGCGGCGGTGGCTGGACAGTGGTGCCAGCCCCGTTTTCCCCTTTCGTTCCCTTCCCAATCTACTCCCACGTTCCCCCCTTTTTTTTAAACTTCTTTCCTTCTTTTATTTTGTGGCCACCACTTTTTATAATTCCAATTTATTTTCATGTGGTCTAACTAATTCTTCTAGAAACTCTAGGAATCTACCAAGATATTTACCTATTATTATTATTATTATTATTATTATTATTATTATTATTATTATTATTATTATTATTATTATTATTTAATCTTAATTGTAGTTTTGAAAATTAAAAATGTATCTTAATTTAACACCACTAATTCAAATCAATTTACAATTAATTTGTTAGTCAATCTAAGTTCTCGATATAAAATAAATATAACAATTAATTTATTATTATTATTAAAAATGTAAATCTTCCAGATAAATAAGTTTATATTTTCGAATAATTGACAAAAAATTATTAAAAATATAAATTTTCTAAATAAATAAGTTCAAAAAACAGATCAAGCATTCACATATTGAACTCACTTCAAATCTCTCTTGATTATGCTCTACTGAAAAATACATCACTGGTATAATAATCCATGTTTTATATTAACAAAAATTATAGAAAACCAAAGCTTCTATAAAGTATAGGAATAGAAACGTCTTTACTTATACTCCAAATAAAAATAAAATTTACCCAAAAAAAATTAATAACCTCTTTTTTGCAACAAAAATTAAACTTATAGACCTTAAAAACTAATCTTTACCGTTCAAAATTAACAACAAGGAATTTAAAATGTACTCACCAAAAATCAGGCCAATCTAACGGTAAATGATTTTTCGATCGTCTTTGTATACAAAACTGGTCATTACATAAAAAATCCAGAAAATAGCCTTTTTTGCAAATAAAATAGAACTTACAGACCTTAAAAATAATCTTCACCGTTGAAAATTAACAACAAGGATTTTTGAACGTACTCACCAAAAATCAAGAAAATCTAACGGCAAATAATTTTTCAATCGCCTTCGTATACAAAACTGGTTATTAAGTAAAAAATCTAGAAATAACCTCTTTTTTGCAACAAAAACCAAACTCACAGATCTTAAAAACTAATCTTCACCGTCCAAAATTAACAACAAGAAGTTTCGAACGTACTCACCAAAAATCAGGCCAATCTAACGGCAAATGATTTTCCAATCGTTTTCGTATACAAAACTGGTCATTACGTAAAAAATACATGACAACAGCTTCTTTTTTGCAACAAAAATTAAACTTACAGACCTTAAAAACTAATCTTTACCATTCAAAATTAACAACAAGGAGTTTCGAACGTACTCACCAAAAATCAGGCCGATCTAACGGCAAATACTTAACCGTTGAATCTTTACTTACACTATTCCGTATAAAAGCTATTCAGTGTGTGTGTGTATATTAGAAAATTTATTCATTTAGAAAAATAATAGAAATTAAATTGAAGAAATTAAATTAGAAAATTTATTCATTTTGACTTGTATGAGTTTAAGTCTTGGATTGAACTCTATTGTCTTATTCAACTAAATAATAAATTAAGCTTAAAATCATATACGCATTAAATTGAAACGGTAGAGAGATGTGAGGGAATAGAAAATGTTATTTTTATATGTAGGGTAAATTTCTTAAATTACTAAAATACCCCTAGCAAATTTCATAATTTTATCCTTGTATTCAAGGATAATTTTATAAATATATATTTTAAATTTTTTAATAATTTAAAATTTGCTCAAAATTTTAACAAAATAAAAATAAATTATAATTTTTTCATAATCATTTTAAATGAAATAATAAACTTTATATTATTATTATTATTATATAAATATTTATATTTATTATTTTTCATAACATGACTATATAATACTTATAACAATTACTTTATTATTATTATTAAAATGTAATGTTTTTAAATAAATAAGTTTATATTTGGGGATAATTGATAAAAAATCAATAGAATTCCTAATAATTTAATATTTGATTTAAATTTTATAAAATAAAAATTAATTACAAATTTTTTTATTATTATTTTAAATGAGATAATAAATTTTATATTACTATTTTATAAATATTGACTTTTATTAATTTTCATAATGTGATAATATAGTTTATTATTATCAAAAATATAAATTTACTAAATAAATAATTTAAATTTTGAAATAATTGATAAAAAATTATTACCAAATTATAATATAATTTACAAATTTTTGTTTCAAAATAAAATATCAATTTCATATGATCTATATCAAAAATACATGAAACAGTAAAAACTATTTTTTATTTTATTTGCGACGGATTAGCGACCACATATTTTGTCGCTAATATTTTTAATTGAGATCTAATACAATTAGCGACAAACGTTTTCGTCGCTAAATCGTCGCAAAAAGTGACGCGGTTTTTTCCCTCCAAAATTAGCGACTAAAATATTCGTCGCTAAATTTTCTAGTACTAATTTTCAAAATAAAAAATTAAAACAATTAGTGACGGTAATTTCGTCGCAAAACACGGCACATAATTTTCCTGCCAATAATTAGCGACTATTTATTAATTTCGTCGCTATTTTGTTGCAAAAAAAACGGAAAATGACCTTGCCACGACGAAATTGTAAAACAGTCGCAAATCCGTTGCTAAATTTGCGACGAAAAAATGGTCATCGCTAATTTTAGTCGCTAATTGACAGTTTTTGTGTAGTGGTGGTTGAGAAATCATGTGGGTAAAAATTAGCAAATTGAATCAACCTTTGCTTGTTAAATGCAAAAAATAAGTTATCAAGAGCTAAACATGCTAAGCAAATAAGCAATTTCATCTTTGTCTCCTTAAAATGATCATTGACCTCGTGAAGTTGCACATCCATAATAATATAAAGTAAATCAATTCTATAATGATGCAAATTGATAATTTCTTGATCACCCATTGGATAAAAACATCCTATTTATGTTTGGCATGCCAATATCATGAGCTTCAAAACAAAGATACTTCAGAAAATAAAGTTTCCTATCCACTAACTCTAAAATTTTGTAGCCGTTACTTTGAAATACTAACTAATTTCATGGCATTAATGATATCTTAATCCTTCCTTTGTAATGCCTGTGACATTTCATTAGTGATTGCCAATATATTTTTCATCAAATGCAAAGTGAACATAAAGTCAAATGTATACATTGTGTCTAACAAATCATTAGTTTTAGCTCTTTGATATGGACTTAATCCATCTTCTTTAATAATCTCAAATACATCAAAATTATTGGTGAAAATTGAAGGATTAAATTTATCAAAGTGCCATAATGTGACCCCCAACAAGTATCGACACTTCTTTTAAGACCTATTTCTTGATTCAAGTTATGACCATTGAGGATTTCTTCATTTTCAAATGCTTCTCTAACTTTAGCAACTTGTTTTTCATGAAGCATGCTATGATGATTACATGATCCTCCAACAACATTCAATAAAGTAGCAACTAAGTTGAAAACATAAGCAAATTGGATATGATTCTTGGAAATGACAACAAGTCTGAGTTGTAATTGATGATCAAAATAATGAATGTAGAAAGAAAATGGATTTTCTTTCAATATAAAACTCCTAAGACAATTAAATACACCCCGTATATATTACTAGCACCATCATATCCTTGTCCACGAATTTTTGATATGCTCAAACCATACTTGCAAAATAATAATTCTATTGCCTTTTTTCAATAATAAAGTGGTAATATCACTAACATGCATTATATCAAGAAAACGCTCAACAATACATCCTAATTTGTTAATATAATGCAAGGCAACAACCATTTCTCCCACGTGATTCATTAATAATAATAGCAAAATACTCATCTCTGAGATAATTTATTATATCATTAGTTATCTCAATTGCAGCATCATTAATGATATCTTTTTGAATGTTAAGAGTAGTTAATTGATTATTCGTAGGAGCATTTTACAAAACTATATTTTTTTTACCTTTATTATGATCAGCAAGAAATTTAAGAAGTTCAAGAAAGTTACCTTGATTAGATGAACTTTCTAACTCATCATACCATGAATTCTAATCCTTGCTTCAAAAGATATCGAATGCAATCAATTGATGCAGTTAGTCATCTTCGATACAAGTCACAAACTTTATCAAATTGTTTAGAAAGAGCAACCTCTATGTGATGGTTTTGTTTCATCCACTACAAAAAACTGCTAATTAATGAAAAAAATTTCCATCGCTAATTACCAGAATTTTGTCACTAAAATAAATTAGCGACGGCGCGATGAACAGTCGCTAATAGCCCAATCGCGAATATATTAGTGATGGAATACAAAATCGGTCACTAATTTAGCAATGGAAAATTTTGTCGCTAATTTATTTTTTTCTGTCACTAGTTTATATTAATAATTAGTCATTGGTATTATAACAATAATATTTAGCGACTAAATTTTTCGTCGCTAATTTCATCGTTAATTATAAATTTACTGTAAAAGTTAGCGACAAAATTTACTGTAAAACCTTACCTAATATTATCCACAAAAAATCTCTCATAAAACAATAAAATGGTAATAATATCGTACAATGTCTGAAAGTAATATTCACAAAACAACAAAATAGTAATAATATCATATAATGTCTGAAAGTAATATTCACAATTAATCCACATAAGCTGAGATTTTTACACTTGTGCTAACAAACTTTTATTTGCTAATTTAAATGTAAAAACTGCAAGCAAGCCATTTCAGGTGAAAAGAAAATTTAAAAAAAGGAACTCAAAATGGGGGGGGGGGGGGAGGGAATCCAAATGTGATGCTCACCATCAGCTTCCCCTCAAATTCAGGATGTGGACGGTATAGGTCATAGTACATTAGATTCCTGTTCTATTGACAATGTTAAACAAACATCTCCATATGCCAATATCATACAGCAGCATAAGAAAAGTTGGAAGTATAGTGGCAGGGGTCTTAATGAAAAGGCACCTATCTATAACCTAGAGCCTCGAGTGCCTCTTATCTATATCACGTCTTTTACCACTATAAGAATGACACATCTAAAGTATACCTTTAACAACGATGAAAATAATAAATAAATACAGCATCTTGTAACAACTACAATTACAAAAATGAAAAAATAATAACTATGTGCAGGGCATTAAGAAGATACCTTAGTACTTCCTTTGGTATATTTCATAATTTACACGCACCAAATCATTACATCAATCAAGAAATCACACCCTCTACTAGCACAAAAAAGAAAGGATCCTAAGCATCCTCGATAACCAGTTAGATTATCATATATCTTGAATATTCAGCTCATATTAACGTTTTTTGAGGACCTTAACGTCAATAACTACAATAATGATGATCCTAAGAGTGGTATTTCTTACCTGTGCAAGATGGGTCCCATGTCCATTTGGAGCAAGCAAAGCAAGCCCATGCCAAGCATCTCTAAAATCGACAACTTCAAGAAGTCCATCATCTACAAATGAAGGGGTCAGGTCTCTCTATAAATGAAAAGAAATGTAATTCATCAGTATCCTTGGAATAAAATCAGTTCATATCAGATTTAAAGGCAAATAAACAATCAAATTGACATCACGTCATTTATGGACATTTGGTTTCCCCTAAAGACTCAGTCCACCAGAAAAGCTAGGCAAGTTAAGGCACATAATCGACCTGATGCTGTTAAAACAAAAAGCATAGGACAGAAAGATTAAAATATGTAGAGGAATGAAAAGATATAGATAGAAACCAGAAGATAACATTCAGATAAGGAAATGCATATCCAAGTGAGGTAGATAACAAGTGAAAATTGAAGTTACCTGTAGGGTACTTTAAGGTCTTGCCATTACCCATGTTTTTTCATTATATTAACCTTACTAGGTGAGCCATGTTCTTGTAAGATCAAATATGTGTATTAATTTGCAAGTTTGCAAATAAATGTTGTAACTACCAAACACAAGTATAGTGAAAATTAAAAAAAATTAAGATTCTTTTATGAAATGAAAACATGAAATTGGAATTCTCATGGAAGATTTAAAAGGAAAAATGAAAGTAAAAGCATTCTAACATTTTAGTTAATGCAAGTTTCAAAACCCATATCTGCTACAAAGTACAGAACTATGCATGAGTCTCCCAAACTTTTTCACAAATAAAATTATCACACATCATTTGGCAATTTCATGCAAGTTTTGCAAAAGGAGTCCATTCAACCAAAAAACGAACCGTCGCAGAGGTGAGGATTGATGCTAACAATGGGGGAAAGCAGTGGCACGAGCAAGTTGCCGTTGACAAGGGTGGCCGGCGTGGCCGTTGGTCATCTGTCCCCTCTCGCCTTTCCTTCCCTGCTCCCTCCCTTCTCTTTTCTTTTTCCTTTTTCCAAAATTGGTAACCATGTTCTCTCCTTTTTTTCCCACTGTTCCCCAGGTTCTATAGTTGTTGTCCCTATATTATTATTATTATTATTATTATTATTATTATTATTATTATTATTATTATTATTATTATTATTATTATCAACTTGTATACATTTATTTTTAATTCCTTATTTATTACTAAAATGTATCTTTAATTTAGATTATAAATTCGAAAATACAAAAATAATATCTACTACTGTAATCACATTCTCAATAAATCAACCCTTATGAATCAGTATTAAAGGTACTATTCATATATTAAAGGTATTCTCGAACGACTCAAATTTTAGGGCATTACATTATTATTATTATTATTATTATTATTATTATTATTATTTAATTTTATTGGTTTTACATAAAAATGTCAAGTTATAAGAGATTTTGATTCAATTTCATTAATTGTTTATTCGAAAACAATAAGCATCCCAATAATAATGCGAAATATTAGTTTTAATTCTTTTTTATTCACATTTGCATATATAATTAGTCAATATGCTAAAAATTGATGGTAAATAAATATTTTTTTCTCTAAGAAAACATTTAAATTAAACAATAGAGTTTGATTTTGATATTGAACAAAGCTTCAGTTAGATCTAGCAAACTGATCCAACTAAGTGGTTTGGAGTTTAAGCGGTGCCGAATCTAATTAAATAAAAAAAACTTGGAGGAAAAGTAATTGAAATTCAATTTTTGTAATTTTGATAGAAATCTCATTAAAATTGAATTTTGAAGGAAAAGTAAAAAATTTGAAGAGTAATGAGCCATGTGTAGAAGATATTTTGAAGGAAAATTTGAAAATTTAATGCAAAACTTTGAAATCTCAATCAATTTTGGAGATAAAGTTAATGTGTGAAAAATATATCTGAATACAAACTTTTGTATTTTACATTTGCAAATGGTTAAACTAATTAAAAGTAAACAAAAAAATCATAGATATGATAATAAGATAATATTAAATGACAAATTTGAAAATTTTATTTAATATGCCTATAATTTTTAATCTATAATTTAAATGGACTAGTTAATAGATGAATTAAGTTTGAATAAAAAAATTAATTATAGAACTAGACATTTCAATTATTAAAAACTGAAGTTAATTCAATTAATTAATTCTTATTCAATTAAATAATCAATTAAATTTAAAATCATATACGCAGTAAATTGAAACGGTGGAGAGAGGTGAGGGAAGAAAAAATATTATTTTTATATATAAGGTAAATTATTTAAATTACTAAAATGCCCCTACAAAATTGCATCATTTTATCCTTGTATTCAAGGATAATTTTGTAAATATATATAACTAAAATTTTTAATAATTTAAAATTTTATAAAATAACTAAATTTTTTTAATAATTTAAATTTTATAAAATAAAAATAAAATACAAATTTTTTATTATTATTTTAAATGAAATAATAAAATTTATATTACTATTTTATAAATATTTATTTTTATTAGTCTTTAACATGCAAATATATAATAATCGTAACAATTAATTTATTATTATTATTATTAAAAATATAAATTTTCTAAATAAATAACTTTAGATTTTGGTATAATTGATAAAAAAAATTATTATCAACTTATAAAATAATTTATAATTTTTTGTTACAAAATAAAATATTCATTTCATATGGTTTATAGTAAAATTACTTGAAACTATACATAAATCATATGAGTGAAATTAAAAAAATTATTTTTGAAGTTATTTGCGATGGATTAGCGACTAAACGTGTCCGTCCCTAATTATTTTACTGTTACAAATTACTATTAACGATATACCAATTTCTGTCTCTAAACCGTCGCAAAAAAAAAGTCTTTATATTTTCCCTCCAAAATTAGCGACTAAAATGTTCGTCGCTAAGGATAATTTTGTAAATATATATAACTAAAATTTTTAATAATTTAAAATTTTATAAAATAACTAAATTTTTTTACTAATTTAAATTTTATAAAATAAAAATAAATTACAAATTTTTTATTATTATTTAAAATGAAATAATACATTTTATATTACTATTTTATAAATATTTATTTTTATTAGTCTTTAACATGCGAATATATAATAATCGTAACAATTGATTTATTATTATTATTATTAAAAATGTAAATTTTATAAATAAATAACTTTAGATTTTGGTATAATTGATAAAAAAAATTATTATCAACTTATAAAATAATTTATAATTTTCTGTTACAAAATAAACTATTCATTTCATATGGTCTATATTAAAATTACTTGAAACTATACATAAATCATATGAGTGAAATTAAAAAAAATAATTTTTTAATTTATTTGCGACGGATTAGCGACTAAACGTTTCCGTCCCTAATTATTTTACTGTTACAAATTACTATTAGCGATATACCAATTTCTTTCTCTAAACCGTCGCAAAAAAAGACTTTATATTTTCCCTCCAAATTTAGCGGCTAAAATTTTTGTCGCTAAGGATAATTTTGTAAATATATATAACTAAAATTTTTAATAATTTAAAATTTTATAAAATAACTAAATTTTTTTAATAATTTAAATTTTATAAAATAAAAATAAATTACAAATTTTTTTATTATTATTTTAAATGAAATAATAAATTTTATATTACTATTTTATAAATATTTATTTTTATTAGTCTTTAACATGCAAATATATAAAGTCTATTATTATTATTATTATTATTACTATTAGCGATATACCAATTTCTGTCTCTAAATCGTCGCAAAAAAAGACTTTATATTTTCCCTTCAAAATTAGCGACTAAAATGTTCGTCGCTAAGTTTTCTGGAACTAATTTCATGAATAAAAAATTATAAAATTTAGCGACAGAATTATTTGTCGCTAATTCCGTCGCAAAATATGGCACCTATCTTACCACCAATAATTTGCGACTGACTATCCTGTTCCATCGCTATTTGGTCGCAAAATAGTAAATATCCTCCCCACGATGTAATTGAAAAACAGTCGCGAAACCATCACAAATTTATGACTAAAATAATGTCGTCGCTAATTGACAGTTTTTTTGTAGTGATCAAACTCTCATAATTCCTTCTAGCATTGTTGAGAGCACGATTTGGACCTCAAATGTGAAGATTAAATATATCTTTTTTGTTCTAATTTGTAAATCCCTCCGTCACAAATACCTCATCTCCTGATTGCTTTCAAATATCAAGTTTAAAAAGATAACAACACAAACAATATGCAACATCTTTTGCTATGTTATACTCTGACAAAATGTTGAATTCGTTGAACCAAGAGGGACAAAATCGATGAAATTTATCCCTAAGTTTTCATTTAGGATCATGTTGACGAGGATGATAAGATCATTTTTGCCAGTAATATCTTCTAATCTTATCTCGGTCATTAGGATGATAATGTGGTATTTTAAGGCGTAGACTAGGATCTAATGGAAGCTCTTCCAAGTCAATATCAACTTGAGGTTGTTTCAAAAAATTTGATTCAAATTAGCTTCAAGAGACTTTGAAGAAGCTTGATTAGAAATTGATTTTATTTTGAAAAATTTATCCATACCCTATACCAATGAAAAAAAATTTAACAAACATGCACATTTCATTTTATTCAATCATCACTCAAAAAATATCTATTTTATTTTTATCAAGATTAGTGTTAAAATACACATTCGATTTAATAAAATCTAAATAATTTATGAAATAATAAAAAAATAAATTAGGGCAAAATTTGATAAACATTGTATTAAAATTTTTTAAAAAATGAAAATTTCTTACTAAGTACCAAATTAAGCATCAATTGAAGAGATGAATAAGATTTGTTAATCCCATTTTAAATTTGAAAGACTCCAAAAATTGCAACAAGAAAAAACAAAAGGGGAAGGGGAAGTGACAATATGCTGTGAGTGAAAAGCAAAATGAAAAAAAAAAAAAAGAAAAAATGGTTGTGTAAGTGAAAAGAAAAACGAGAAAAATGAATAAAAGTGGCAGGCGAAGAGGTGAAGAAAAAGTGTGCTGTCAATTACTTAACTTGTTTAATAAGTTCTTATTTATTTTTTAAAATTTTTAATGTAATTTTTTTGAAAAAAATAAAATATTTTATTATTGAATTTTATTATTTATTTATTTTTATATTTAAATGGATTTGAATCAACATATTTTAATTTTTATAATTTAGTTAAAAATTTTTTGTGATTATTATTATATTAAAAGTTGAGATGGGATAATTTAAATATATATATTTAAAAAAATTAACTTTGAGGGTGTGTATAGTTCAATTGGCTTCGCTACTAATTATTATGATAAACAGTTATAAAGAGAAATTAGTAAAATTTTTATTTGTTTCTTAAATTTTTATTTATATATTTTATATGAGTAATAATTTAATATAGGCATACATGCATTTGGATCGTCTGATCGTATGCATAATCGTTGCATTATATAATTGATAATTTAAATGCATGCATACTATATACTTTCACACTGAATTATATAATTTTTTATATAAGTATTTTTTATTTTTATTTTTTTTACATATTTATGTCCAAAATTTTAGTACGAAAATAATATCTCCGTTTTTCATTCTTATCCTTGTCAAAGCAAGCATAAAACTTGTGGCCGAAATGGAAGGCCAAAAATCAGGTGAAAGAGGTGGATTGTGGGGCCCAAGACAGTGTGGCTGTGTTGATCATATATTTTTCCACGTCAGCGAATCAAAATCTCTTTTTTACCATCTCTAGCCAAGAGAATGACACGTCATCAAGGGCCCCACAACATACAAAGTCGTAATCGCGTACACAAAATATCCCCTGCAGCAACCCAGGAAACAACAAATCAATGAGAAGGTTAAGGAGCCACACACACACATACACCAATTGCTCCCTTACGCCCCGACACCTGGCACTGCCGGACACCACAACCTTCCCTCTTCTCCCTTCGGTCTTATCACACAAACCCCTATATTTCCTCCGCTAAAAGTCAATTTTACCCCTTCCATTTTTTTATTTATTTTCTATTTTATTAATAAAGGTAAATTTAATCTTTGTCCCTCAACAGCTCAGTTATTTTTCCATTAAAATTGGCAGCATTATATTCTTTACGAGAAGATTTGACAAAAATCTATTCCACCGTTCCATTTTAAAACAAAATTTTTTATTTTTTTACAAAAATTAAAAAAATAATTAAAATATTTTAATTTTATAAAAATTATAATTATTGATAATTTTTTTTAATATTTTTAAAAATTTAATTTTATTCTAATTGAAAATAGAGAGTAATAAAAAATATTTAATAAAATATAAAATAAATGAAGATACCTATATAAATTTATTTCTTAAATTTCAAAAAATATTTAAAATGAAATAATCGAAATAAAAAAAATCTTTTAAAATGAAATGAGTAATAAAATTTATTATTGGATATTTTATTTTTAACTATTAACCCTTATAATAATTGATGATCAATATTCTAAATCCACTACTACAACTACTTGATCAGCAACCCAAACTCCAAAAATGATTTTCCTATCAAAATTGCCGTAAAAAATAACCAATGGTATGCGATTATTTTATCTAAATAGATATTATCTAAATAAAAAATAACATATCAACATTCATTGATTGGCGTAGATGAAAATTCCATCTCTTTTAAGTATGTATCGAATTTGATATGCGAATTCAAAATATGTATAGAAATTACGATATTAAAAGTATCATTTATGGTAATAGATCTCTGCAGTATTCGATTCAGATTAATGAGATCAATCGAACTTGAATAATGAATGAACATAACTTTGAAAAAATAATTAAAAAAAATAATATCAAAAGCAAATTCTCTAAAAAAAAAGTTATTTATTATTGTAATGAGATTCTACCAATAATAATTATATAAAACGATAATATCCTTTAGTTCGGAAACTGAAAATATAGCTTGGAAAAGCACCCAAAAAAAAAAAAAGAGAAGTGATTGTAATTTATTTGTTTTAGGTAAATTAAATTTTTACCAACACAGAAAAAAGTTGAACCTTAAGAAGGTCGATATGGCAATATGAAGTAAAAGCATAACCTCTGCCGGGTAGGACTAGGAGTTGCCTCTGTTTTATTATCATTCCTTTTCCCTGCTCCAACAACATTTCGGCCCACTGTAGCGATTGGAAAAAAAAAAAATGAAGTGCGAGCTATGCAAATTTCCAGCGAGAATCTACTGCGAATCAGATGAGGCCAGCCTATGCTGGAACTGCGATGCCAAAGTTCACGGCGCTAACTTTCTGGTGGCTCGACACACGCGTACACTTCTCTGCCGGACCTGTCAGTCTCTAACGCCATGGAAAGCTTCCGGCGCTAAACTATGCCGTACTCTCTCCGTCTGCAATAGATGTTCCAATGAAGTCAATCGTAAAGAATCAGTGGAAGAATATGAGGTGGTGGAATCAGATTCCGATTATGATGAAAACGATGTTGGTCTAGTCGCGAATGATGAGGACGAAGTAGATGCTAATAATCAGGTGGTGCCGTGGTCTTCTACGACTCCACCCCCGGCCGCCAGTTGCTCCTCCTCCTCCTCTTCTTTTTCTTCTAACCAAGACTGTATTCGGAGGATCAAATCTGTTAAACGGCGTCATGAGAGTTCTACAGATCTTAAGTCTCTAGTACTCCAGGTTCGTTCACTTAATTTTATTATTTAGTATGTGTATTTCTATTCTTGGTTTTAGATTTATTTATGAGCTATTATCGCGTGAAAATTTTTAAATGACGGTGAGGATTACTTTCTTTGTTCGAACCACAGGAGAATATTGGCCGTTCATCTTCTCAACGGACGCGTGGTCACACGGCGTTGAGAAGTCAGAGAGATGGTGGGGATAGAGAGGCGAGTTCTGTTGACTCCATGAGGCCTTTGAAAGAGCGGATCACTGAAACGGAGCCTCCGGCTCCGGTTAAAGCGGGTTCAAGATCTGTGGCAATTTCGATCTTGAAGCGATTTCAGGGAAGCAGTGACTGTAAACTAGAATCTCAGGCCACTGATGATAAAATTTACAAGGAATCTTAGCCGAAGGATTTGAGGTACTTTAACTTTAAGCATAGATTTTGGAATTTATCCTTCAATTTTGATGACAATTTAATAAAGTAATGAACTTTGAAAATTAATGGGTTTTACATAGGGAGATCGTTGCGGTATATATGGCTCTAACTGCCCAGAATGGATTACTGCTATGGAGGTATTGGTGGGTTTTTGTTGAAACTTACAATTGATATGGGTCAATTTTGATTGAATTAATTTTTACTTTTTGTTTTCTCCGCTTGTAATAGTCAGGCTATAACTTATGTACCGCTTTATGACACTCTTGGTATGCATTATATGTCTCCTTGAATGTCCAATGCGAAATGGTAAACGAGGATTATGAACTTTTAATTACTTGGTTTTGCCATTTATTAGGTCCTAATGCAGTGGAGTTTATCATTAATCATGCTGAAGTTTCACTAGCTTTTGCTCAAGAGAGCAAGCTAGTTTCACTAGCTTTTGCTCAAGAGAGCAAGCTCTCTTCTGTAAGTTAATTAAGCCCTGGTTCATCTTTATTTCATTTGCATTCTGCAATCTGTTCTTAACATAAATGGTGTATGTTTCTGCAGATTCTTGCTTGCCAAACTGCAAATCCTATTTAAAAAGTAGGTGAAAAAACTCAAATTTGCATCTCCTCTTTGAAATGGCAATTTTAGAATGATAGTTGAAGTATCAATTTTCGTATGTTCAGATATTGTTAGCTTTGGAGATATCTCTGATATGCAAAAGAAGGAAGCTCAGGAACTGGGGGTTTTATGCGTTTCTTGGGAGGAATTTTGTCAATTGGTGTGATTTTGAAATCATTATTTTCACTTTTGCAGTTGATCATTTTCGTTTTTTTTTTTTTTTTTTTTTGCATTTAAAACATTAATGTTTTGATTGGTTTCTCACAGGGAAATTTAGATTGTGAATTGCTTTCAAAACAGAAGACTGACATCTGCACAATAATGTATACTAGTGGAACAACAGGTGAACCAAACGGTGTCATTCTTACTAATGAGGCTATCATGGCTGAAGTGTTGTCTGTTGATCATGTACTTTTCCTTACAGACAAACCGGTAAAACCTGAACACGTTAAGCTTTCTTGTTTAAGCTTTATGCATAGCTAAATGTTGACATAGGGCTATAACAATTGCAGGCTACTGAAGAAGATTCATATTGCTCTTTCCTTCCTTTGGCTCATGTTTATGATCAAATAATTGAAACTTATTGCATCTACAAAGGTGCCTCTATAGGATTCTGGCGTGGGGTAAACATCAAGAATCATATAGCATTATTACCATTTTCTCTTTATTTAAATGTTAGTCTCTCTCTACAAGAGTCTATGATCGAATATATACTGGTACAAAGTATATACAACTAGATTCCTGTTACTGTTTGTTACTTCAAATTTTAAATATTTACCTTTTCTGTGAAGGTACCATGAGTAAAATTTCAGCTGGAGGTGCTTTTAGGAAGACGTTTGATTTTGCTTACAAATAGTAAGTTGTCTTGAATTGCTTTAATGCAACAATGCATTTTGAGTGTAAAACTAATTTGGAATTTGTTGACAGCAAGCTCGGAAATCTAGAGAAGGGATTGCCACAAGCAGAGGCAGCACCTCTTGGACAAGCTTGTCTTCGAAAAAGTCGGTCGGTAGTTGGCTTATGCTTTTATTTAATTCAGAATTTCTGTTTTTCAATCTAAAATGGGTCATTTTGTCAGACAAAACAAACATTGGGTAGTCTTGATTAAAAAGAGAGAGAGAGAGAGAGTAACAAAGGTAGGGGTTGAGTTGATATTTTGGTTGACTATTAGTTAATTATTGTATTATAATTAAATTTTTAATTAGTTAGATTAGATTAAAGTGTAATTCAATTGATTTCCATTTTTAAGCATTCTCATCATTAACTATATCAGGGTGATTATACCTGAAACTATTTAATATGGTATGTTTCACTAATTTTGGCAATAATCACTAATAAATAAAATGAGATTTCTTCAAAAAAAAAATTAAATAAATAAAATGAGATAACCAAAAAAGTAAAAGAAAAATTTATGGATTAAAAAAATGTAACAATTGGGCTAGTATTGTTTTAAAGGCATTTTAATTGTGCTTCTTAGTTAAAAATTTCATCAAAACTTACAGAAATATTAATATTTTAGGGATAATTGTTAAGAATAATGTTTTTTTAAAGAATTTGAAAAATGAGAAAAAATTAAACTTTTTTGAAACAGTGATATCTCAATACTGTTTTGCAAAGTGAAACTTATATGATAGCAAAACTTTTTATATTGAAATTGCAGCGGTATGCTGCGGTCTCAAACTAGTTAAGGACACTATCATTCTTCATACGCACTATTTTTAACGCAATTAAATGCATATGCTGAAATATCCCATGATATATTTGGCTTAATATTAAGGAAGCTTTTATTTATGCCATTCTAGCTCGCCCGAGTTTTATTACTTTTACTCGCAATTTCTTTCCTTTTCTTTTTTCATAATTTCTCTTTTTTTTTCATTTATTTTCATTTACAATTTCTTTCCTTTTTTTTTCTTTTATTTTTTACTTACAATTTCTTTTTTATTATGTCATTTCCTATCCAAAACTGATTTATGTTTATGTGTATTAAAAGATCATAAGGTATACTTTGTTAGTGGAAAATATATTTTTATTTATCCTGAATTACGCGTGTTCAAATCTCAATGTTGGCACATTATACGTCATTTTTATTTTCATTTGATGTTCGTAGGCATGAAAATTTCAAATTTAAGAAAAACTCCACAACAATAAAAGTTTGTGTATTAAATGAAAAGGCATACATTGATATCTAATATGATAATAAACATATTTTTATCTTCGGTAAGTTTAGTGTTCAAGTGTAAATATTAAGCAGAAACATTCCGATGAAATATAAAATTTTAATTTTTTTTAATCAAAATAGACTCTCTAAAAATTTTTCTTTTTATTAATTGCGTATTATATAACTCTGTTTTTCTTACAATAGATCAATTAATTAATTCTCCAATATGCCATCATTTCATATTTAATTTCTAAATTTTAATAAGTATTTATTATAATTTTATATGTCTCACTCTTAATCTTGATAAAACAAGTCGGTTTCAAATAGAAAATGAGATAATAAAAATAAAATTGTAAGTGAAAATAAATGAAAAAAAGGAAAGAAATTTTAAGTGAAAATAAGAAAAGGTTTGAATACCATTATTTAGGGTGTGTTGGGAGAGAATTTTATTTCGGTTTTTGATTTTTTTTTTAAATAAAATCAAAACATGTTGGCATATTTATTTTCATTTTGGTTTTTGCAAAAATTAAAATAATGATTTTTACAAAAAAAATTAAAAAATTTCAAAATATGGTTTTTAAGGTCTTATTTTTATCAACAATTTAATTATTTCATCCTCATTATTACCACCATCACACCGTCATTGCCACCATCGCCACCAGATCGCCACTCGCCACCACCACCATCATCGCCGCCGCCGCTACCACCAAATTGCAGATGTTGCTACCACCACAAAATTGCCACCACTACCACCATCAGACTGCCACCACCATCGCTATTGCTACTGCTACTGCCACCACCATCACTGTAATCACCACATCGCCACTGCCATTGCTGATGCCGCCATCAATCGCTACCGCCACCACCACTTTCATCACCGCCACCGCCAAAATCATTATCGTAATATACATAAATAATTAAAAAACTATGATATAATTTTTAAATATATAAAATAATTTTTTAAAAAATAGATAATAAAAACTGAAAATAGTTTTTTAATTTTGAAAATAAAAAACTAAAAATCTACAACTATAACGAGCACACCCTTAATATTTATTTATTTATTTATTTATTTTTATTAGATATAAAACACAATATATATCCGAAAAAATAAGGGAACAAGAGCTACATCTTGTAGCGCAGAAATCTAGTTGGCAAAAATGGAGGAGTAAGATCTCATTTTGCATCACTGGCGGGCTTTGTCCATGAGCACGAACGCGGGACAGAAGCATGAATCCACGGACTAAATGTCTTTTGGAGAGAAAAATAGTGAGAGAAAAATTCAACAGAGTTTCGTTACGTGTAGAAACTTCTCTCTTTTGCAGAATTTCTTAGGCCTATTTATAGAGCCTTGTGCTTTAAAATAGAAAGTTATTCTTAAAAAGAAATGATATGAGAAAGAAAGTTACCTTTTCAAAATTAGGAATTTTCCTCATTAAGGATTGGATATAGATCTCTTCGCATATCTGATTTATTTTCTTTCTAATATGGACCACTTCCATATTAGGATAATTACCATATTAATATGGATCCACTTTCATATCGGGAGTCATAGGTATATTCAGATTCCTTCATCTCCCATTTGCACATGCTGGAATAATTTTCAGTTTAGATCTCCAATCATACAAATAAAATAGACCATATAACCAGTATATATCAAGAGCATTAATGTTATACAACTGTTAGGAATATATAGCATCTTGAAAAATGAGATTCTCTTTATTATGTATGCCTAACCCCAGATTGCCTTCTCACATTTATTATTTTAACTCATGATCTCATAAAATAATTTTCATGTTCACTATTATGTCTCTACTCATAGAGACTATAAATTTGGCATATTGGTAAACCACAAAACCATTAAATGTGATCTAAAGGCTATCTTCCCCTCTTACTATATACCATCCATCATGATTTAACTCATTTTTCTAGTTAGACCTACCAGGTTGAATTATCTCATGACCTTTTGAAGACTAACTAAGATAGCCACACTAAACCATATTTTAGGGATAAGTTAAGCATTTTTAAGTGTCGTTCTCATATACGGTCTCACACTAGGAAAAGTTGAGATTAATAACTTTAAATCCTCTCCCTTTGCTTGATTTAAGCACACATGGTATGAAACATGTCCTTATATTTTTTCCTTCCCTCAAAGAAGTTTATGTCACACACACACACACACAATACCATATAGAAGCATAAGATTGCAATGCACCGAAACATCCAACTTTAATTTGCTTGCATAAGGGTATCTTCTAACTTTTATGATAGAATATAATAGTTAATGTTTAACTTATCACGTGATTACACTTAATCCTATTTTTGATCTCAGTCCAAAAGCATGTAACTTAATGCATGTCTTTATCTTACACTTTAACAAGACTAATCTTGTAATTTTTGCAAAATGGTACTTTTATTTTGAACATGCTCTCTAGTTCATTATATGTTAAAAAATCATCTCATCGTAGTCTTTGTAAACTCATCGTAAAAACTAAGGTAAACATCCGTGTGAGTGGGTTATTTCTCTATCTGATATGCTTAATCATACAATAATTAATAGTAAATGTTCACATATAAATATTCACACTCATGTATTGTCAAATAATGAACTTTATTATTATTTTTCATAAATAATAATGTCAAGGGATTATGCATAAACAATACAAATGAAGTCCTAAGCAAACCATGTGATCTAATGTATAGTCAATGGATCCGTAATCATTTTATGCATGGAAATGTACTGTGAGTTCACTTTTCCTCATGCAATAATGTCCTTTATATATTGATA
This sequence comes from Excoecaria agallocha, assembly GCA_037975025.1. NCBI lineage: Eukaryota > Viridiplantae > Streptophyta > Magnoliopsida > Malpighiales > Euphorbiaceae > Excoecaria > Excoecaria agallocha. The sequence goes on along the minus strand of CM075807.1, from coordinate 100,595,652 downwards.
ATCAATATCGATATACTTAGTCCAACTATGAAATTTTGGATCTTTAATGTACGCTATCGATTACTGACTATCATCGGTTCCTCTAAAGCAATTACTCTTAAATGGTTCATAAACTATTTTAGCAAAATTGCCTTTTGTACCGTAGCTGAGGAAGTGAGAAATTCAGCTTCCATTGTAGATAGGGCTACACATGTTTATTTCTTGATATTCTACAGGATTGCACCCTTACCAAGCAAGAATACATAACTTGAGGTAGATTTTCTCTCATCCATATCACCTCCTTAATTTGCATCCCTATATCCTTTCAATTGCAGATCCTTTCCTCAATAATAGAGAGAATAATATATGGTTCCTCAAAGGTATCTAAGTATCCATTTTACTTTTTTCTAATGTGCTTTACATGGGTTAGACTAATATCTACTCACCATGCCCATTGCATAGCATATATCAAGTTTAGTATACAACATTGCATACATTAGACTATCCACGACACTGGCATATGGAATGTTTCTCATATGTTCATTTTCTTTTGGCACCTTAGGACATATACTTTTGCTAAAACATTGATTTTTAGCAATGAGGTTGTCTATAAGCTTACAATTTTGCATATTAAATCATTCAAAGACTTTGTTAATGTATGCTTCTTGTGAAAGAGACAACAACCTTCTTGAACGATCATTTAAAATATTAACTCTAAAGATATAATCTGCTTGATCCATATCTTTCATTTTAAAGTAGGACGATAACCAATCTTAGATTTTATTTATGTAACCTTTATCATTCTTGTCAATTAGTTTGTTGTCTGTATACAATGCTAAAATGAAAAATTTATTTTAAGAGCTTTTGTAGTAGATACAATGGTCTTCATCAATCATGTTGAACTCATTTGACATGATTGTATCATAAAATCTTAAATACCACTATCTTGAAGACTGTTTAAGGCCATAGATTGATATTTTCAATCGATAAACCTTATGTTCGCTACTTTTTTCAATGACACCTATAGGTTATTCCATCTAGATTTCTTTGTCTAATCCTCTATTGAGGAAAGAAGTCTTCATATCTATTTGATGTAGCTCTAGGTCTAGACTAGCCACTACGGCCAAAATTAACCTTATGAACATTGTAGACACTAGGTCTTGAGGTGGCTTTTGACCAAAATTACCTAATGAGGAAGGCATTTCTCATAAATAGATAAGAAATGGAAGTACAAGGCTTGCTCTTGAATTTTATATTTTCAAAATGCTTTTTGGGATCTTCTGTGAGATTTTAAATGTTTAAAAATCTTTTTTTAGGCTTTTCCCCTTTTCCCTCTATCAATAAGGTTAAAATGTGTTTTGGGTGACTGGCGTTCAGCACGTATACTAAATTAACAAGTAATACAGATGGATATTTTTAAGACCTTAAAAGTATCGTACCCTAGAGATTGTATTTGTGAGACAAAATTGATTGATTATTAATATATGCAAAGAATTTTTCCAATTATTTTGTTGATTATAATTATATCTACCATACTTAAGTAAACAATATTAAAGCAAATTAAATTTAAAATATAAAGCAAACAAGAATAATAAAAATAGAGTATAAAAATTAGAACCAAACAATTACTAAAATGCTATTCAAGGATCCAATCCTCCCCATACCCAATGCAAAACATATTGTTAACATAAAATTAATTTGATCTAGATGTGGATGACCCAACAATACCCAAGTTTTCCATTCAGGAGCTAACTACTCTAACTATCTGATTTCCCATTTCAAAGCCAATAAAATCACTAACTTAAGCATGAGTCTAATAAATCCTAGATATGGATTGATTTCCCATTCTAGAGCCAAATCACCCCAATATCCATTCATTTATCACCTATTTTTGAATCAACAATTCAGTAACTCTAGATCTAATAGCCCCCATTTTGAAATCGCTATCAAATATACAACTAAAATATTCAAAAATAGAACATGATGATATTTAACCCAAACAAGCACATAATCCATTCAACTTAAAAAAGAGAATGAAGAAATACTTGTATAAAATGAATAACAAGATCATCAAAAAGAAAAATTAAACATCTGAATATAAATATGTATCAAATAAGCTCAAAGTCTTACATGGGTATGGGGTTTCAAAGATCTCCAAACAACAAACTCAGTACTCACTACACATTAAATAAACTACAGAGATAAGAGAGAAAGAAACTCTTAAACCTATTGAACAAATCTAGATCTAAAATTTGAATGATCTCCTCTTCTCCAATCCCAACAAGTCTTGATTGAAAAATAAACTAAAACTAAGATCAACTAATAGAAATCTAATGTTTAATCTACTAAAACTATATAAATTAATAAAAAAAAGTGTTTACAATGGAAAAGAAAGCTTAAAAACCCTAAAATTATTGAAGAAAAATATAGAAAAAATGCTAATCTACATTCTCCTCTCTTTCTTGCCAAATAAACTTTGTTCTTTTATAGTTTTTGGTGAGTTACAGCGGAGACTATTTAGTCTCACCATGATTGAGAAATTATTGTAGTACTTTTGAATGGGTCACTATAGAGACTATTTAGTCTTAGCCACGATTGATTATTTTGGATTGAGCTCTTCAAAAATTGCCTTAGTCACGGTAGAGACTGATTACTCTTTGTTATGACCATTAGTGAAAAGGTGCATTTTTGAAATCCTTTAGGGGTCACGACGGAGACTGATGACTCTTGGTCATGACCAAATTCAAACTTCTACACATAAGTCAAATTTCACCATTAAGCACACTAACATTTAATAATTATCAAAATAATTCATTTTGGCATAAAGATAGAGATTTAACACATAAAACACTAAAATTATGCAAAATGAGATAAAAATATAGATAAAAATATATTGAAAATAAATACTAAATTGAAGTTATCAAATACCTCACACTTAGCTTTTGCTTACCCTTGAGCAAATGAATAGACCACATTCTCGCATACTTAAACTTTAAGAGAGAGAAAATACAAATTTAGAAAAATTTAAACAACACTCAACAGAAGTCACTAAACAAAATTCTAAACTGAAAAGGTTCAAATTAAACCATACTAGCTACTTTCCTTATGAGTGTCTGCTAGGCTAAAATAATTTTAACATAATCAAAACCAAAGTTTCAATACAATTTGACAATCGAGAAAAAAATTTATATGCAAAAGATTGCACACATGGTTTCTCTCTTGAAACTCAAGATACGTCATAGGCCTCTATTTAGCACCGAAATCCAAAGGTTATCTCCGTAAATAAATTTAATAAAAGATCCTTATGTCTTAAATGGGATGTAATGGGGCTAAGGTATGGCTAAAACAAATAAGATTAGGATATAAAAATTAGAACAACCATTCTTTAATTCAATTTGCCACTTCTCTCCCAAAAAATAAGATTCTAACTCTACACTTCTTCATTAACATTGCCAATCCTCAACTTTTCTAGAATGTAGAACATTTTTTCTATGAAATTAGTTCAAGAGAGAAGAATTATCTAATATTTCTTACTTTAAATACTCTAAGAGCTTAAAATTCTTATTCTCTACAAATAGAGTACCCCACATTTAGATTTTACCATGATTTCTAGCTTTGAACTTGAATTGATTTTTTTAAGATAAAACAAAAGCTAGAGTAATTAATTCTAAAATGATAAGTAGAGACTCACAAAGATTCCACCAAAGAAAGAACTACAATTGGAATTTCACATTAATATTAAGCTTGGCGATGTATCCCATTTCTAAACTTCTCAACCCTATACTCACTTGAACCACCTAAGAATGGCCAATTCTCAGAGGAGTAAGATAAATGCTTTTTAGGCTTTGAGGCATTGATACAAGTGTAATCAATAAAAAAAAAACTTAGCATTCATTTAATATGTTTAAATAGGCTCAAAAGGGCTTACAAAGGATGTTAAATAAAAAGGTAGACAAAAAGTATTTCTTAATGCTTAATCAATAAAAAAATTGCCTAAGTCATTTCTAGTCTCACCTTTGAGTTATTTCATCATTTTGAAGGGTCATAAGGAAGGTTCTAACGCTCTAGAATTCCTACTTTATCACCTTTATTTACTAGTATTTTCAAATTTTGAAAATAGGCCTAAAGTTTACCATTATTAGGAAACTTACTAGTATTGATCTAATTGAAAAAGAAAATTCATTCAACAAACTACTACTCTCTTGCTATTCAAACTATTCTAAATAAACTCTTTTAACTCTAAGTTCAAATTTGTTCATAACGAGAACAACCAAAAAGGGAAAACTAAACTAAAATGTGAAAGTAAATAATAACAACAATAGATAAAAACTAAACAAAAATAACAACCAACTAAATAAAAATGAAAATTGCAAAGTAAAAACTTAAAGCAATGAGCTGACGAACTAAACTAAGAAATTAAACTAAAAACAAACAAAAAGAAAATAAGAGAAGAAATTTAAACTAAACAACATAATATTACTAAAAAGTTCAAAATAACAAATAAACTACTAAGAAGAAAGAAAACAACAGAAATTGCTAAACTATGGTGAGTAAGTGTTCAAGCACAACATTAAATTCTAAAAAAGTTCCCATAAACTTCATTCCCAACATACCCCTACCCCACACTCAAAAATTTACTGTCCTCAGCAAAACAACAAAATAATATCTCAAAATCAAAGGGTGTTAAGGAATCCCAAAACTTATATTATATGGGTGGTGAAGGAAAATGCATGTCAAATCTTGACTGCATAGTTATTAAGATAATCAGCAGTTTTATGCTTGATGTGAGTGTCGTTGACTCTTCTTAAATTCTACTTGGCTTGCTACAAAAGTATCAAATCTGGATATGATTTCAGTGTATTGCTAAGTAGAGTGTGTAATGGCTGCAACTTCAACACTTGATAGGTTGGTTTTGTGAGACCCCAATTCATACCCTATTTGTAATCAGATATGTCTAGGATGTATAATGGAAATAATATCAAAAGATAAGTACAGAAAGTGTGAGAAAGGATCCAAATGGAATTAGTTATAAAAGGTTGAGGGCAAAATAGTAAATTAAATGGTGTATATTTAGGAAGATGTGACACCCCTAATACCCCCTAGGAGGATACATGGGTGCGAGAACCAATCTATAAAAACATATTAATTAATGTGTAAAAACTCCCTGACTATCACTAGGTAGATGTTCAGTCCATAAAATTAAATTTACAGATATCCTTTATAGATATTACAATTTTGATAATAAAATAAATAAATAAAAACTTAAATCCTAACTCTCTACGTTGACCGATTGCAGCTGTCCCGACTCTCACTTGTACTTCAATCAAGTTCTAAAGCCTCTATACAAGGAAAGATATCTTGGTAAGCATAACGCTTAGTATAAATTAATTATGCATAATAATTACTACTTATAGTAATTGCATACAAATTCCAATCAACCAAATTGCAGTACTTAGATAAAGAAAACAAAAATATATATATTGTTAGACACTTGAAAATATTAAGCAAATATTAATTCGTGGCTATTTAATTTGAGAACTATTCAAAATGTAACTTGGAATAAATCAAGATAATTACCAGAGTATTATCAAATTTTATTGGAATCTGAATAGATCAACCAATTTAACAAAACATAACAAAATAAATATTATCGATACAACAAAAAAATTGCTTGTTATTGTCTTAACATGTGGGTAACGGGTAACAGAGCGTAAGATACCATTAGTATCCATACAGAAGAGGCATTGCCTCTAAATCAGAATCTTTCATATCCAAAAATTAGAAGAGACATTATCTCTAACAGAAGACACCGAAGTGTCAAATAGAGGACAACAAAGTGTCAAACGAAAGACACCGAAGTGTCAAACAGAAGAAATTGAAGTGTCAAACAGAAGACATCAAACTGTCAAATAGAGGACAACAAAGTGTCCAATAGAAGATATCAAAGTGTTAAATAAAATGACAGCTACAACCCTTCTAGGCATGCTAATTCACCCACTACTTACACTTTAATAGGCAATTCTTATATTAAAACATAACATATCTGAAACATGAGCATGCATTGCTTCATAACCATCACAAACCAGATATACATAATTAATTTCATAGATAAAATACACATTGCATGGTTATTTTAGCATATTTATGATCACCTACACCTAAACATCCAAGGTACAATTCAATAGTATAAGTATTAATGTAAATATATTAAAAACCTTGCAATAACCAATGTTTACCTTATATGCTTTGATTTTAATATATATTTTAATGTTAAACCATTTTTTTTCATATTTATTACGACATACATAAAGCCCAACTATGCGTTTTAAGGTTCCATAAGCATCCAAGAAAGCTCAGGTGAAGTTCGATGACATTTCGTGGCCTAAAAATCAAGTATAAGCTATAACAAGAGGGAATATAGCTGAGACAAATTGGTCTCAGCTATGTACATCGATCAAAATTGATACATAATGATCCATATGGTTGAGACCAAATGGTCATATCCAAGTGCACCATTCGGTCCCATAAATTTTGTAGATAGCTTTCCTGGGGCAAATTGCACATCATTTTAGACCTACCAAATGACATTTTCAAGCAAAGTTTTCTCAAAAAAAGTTGTTATACTATGTTTTTAGTTTTTAAAACATAAAAATCAAGCCAATCAGACTTCTATAACATGATATATTTCCTTGAAAACTTAGACCGCTCCAATTGATAGGGCAACAACTATCATTCGAGTTCATCCCAAAATTCAAGGGTCTAAAAGGTAGAATTAAGCTCAGTTTTCTAAACAAAATTTGTAGATATATGAGTTAAATTTCATTTCCAATTGGAATTACCTCATTTAGACATTTACATAAATACTTATTCCCTTTACACTAAAATTGGTTCAAGTGAACCTATAGCAAAATTTACAAACCTAAGAATCAAAGCTAAATCAAGCTTCACTCATGTAATTAACTCTTAATTTCGAATTTCATCAGCATCATCATGCCATAAATCACTTATATACATTCGTCAATATTTAACCTACACAAAAAGGAGTAAGGATTCTCATACCTCATTTGAAGCCTTTCTCTTTCTTCTCCTACTCTTTATCTCCCCTTGACCTTAATCCAGCATGATTTCCCTAATTATCTCATCACACACATCATTTTTCGATTAATTACTAGTCACTTTCTCCAAATAATATGTATAATAGATGAAATTAAGAGGGAATGATTAGTTCTTACCTCTCTAGACTTTGTTTCATGCTGTAAATCCTTATTAAATCTTCAATCTTTATCTCTAACCAAGGACCCAATTATAGAGAACTTAAGAGGAAGAATAAAAGGAGAAGATGAGAAAAGCAAAAATTAAAGCTCTTTTTTTTCCAAAAGTTATCGGCTTCTTTGATAAAGGTAGAAAAATCAGCCTTAATCTATCCCTTGGCCCATTTTAGAAGGCTAGATTGTAAGGATCCATAATAGATCCTAGTAGAATTTAAGGACATTATCATGTTATTAATATCTAGTCAAGATTAATTAAAGAAATTATTATAAGTTAAGACCTTGTGGATTAATTAAAACCTTGTGGATAAATTAGATCTTGTGGATTAATGGTCTCATATGGTAGAGGGTTAGAGAGTCAATTAAAATTGTGGTATACAGGGGTGCAATTGAAAAGAATTTATATTTAAGTGGTCAATTGTGATATTATTATGTATTAGTGGGTAAAATTAATAAAATAAAGGAAGATGTGGTGCAATTAAAGAAAAAAAAGTAATCATGGGCTCAAATTGGAAAGAAAGAACAAATAGGGACACATTTCTAACATGTAAATAAATGAGGGAGCATAAGGATACTTTGCCCTGCTATTTAAGTGCTAGAATCTTTGCATGTTGGAGAGAAAAAATATTTTATTGGTTTTTGAGATAAGGAGAATGAATTTTGCTGGGAAAAAAGAGAAAGAAATGTAAAGTTTAATTCTCTTCTTCATCTCTCACTAAAAATTGTAATCCATCTTCTTCCTCTCTTGTAAAATCCATCAACATCTCTCTTTTCTCTTCTTTCTCTTAATGAATTTTGTTTCTTCACTAATTAGGACACTCTTAAGTTGTTAGAAGTTTCATGTGAGGATTTGAGATGAGAAATCTTTAAGATATGCAATAGCAAGGAAAGAGGAAGAAGAAGAATAAGGAGAAAGAAGTCTTGATGGAAGATTTGGTATTCTATTAAAGGTTAAGGATTTTTACTCATCTTGCATGTGGATTTAACTATAGGAAATATGGATAAAATGCGTAATGGAATTATTTTGAGTTGATATTATAGTATTCTAGTGAAATCTAAAGGATTATATCTTGCATATTTTGATTTGTTGAAGATTTAAGAAGTAGAAATCTTGGTTGGTTCATTATGAACTAGTTTTTGTATTTTAAGCATATCTCAAGTTTTATAAGTCTAATTTGGATAATTCTAGTTGTTAATTAAACTCAAGACATAAACCTTTAATTTTTTATGAGGAATCAGAGTTTGATTCTACCTCTAAAGGTCCTTAAAATTAACTTAAAATTCATTTTGAGCTGCTGCCCAGTTGTTAGGATTATGTTCCTATATTTTTGCTATAATTTTTTGTAGAGAAGTAAAAATCATATAAGAAAAAATTTGATTAAAATTGATTCATATGAGCATAACTTTCATGAAGGAATGTTGTCAAACATTCTATACCCATTTTATACTATGTATTTTCTAAGTGATGATAAACATTGAATGGGGTACAGTTAACTGCTGTTTAAGAACAGGAACATATTTTAGTAATTTGATTGTATCTCTTGTTATAGAGGTCGAAATTCTATGAATCTAATTTTTGGTTAAACTAGACTTATATTTCTACAAGTTATGTGAAGAAAGCATTGTTTAAATCTACACTAAAATAGGTGGCTTAAATTCAGAACTGATGGCAGCACTATTTCTAAGAACAGTTCTTCATTTTTTTTGTAATATCTTAAAATGTAGAAATGATATTGATGTGATTTTTAATGTTCTTGAAACTAGAAACATATGGGATCATGTCTGTAGAAGATTATTTTTGTTAGAAATAGATTTTGGTAGGTCACAAATAGCTTTTAAGATAAGCTTGGAAATCTATCTCTATGCAAAATTATTATAAGAATTTACCACAATTTTTGTATGTATCTTTGGAATACCCTTAAGTATCTTTGATGAATTTAAACATCTTTAGAATATCATTTTTGTCTATATGCAGAAAAAATCTTAAGCATCTTAAGCACTTTTCCTATTAAAAAGTAACACATTAAAGAGAAAGGGATAAGTCATGGAACATATAAAATAATAACACATTGTAAGCTATAAGCATGACTACTTATCGAAGTATACGTATGCTAAAGGCATTTTATTATTCACTTAATTGATTTAACATAATCATCCTTATATGTTATTGTTGTATGATATGTCTATACGTTAAAATGTATATATATATATATATATATATATATATATATATATATATGAGACCATAAAGATATAAGAGTTCCTGTGCAAGTTGAGCATAATATTAAATGAAGTTGAAAATATATGTTTACATACTTGGGATTATGTATCTTTTTGATACCATATATATATATATATACATACTAGAGATTGTGATACATATATAGTAAAAGCACATGTATGTATCTTTTGATACCACATGATATTATATACATGTTTATATGTTAGTATATCAAATGTATAGTCACAAGGATATTACTTTATTGAAATAGTATGGCTATGCATATGTGATGCCAAATGTTGGCATGCTAAAGTAAATGAATACATAGAAGTATATTTGATTTTAGATAATATAACAAAGTATATGATGGCATTTTTACGAGATGGTGTATACAAGTATATAAACTAAAGATTGTATAGTTTTCCATTGATTACTTACTTGAGTAAAATTATATAAATTGTTATATGAATTGTGCATATATGTTTATGCATGAGAAGGTATATTTTTTTACATGATTATCTACACGTGCAAATAGAATAATATAAGTACAATCTTGATTTATGAAATGAACATGAACACTACATTGCCTGCAAATAGAGTTCAATAATGGATAGATATGCGCCTATATGGATTATTGTAGCTACCATAGTTTGGCTCAAATGGGTCTAAAGTATAGTCGATCCCGTTTGGATCATGAACAACCCTTTTGGGTTATTAGCTGACCATTTAGGTTCGCTTGATCAGTCTAAAGTACAGTTGGCCCCGTGTGGGTCTAAATTTTTGATATCTTAGGATTTCATTATTCTAATACATTTGAGTATCCACCATTCCTGCTATCCACTTTTAGAACTTAACAGGCTATTTTATACAATTATAGTAATTGAACTAAAAGCACAAATTCTCCGATGTCATCGTTTAAGTAATGTGAATCATTTTAATCTCAATTATGGCTAAAATACATGATACATATATGAGGCTACATTATAAAGATGAGTACTTGGCATTTTAGAATCACATAGTCTTACTGGACCAAGAAGTCATGCATATGAACTTGCTTGATATTGATACTTTATCGACGATCTAAATGATGAATACATGATCTTTATAGTCAAATGCTTCTTATATGATTATATATATGTGTCACCTTAAAAAATATGAATGTATAGCATATGGAAAAGTATGACTTGGAGTGAAAGAATATTTGGTTATCATATGTATAAAAATTCTTAAGATAGCTTTAAAGTGTTTCCAATGCCTAGGAATGCATGATATATGAAATGGTATGTCATATTTTACAAAAGTATACCGGTTAATGTATATTACCATAACTACATGTTAATTGTTGAATATTGTGTAATTGATATGAGTTGTATGTATGATTTATTACATGATAATATAAATAAGTTATAGATTCAAAATATGTGAATTTGATTTATGTGGAGATAGAAGAGCAAGGGTAGTATTGCAATGCTTTAAAGAGCTTGTATAATACTCAAGGTAACGATATAATAGCTTAATAATAATAATAAGCATTCAAGAGGATGGAAATATGTCTTATCCGTGAAATTTGCTATATATGTGTATAAGAAATGGAAATTAATTGAATTTATTATATATTTAAAGATGTAGTTTATTAACTTAAAGTCTTATGATTATAAGATGGCTTTTAAAAATGTGGATTAATATTGCCATATCTTAAAAATAGTTAAAGTATATGAATATATGTAAGAGTAAAAAAGTGATAAATAAATGGAATAGTTAAAGAGTGTTTGACAATTGATAATGTTTCATAAGCAAGAAAGACTTGCACGTCAAGATGATTAGTCAATAATAACATAATGGAATTAAGAAAGTAAACTTGATGTATAAGATTTTTGAGATCAGGTGAATATTGTTATAAGTATAGAACTGATAAGAAATGGAATATCAATAAGTACCTGATATTCGTTAAAAGTGTAAATAAAAGATAATATAGTCCCTCAAGATCTCTATGAATATGGTTTAAATGATTAATTATGTGCTTAAAGTTATGCTTGTATGTGATTGCATTTTTGACAACCTTTGTAAGAGGTCATCCACATGTCTCATGTTTCCCCACTAAGTTTTATAGCTTAGCATGGATGTTTTATCCGTGTAGGTTCTATAGATAAGACTTTTACATAGGAACATTCTCTGTATCAGAAAAGGCCAACACAAGATTGATAAGAGTTGATGTAGGGAGATTTTTGTATCAGTATTTTGAAATATTTTGTAAATGTTATTAGGCATATGGGGATGTATTTAATATGTGTATATTGAATTGTAATCAACTCATGATATAACCAAGCAAGTATATATGTGCACGTAGAACCTAAAGTAACACATTTATAATATGGTATACATGATGCTATACATGAGATAAGGCATGCAAATAGTTAAAGTAACACCCATATGAATATATGATATAACATGAGATAAGCAATAGTAACATAATGATTATATGATGAATAATATACAAGCATGATAGTGTTATGATGCATGATTAAAGTAACTTAATTGGATATAGTAAGAGGGTGTTACATAGATAGCCAAATATCATTGGTTGCACTTAAAAATCTTAACACAATTTCACTTTGGTCCCTCATAATAGTTTGATTATAATTTGTAATTTACTCCTAACTTCTTTTTCAATTGAAACCTCCAATTGTGTGTGTGTGTATATATATATATATCCAATTTCCAACTTTTACAGTACACTAAGTACCCAAAAAAACTTATAATTACCAACACATCCCTAAAATATTCTAGGGTATAATTTGGGTATTACATTTCTCTCCCTTTTAAAGAAATTTCGTTCTCGAAATTCATTCTCATGATATGCCATACATTTTACATCTTTCCTTCCAGAATTCCATGATAGTATTATTTGATCACCAGCCATTCAAACTTAACTCCTCACCCCAGAGTTCTTTAAAAATATTTGTCACTATAAATAGGATAGAGTGTAGCATTAAATTTAACTTGTTGATCTACCTGAAACCTTTACCTAGAAATTTCTATAATAAAACATGAAATCTCTTTATCTTCTAACTCAACTAATATTGCCTCACACAATATGGTAAATCCAAAGAGGTTGCAAAATAATCTCAAGGAGTAATTAGATGATTTCTCAAAGAAATGTATTAAAACTTTCACTTTACCCTATTAGAATTTAGTACAAAAGCTAATACAGTTATATATCTCATAGGGGTAACTTATAATCTATAATATCGAGATTACTCTAAATAGTAATCTAAGCCAAGTTTCATAGGATATTGAACTTATAAAATCTAAAATTCATAAGCAGTTAGCTTAGGAAAACATGATTCTTAGTAGTAGAATGTTTATCAAACCAATATAGTACTAGAGTTAAATCATTTTTTCAAGCTAACAATTATGTGAATGTATCTTTAACTATAAGTTCCTTCTCTAATTCTTGGTAGGGTAATCTTCGCATATCAAGTGATAACATGTCTGTGATTTAAAGTATTAATCACTCACATTTCATAATCTCATAGTCCATAGTGAAATTAGAATCACTCAGGACACATATATTATTCTCCATTAAGAGCATGTATTCATGATAAATTCTAATATATATTACATTTTCTAACTACTTTATCTAACATAATTTACTTTTGAATCAAATTAGCCAAAATCTTAAACATTATCAAAATAAGTCACTACAGAACTAGTATTATAGTATGGATCATCTTGAATAAAGTTCCACAACACGTAAGACCAAATCTTGAAATAAGGAACATAACATAAATGGAAGAAAAAGTTCAAATTGAATAGATTATTGCAAACCCTTTCTTTAAACAACTTTATAAAATCTTCTATTCTGCCTACTATATCAAGATCAGAACAACCGTTGTAGGCTAACAAAACAACTGACTTATCAATATACAGATTACTAAAGCTCAATTTAGGCCATAATCGCCTAAACCTAAGCTCTAATACCACTAAATGTAACACCCCCAATACCCCCTAGGAGGATACATGGGTGCCAGAACCAACCTATAAAAACACGTTAATTAATGTGCAGAAACTCCTTGACTACCACTAGGTAGATGTTTAGTCTACGGAATTAAATTTGTAGATGTCCTTTATAGATATTACAATTTAGATAATAAAATAAATAAATAAAAAACTCAAATCCTAACTCTCTACATTAGCCGACTAGACTTGTCTTGATTCTCACTTCTACTTTAATCAAGTTCTAACACCTACATACAAAAAAAGCTATCTTGCTAAGCATAAAGCTTAGTATGAGTTAATGATGCATAATAATTACTACTTATATTAAATGCATACAAATTCCAATCAACCAAATTGTAGTACTTAGATAATTGAAACAAAAATATATATATTGTTGGACACTTGAAAAGATTAAGCAGATATTAATTCTTGGCTATTTAGTTTGAGAAATATTTAGAATATAACTTGGAATAAACCAAGATAATTACCAGAGTATTATTAGATTTTATTGGAATCTAAACAGATCAACAAATTTAACAAAACATAAAAAAATAAATATAATCAATACAATTAAAAAATTGCTTGCTATTGTCTTAAGACTTGGATAACGGGTAACAAAGTATAAGATAACATTAGTATCCATACAGAAGAGGCATTGCCTCTAAATCAGAATATGTCAAAACCAGAAATCAGAAGAGATATTATCCTAATAGTAGAGGTATAACCTCTAATAGAGGACATTGAAGTGTCAAACAGAGGACACCAAAGTGTCAAATAGAGGACACCGAAGTGTTAACAATAAGACATCGAAGTGTCAAACAGAGGATACCAAATTGTTAAACAGAAGACACCGAAGCGTCAAACAAAACAACAACTGCAACCTTTCTAGGCATGTCTATTCACCCACTACTCAGACTCTAGCAGGCAATTCTTATATTAAAACATAACATATCTGAAACATTAGTATGCATTGCTCTATAACCATCACAAACGGGATATACACAATTAATTTAATGGATAAAATACACATTGCATGGTTCTTTAGCATATTTATGATCACTTACACCTAAACATCCAAGATATAATTTAATAGTATAAGCATTAACGTAAATATATTAAAAACCTTGCAATAACCAATGTTCACCTTATATGCTTTGATTTCAATCTATATTTTAATATTAAACCATTCATTTCATATTTATTATGACATATATAAATCCCAACTATGTGTTTGTAAGGTTCCATAAGTATCCAAGAAAGTTTAGGTAAAGTTCGGTGACATTTCGGGACCTAAAAATCAAGTATAAGATGTAACAAGAGGGCACACAGCTAAAACAAATTGGTGTTAACTGTGTACACTGATCAAAATTGATACAGAATGGCTACACAGCTAAGACCAAATGCTCCTAGCCGAGTGCAACATTTTGCCCCATGAATTCTGCAGATAGTTTTCCTAAGGCAAATTGCAAATCATTTTAGACCTACCAAATGACATTTTAAAACAAAGTTGTCTTAAAAAAGTTGTTACACTATGTTTTTAGTTTCCAAAATATCACAAATCAAGCCAATCAGACTTCTATAACATAAAATATGTCATTGAAAACCCAATTGTTCCTATTGATAGGGCAATAGCTATCATCCGAGTTTAACCAAAATTTTAAGGGCTTAAAAGGCAAAATTAAACTTAGTTTTCTAAATAAAAGTTGTAAATATATGAGTAACCTTAATTTCCAATTGAAATTACCTCATTTAGATATCTATAGAAATACTTATGCCCTTTACATAAAAACTAGTTTAAGTGAACCTATAGTAGAATTTTACTAACCCAAGAATCAAAGCTAAATCAAGCTTCACTCATGTAATTAACCCTCAATTTCAAATTCCATCAGCATCATCATGTCATAAATCACTTATATACATACATCAAGCCATATTTAACCTATACAATGGGAGTAAGGGTTCTCATACCTCTTTTAAAGCCTTTCTCTTTCTTCTCTTACTCTTTATCTCCCCTTGACCTTGATCCAGCATGATTTCCCTAATTATCTCATCACACACATCATTTCATGGTTAATTACTAATCACTTACTCCAAATAATATGCATAATAGAGGAAATTAAGAGGGAATGATTTGTTCTTACGCCTCCATACTTTGTTTCATGCTGTAAATCCTGATTAAATCTTCAATCTTTATCTCTAACCAAGGATCTAATTATAGAGAGCTTCAGATGAAGCAAAGAAGAAGAAGATGAGAAGAGCATAAATTAAAGCTTTCTTTTTTCCAAAAATGGCTGGCTCCTCTCCCAAAGGTAGAAAAATCAACCTTAATCTATCCCTTAGTCCATTCTAGAAGGCTGGATGGCCAAATATCATTGGTTGCACTTAAAAATCTTAATACAATTTCACTTTGGTCCCTCATAATAGTTTAATTATAATTTGTAACTTACTCCTATCTTCTTTTTTCAATTTAAACCTCCAATTGTGTATATATATATATATATATATATAGCTTTTACAGTACACTAAGTACCCAAAACAAACTTATAATTACCAACACATCAAATCTTCTAGGTTATAATTTAGGGCATTATAGGGAATATAAAATTTCTTATTTAACCAGAAAATCTTCAATGATCCCTTTCGGATTTTTAACTGGACAATCCACTAGTTAAAGGGCCATTCAGCTTCCTCCAAAATTGAATACGTCATCAGATTAATACTAGCTCCTAGATCACATAATGTATTTCCAACAAACTTCTCCCTTAGCTCACAAGCTAGTGTAAAACTCCCTGAATCCTTTAATTTAGCTGGAATTTTTTTAGTTAGAAATGCACTACAACTCTTTGACAACTGAACCATTCCTATCCCCACTAGTTTCTTCTTTTTAGAGCATAAATATTTAATGAATTTTACATATTTAGGCATGTGAAGTAAAGTTTCAGCAAAAGGCAAATTAACATGTAATATCTTGAACATATTTAGAAATTTCTCTAATTGCTCATTATTTTTTTTCCTTTTTATCTACTGAGGGAAAAGGTAACATGATTCATCAATTGGCAACTCATAATTTACAATGGCCTTACCTTTGACCTTTGATTTTGGAACCTCATTGACACTCTTAGGATTAGAATTACATACCTCTATTGTTGGCAACACCACCTGAGTAGAAAAAGAAGACTTACTTTGATAAGCTCCTTTCACTTCCTTACCACTCCTTAGAGGGATTTCTTTAGCTTTTTCTTTTGGCTTGCAATCAATATTTGAAGGAAAAGTACCCTATTATCTGATAGAAATTGAATTGGACAATTGCCCAATTTGAGTCTCCAAATTCTTCATCACTGCACATTGATTTCTATTTTATTGATCTTGTGATTTTCACCAGCATCTTGGCTAAACATGAATTGAGTTTGACTATTCATAAAGCTAGCAAACATATCTTACAAATTTGGCTTCTTGTCTTGTGTTGGGGGTGGTTTAGCTTGGAATCTAGGTGGCTGAAAATTAGATTGATCAACTGGAGGTGTTTGGTAAGGTACATAAAAACTGTGTTTGCACTTGTGGAGGTTGATATGTATAATGGTATCTTTGGTTGTGATTGCTTTGGATATTTGTTGTTGATGGATTGAATGGAGCTCTAGGTTAAGTGTTTGAAATGGAAGCTTGATTGCCCTCTCTCCATGAGAAATTAAGGTGATTTCTTCATCCAGGATTGTAATGATTTATGAATACGTCATTTTGCTTAAAATCATGCACAACATTTACATCTTCCATCCCTTGGGTGTATGATTTGATTGCCTTTAGCTCACTTTCTAAACTAGTCCCTTTAAATGCACTACACTCTTGTGAAATAGCTGAAACATTTTGAATCTTTAAGACATTCAACTCCTTCAACAATACCATTTGTGCCTTCAACATAACCACTTCTTCTATGCTATAAACTCCTTGCCTTCTATTCATGTCTCTTGTACTTTCCCATTGCGTTTCATTCATTGCCATTTCATCAAGTAACAAAAATGCTCTTTAGGAATTTTGTTCATAAATCTTTGCCTAGATGCTACATTTAACAAAGATCTATTTGTAGTGTCACAAGCTACATAGAATGTAATACTTATACATCGAATTTATCATAATGTAATTCAACATATATTCCAACGTAATGTACGTATAAAATGCAATCTTATTTATACATGCCACACATAATACAAAAAATTTCCCTTCGTCGCATGACTTCGTTTGCATCCTACGCTTGTCCCTTCAAACTCTTGCCTATAACCTTTAAATAACTGCGCGTAGTAAATAGCTATGCGCTAAGAATAAAATGCCTAGTGGTGATACCTAACTAACAAATTTCACATTGACACACATATAAGTTTAAAATTTTAGTTTTTATCAAAATTTTTATCTAATATCCTATGTCATTTGAATAAAATATCTTTATTTCTCACTTTCAAGTTTCATTTCTTTGATCCCTTTATTGACTCCTGATTTGCATCTCTACTTACTTGTTATTCTTATTACAATTCCATGCATCAGGTTGTCCATTTCTTTCTTAACAAATATGTACCATTACCTAATACTTGTTTTTATCCTTTGTAACTACTTCATCGTCATACGGGCTTCTAATTATTTATTTTCATATTTTATACTTAGTCTACAATTAATCTCATATTTTCCTCATATTTCGTATCCAGTACATTACTTCGTTTTCTTACCCATTGTACAGTTTGGTTCTATTATTCAGTTTTATTGTTATCCTTATTTTATTGCATTCCTTGTCAAATAAACATTTTTGCCTCTAAAGCATTTACTATATCAAACTTGTTTTCATCATACTCGTTTGATTCTATTATCATCATTATTGTTTTATTCTAATTTATTTATTAATAATTCATTTTAATCCTTATTTTCTAATTTTATTCGTACATGTCTCTTTCTTTCACTTTTATCTCAAAAATTCAATAACCCAATTTTACTCTTTATATTTACCCCCTAGCTATAGTTTTCAATTTATATTTAAATGCTAGCTTTCATTTTTTTTTTCAAACCCTTTCTTTTGCGTCTAATTTACAATTAGGCCCCTGACTTAGTTTCCCACTTACCATTCATTCCTCATTTGTTACTTTACTCTTAAATTATCATGTACTTCCCTCTAAATTATTACTTATGTTTTATTGCAGTAATAAATTTTAATTTTCATCTTTAAGTTTAATACTAATATACAATATGCCTATAACATTTAAGTTTTTGCTCTAAGTATTTAAGGCCTTTCCTTAATGTGCACTTTACTCTTTGATTTTATTCTTGAATTTATTTTCATTTCTATGTCCTATTAAATTAATTCACATATTTATTTCCTGAAATCATTATTCCTTGCTCCTGCGCTCTTAATTTCTTGCAAAATTACTATTTAACTCATATAATATTTTTCCTTTTCCTCATTAATCATTTTTTTACTAATCTAATTCGATTACATTTATTTTCACAATCAATTCCACAATTACTGTTCTTTTCCTTCCTAATTAAAATTTAATCCTTCTTTTATTCTTTACTTCTACCAAAATTACTCACATTCACTTATTTGCAATTTCAACTATCTTTTATCATTAACTACATAATAAACCCTTTGCACCTTTTATTTTGTCTTCTTCTTCCAATTTACATTTCAAATTCTTATAATATTTTCACATAATGGCATATTATATTTTGGGTCTTATTAACTCTATTCTTTGCTCATTTCCAATCTTAATAACTTTAAATTTATATTTTTAATTTTCTAATTACCTTTTAATCCCTTTTATTACTATTTTTTTCTTTTACTTATTTCCCAACTTTAGATGACAATTACACTTTAGTCTACAAATTTCCATTTTACCACATAATTTACTAATTATAATGCTAATTTATCCTTTTTACTCCTTTGAATCCATTACATCTTAATTCTTAACATTTCTTTATGTAATGATAAATTATCATATAGTCATTGTAGACCTTGTTTTCCTACATTTTTCATCTTTTTTACCATTTTATCCATTTTCTCTATATTTTTAGTGTAGATTTATATTTTTACCCTTGTTTTCTCGTTTGATTATGGAATTGCTCTTACTAATCATTTAACCCACTTTTCAAGTTATTTGCCCTTTATTTATATGTTTGGCGTTCTTTAATCAATTATTTTATTTACAATAGTTTCTAAATTTTATTCTAATTTCATTATAACTTACATATTTAATCACAACTAAACATACTGATTTTATTATTGCGAATCCCATTATAATTCATTTTTCTTCTTCAATTTGTCAAATAAAATCTTATCTCAATTAAATTCTTAATTACTCTTGAATATTTTTTAATTTTTCTATTTTTCCTTAATGTAACGCCCTCTATACAATTTCTAAGTTCGTATTATATTATTAATAATTCTGTTACAATTAAGTTATTAGTCAATTAAATAAAAATTCGGTAGCTTGACGGCTTAAAATTGATGCTACCCAAACCTGGAAAATTAAAATTTACACTCCCAAAATTCCAATCAACAACACAATACTTTTAAAATTTCCTCTCAGCATACACATTTCATAACCATTCACATTCTTGCATAACTCATATACCATCCATTCACCTCATTCATCAAGTTTACAAAATACTTATATTATATGTCCATTTACAATAATTCTCATAAACTATCACAAGGTTTATATATAATTACATAACAAAAAGCAGAAAGGCTATGCTATCTCTTATGTACATGCCTCAACTAGTCCTTTTGGTACTGGTCTTGAGGTACATGTCCCTGCACGCAGTCACAATAAACTACATGCTAAGCAACACAGTCGCTTAGTGGTGGATACATGTATATAAAATTTCACTTAATTTGTTTTACTTACTTAAATTAATTAATTAATTAATTATTATTCTAATTGAAATTCTCATGGATAAAAAAATTCCTAATTTATTCACTTTCTATCAAATTTCTCTTTTAATTATTTCAAAAATTATCTTTCTTATTTAATTTCAATAATTTCCCAGTTCGAAAGAAAAATTACCATTGTACCCCTAAAGTTTGACTTTTTCAATTTTGATCCATATTTGACCTTTAAGGTTGACATTTTCTAGTTTAATTAATTTAACTCCAATTTTGATCCAGTTGACTTCCTTTGATTCATATTTACTATAATTGTATAAATTACATTTTAGTCCTAAAAAATTTTCCTTTAGATGAAAATTATAGTTTAATCCCTCTAACTTTTCCTTAATTATGATTTTGCCCTTTTTAATCAAATTGACTATTTTGACCATTTTAACCATATTTTTATCATTAATTGACCATTTGGTCCTTAATTTATTGTATAATTACATTTTAGCCCTTATTTAACATATATATCTCATTTTTCATCTTAACTCATTCTTATTCATATTTTTAACATTGTTAAAACTATAATTACCCTTTTTACATAGTTTTATGTAAAATTACTATTTTGCTCCTACTTGTCGACAGTAGAAAGACCATGAACCGGATAAATGGATAAGCAAATCTAGTATGTGAAAGGGACCACACCTCTAGGGTATGATGCTACTCTGCAGTATATCAGTAAATAAGCCAGCTAATAATATTATCTCACCTTTTCAGTACAGTAGTAGTACAATAACAGTACAATAAATAGGACACACCAGGTTAAGTGCCCCTATGGCTAGCCAAACTATCCTAGGATCCTAGGTCACCCGCTAAACACTAAGGGCTTAACAAATCATCATAATTTTCATACTTTAATTGTTCCCATCATAGTATCTAAATCTTATTATATATTATGACATAAGTTACTTTCACATAGGCTAAATTATTCCTGTCATATTATTTTAGTCATATTATATCATAAATTGTTCTCATATGAGTTTACTACTTGATAAATCTTTACATTTATGAATTTAATACCTCGAAATTCAACTAAACCATATCATTCCCTAAGTAACACCATTTAACCACATGGAAAATTCACACTTCTAAATTCTTTCTACCTCCAATTTCATACCATTAATGCTTTAATATTCATTTTATAACTATAGCAAATTGCATCAATTTCACTTAAACATCTTTAAGTTACCATGGTTTTCATCATTATGTAACTACATCATAATTAGAATAAAATCTCATATTTTAATTTAATTAACAAAATTTTATCTTTTACATGTTAATTTAGCTAATTATCATTAAATACTTAGTTTACATGTCATTTTACATTAAGGTACCCTAAGATACCAATTCGGCCAACATAGTTTCCACTCCCTTTTATTTAATTTCTCCATATATTCAAGCTTTTAATGGTTTATTATGTCATTATTTCTTGTTACCCTAAATTATTTCATCAATTTACACTATTATGTATAGTTACATAATGTAAAAATTGGGGAAAATTCACTAAAATAAATGAAATTAAATGTAAATTGTATCCACTAACCTCAATTTGGCTTGATTTTCACCTATTCTTCCTTTTCTTTTTCCTTTCCTCCTTGGCTTTTCCCTTCCTCTTTTTTTCCTCTTTTGGCCAAATTTGAAAGGAAGAGAAAGACAAGATTAATCCATGATTTCAAGAAATTTAAAGTCACTACTATGATTCCCTAGTCCATTTCTATATGGTTATGCAATTTCTCCTTCAAATTCCACCTAAAACTCATGAAATCACAAAATTACACCTTAGGGTTTTTACCTTAATTCCTTAATTTCTTGGCTTCCCCTTGATGGGAATCCTTTTCTAAGTGAAAGATCATGAAATTTTGAGTGTTAGGTTGCAATTAAAGCTTGAGATATAGAGATAGAAAGCTTGGAATGGAGAAAAATGGAAGAGAGAGCAAATAAGTGAAGGGTTCGGATTTTAGGGAAAAGAGAGGGGAAAATGCCATAATTTTTGGGAGACTTCTAGATGTTTCTAATCCTTATTTGATGGCCTATTTATATAGAAAAGGAATGGCCAAGATTCATTCACTTACTATTGAATCTAAAGGTTTTAAATTAGGCCACTTGTCACTCATACATGCACTTGGGCTTACCCTACTAATCTGAACTCACTCACACATGATTATGGCTCTCTATTAATAATTCACGTGTCTTCTTAGGGTTATATTCTTGAATTTACTCCTCCAAATGACCCGATCTCGAATTTGCACCCCGAAATATGAATTTTTATTTTTTGATGTCAGATTGCCCAAATATTTTGCCCCGAGTGTCCCTATATATTCAAGAATATATGGTAAAAATGTCTGCTCATTCCGATATTGTTTCGGTATACTTATAGCTTCGTTAGCTTGTGTAGTCGGTCCAAAATCCAAAATTTTAAAACTATCGGAATTGCCATTTTTTAGTTCTTTAGGTGTATTTACACTATTTATAACATGTGTGTGAAATATGAAGTCCATTGGAGGTCTCTAGGGTCCCCAAACATATGGTCAAATTTACACCGATCCGTAATTTTTTTTATTTGCCCTTTTGAAGGCCTATTTGATATCAAATTTTGCTCAAATTATACCACTAGACTCCATTTAACATGTACCTTTATAATCTATCTTTAGGTCACACTACCCATTGGGTCACCCATCCTTGGATTTCCTTGGCTTGGACATGTTTAACCTTACACTCTTTTCAAATTTTCTATCCTTTTCAACCTCGATCACTCCGAAACCTATCCTAGGGTAATTAATCATGCTTTACAACATGTCGTGCATGACGGATGCAAATTTGGGAATGTTACACTTAATTTCTCACTTTACTTATTATAGTTCTTATTTTACTAAAAATTGTCACTATTATCCTTAATTTAGGATAAAATTTCACCTTTACCTCCTAATGTTTTCATCTTTTATCAAAATCTTGCTTATATATCCATCTTTTGTCCAATCCACATTTAAGTCCTTAACTTTTATCAACTAACATTTAAGTATCATCTTTTACCAATATGACATATAAGTCCTATCTTTTATAAAAATGATATTTATATCATTTGTTTTACCAAATAGATTTATGTGCCCTAATTTTTACCATAATTATCTTTTTACCCTTAACTTCTTCTTTTTAAGCATTTTTCATTTTACTTTTACCCATAAATTATGTTTTTTTTATCATTTTAGTCTTTAAATTCAATTCTTTTATCAAAATTACAATTTTATCCTTATCTTCTAAAGTTTTCACTAAATTACAAATTTGCCCTCCATTTACCAAATTTATTCCTTAATTCCATTTTCATCCTTTCTAACTACAATTTCATCATCCTTAAACCCTTTTTTATCCTTGTTTACCCATTTTATCATAATTATTCCATTTTAATCCTAAATTCTCATCTTTATTCATTATTTTCTATATTTTTCCATTTTCCATCATATTATTACTATTATTTCAGTTTTGCCCCTAGTAACTTTTATAGTAACGAAAACCCTCAAGTTAGACATGTAGGACACGAGCTTATATATCCAATATAAGTTGAGGTGGCCACATGGAGGGCTAATGCCTCGACAAGCATAATATTATCTCTTTTTTCTCCTTTTTCTCATTTTTATGGTCTTTTCTCATACTTATGGTGTTGAACCGCTTTGGTCGACTATTGTGAGTTGCCATGACTTGCTACCTTGGGGAATATACTTATGGCTAGCCATTGTATCGTATACATCCAATTTTACTACTAAATACTAAGGATAAAATTATTTTCATATTATTCACGTACAACATGTAGATTTTACACTTTTTCTCACTTTTTTACATTTTCCATCAATCTAATTTCACATTATACACATCATTTTCATCCGTTTCTCATATAACATCATTTCCATACATAAATTCATTCTAATCATATCAATTTTATTCATTGAACCATCAACCACATAAGGCATCATACCGCCCATGTGTCATTTGATGCCTTACATTTTTCTTGCTATAGTATTAAGGTATAAATCACATGCATTTAACATCATTCTATTTCTTTCAAAATTTATTCTCTGATAATTTCATCTATTACCATTCGACTATATAGGTTATATATCCTTTCACAATTCTTTCATCCCATTTATCAGTCACATCATGTTTTTAAGTTTTAAATTATATATATCTAGCACTATTTTATTATTTTCAGGAATTATACTTCCACATATCCATACTTTACCATTCAGCCACCATTAGTCCTATCTATATAAATTTATTTAATTTATCAAACACATTTCTACCATTTTTTTCATGCATATTAAACATGATTCTAACCTTAAATCAATATAATTCTTTGTTTAATCTTAATTTCATTTACTTACAAAATAGATTTCATAACTAATATATCATTTTTAGTCATATTTTCATGCATTTAACATCATATATTTCATCATTTATCATCTAATTACATTAATCTACCATTAATTTGAATTAATGCTAACATTACTTTGTTAATCTTTAAGGGACATAATAGGTTCCTAACCCATTTTTGTTCTTTTAGTCCTTCTGTTATCCAATTATTCATACCAATTCCATTATTTGAAATTTAATTTCACTAATCTACTTTTAATTTGAATTTAGACATCAATTACACTTAATGTCCTAAAACACATAAGTTAGATTTGCATGAAATTAGTTAGTTTAGGCATTCACTTACCTATTTTCCAAGCTCTCAACATGATTTATCTTCCTTTTTCCATCTTTTCTTCCATTTGCCTCCCGACTCTACTTAATTTCCCCTAAAACTCCACCTTTGGCCGAATTCTTCCTCGTTTTTTCCTTAATTTTTTGAATTTTTATCCAAATATTTTTCTTCACTATTCCATCCACTTTCTTCACCTGAATTGAGTTTTAAAGATGGTTAGAGATAGAATTAGAGCCTTAGAATTATCTAGGATGAAAATTCAGGTGGGATTGTACAAAATAGAAAGAAAAAATGGGAGAAAGTGAGGAATATATGGGATAACTAAAAAAGGGGAGAAAATGGGAGAGTTTTCTAGAAAAATCTAATTTTTAGCCCTTATATACCCATGTCAATTGGGTCAAAGTAGGTTCAACCACTTTGATCCAACCAATTAGCCCAAATTCACTTAAATAACCATTATTTTGATCCAATTATTTTTATACTATTTTCCTTGCTTAATTTCTCATAAAAATAGGTCTATAATGGTAAAAAATATTTATTAGGCTACATAAATATTTTTGGATCAATCGGATATTATTTCTTAGTTCAATAAATGTCCATCGATTTCGAAACTTATTTTTCAAAATTATTATAAAATTGATTTTTCACTTTCAAAAAAATCCTCTACTATATTTCAATAAATCCATGTGTTCAAATAATTTTTTAGAGGTCTCTAACATTATTTTTAAGCTTAGAGACCAATTTTTACCGGTTCAAAATCTAAAAATTTAAAGTTATCAAAAAAATTATTTTTCACTTTAAAATATTAATCGAAATTATTTCAAATAGGTCTATTTAAACAAAATAATTTTTGGAGATCTATGAAATATTTTCAAGGTAGTCAATGTTTTATCAAATCCAATTATGGTCCATAAAAA
Source organism: Excoecaria agallocha (assembly GCA_037975025.1). Lineage (NCBI taxonomy): Eukaryota > Viridiplantae > Streptophyta > Magnoliopsida > Malpighiales > Euphorbiaceae > Excoecaria > Excoecaria agallocha. The sequence goes on along the minus strand of CM075807.1, from coordinate 100,569,662 downwards.
TTTTTTACTGTCTATTTTGAGGGCTCATCTGACCTTAATTTCACCTCTAATTATACCTTTAGACTCGATTTAATTTTTACTCTCTAACGGTACAATACATGTACTTTCTAATGATGCAACACAAAGATTTCCTAGGAGGTCATCCATCCTAATATTACTTTCACCAAACACGTTTAACTTTAGAGTTCTGATGGAATTCGGTGTATTATGTCATCGAACTTGCCTTAAGCCTAGCCAAATGGAGGTTTGGTAGGTCGAATTATACATATAGTATTCTTTGAAATTTTAGAACATTCTTTAGAATTTTCCACACCATTCTTTAATTGTAAATATCTAGATATTTGTAAGAGGAATTCTAGATATTAGATAGTGACCGTAGGATCAAATCAAGCCTCACCATCCATTGAGGAGGTAGAGGACTATAAAGAGGTGAAACCTTATTTTCAAAACATACTCTATTTTATGTATTAGAAAGCATTCTCCCAAACTCTCTTATGTCCTCTCTCTATTTCTTTTACTTAGCTTCTCAATCCTAAGTCAAACATTTGTGGGAATGCTTGCTAGTATTCTTTGAAGTGTTCAAGTGAAGATTGCTAATGCTATATATGGCTAGAGTTTGTATAAAAGTTTATCCCATGATAGTTTATATCAGAGCCATGTTAGGTGAAGAAGTATGTAAGAGGATGTCAAACGTGATGATACTTCTATGGGAAATAACCAACAAGGTGCTACCAAGAAGGGTAAGGAGAAGTCAAGGGATTTAATCACCTATATGGAGGAAAGGTTGGCAAAGATGCATACCACCATGAATGGCTTAGGGGATAAAGTCGAAGACATGGGCCAATGTATCGAAAGGCTATAATTCAAGTGGGAGAACATCCGTATGGAGATGCAAGGTGCCTTAAATGTAGTGATAAATTATTTCTCCAAGGAAGTAAAGTCCATCAAGGCCATATTTGTTGCTAAAGACCTGAGCTTGCCCATAATGAGCATGTGACAGAGCTTAAGCCTCAAGTAAAGTTGTGTATGGTCACTATGGATAATAGGGGAGCTATTCAAGTAGCACCATCCCCAAAGGTGAATGCACCAAATCCTCTAACATATAATGGGGTAAGGAATGAGAAGGAGATTGACAATCTCATTTAGAGACTTGAGGCATATTTTGGAGAAATGGGCATTATGGAGGAAGCATAGAAGGTAAACAATGCTTACCTTTTCCTTAAAGATATTACTCTTGTATGGTGGCTTCATAGGAGTACTGATGTCAAGAGAGGGGCTAGCACCATTGATATATAGGATGTATTTATAGTGGAGCTTAAAAAGCAATTCTACCTTAAGGATGTTGAAAATGAAGCTAGGGCAAAGCTTCAATGCCTTCAACACAACGAAGGCAAAATTCTTGAATATGTGAAGGAATTCTTTAAATTATTATTAGAGATTCCATCAAAGGGGGAACAAGATGATCTCTTTTGCTTTCTTGATGGCTTAAACAATTGGGTTAAGCTTGAGTTAAAGAGAATGTGTGTTCAAGACCTTGCCACCATAATGGTGGTTGCCAAATTCCTAATAGAGTTCAAAAGAGAGTCCACAAATGGACCAAATTAAAAGCCTCACCGTGGTTGTAAAGGTGGGGGAGAGAGGGACAAGTCTCCTAAAAAGGATAAGCCTTCGAAGGATAAGAGCAAGTGGAGGAAGGAAGACAAAGGTGAGTCCTCCAAAATCAAAGTAGCTTACTTTCTTTGCAGTAGGCCTCATTATGTTTTTAAATGCCCAAAGCATGGTAAACTTGATACACTAGTAATGGAGGAAGAGAGGCATGATAAGGAAAAAAATGATCGCCCCTATGAACATGGTCGAATGTATATGGAGGCGGTCATTAGGGGTAAGTCTTTGAAAGCATTGGTGGATACAGGGGATGACACCATCTATATGGCCAAGGAATTAGCTGATGAGATTGGCCTAAAATACACAAAAGAGAAAGGGTTTATGAAGGGAGTCAATATGAAGAGTCTTCCCATTGATGGTGTAGCTCGAGGTAACCACATTCAAATTGGCCAATGGCAAGGTAAGGCCAATATCACTATCGTTCCCGTTTATGACAAAATGTTTTATTTGGCTATAGATTTCCTAGACATGGTGAACGCATTCTTAGTCCTACACACCAACACCATGTGCATTATAGAGAAGGGTCAACCTTGTGTTGTGCTCATAAAAAGGGAGATTGTGGAAAATATGCTATTTGCCCTTTAACTTTCAAAGGGTGTAAAAAAAAAGAGCCAACTTACTTGGCTACTCTTCAGTTGGAGGAAGGAACCTTAAATGGTGGCAACAGAGCACCAAAAGAGATTCAAGAAGTGTTTGAACAGTCCTATTGAGTTTCTCAAGAAACTTCCACTAAGAAAAGAGGTGGATCATGGCATTGAATTGGAGCAAGGCTCTAAGCCACCCACCTTCACTCCCTATCGTATGGCACCTTCCAAGCTTAAAGAATTAAGGAGGTAATTAAAAGAGTTACTTGATGCATGATATATTTGTCCTTTCAAAGCTCCTTATGGTGTTTCAATCTTATTCTAAAAGAAGCATGATGGGCCTTAAAGGATTTACATTGATTATCGAGCTCTTAACAAGATTACCATCAAGAATAAGTAACCATCCCACTCATTACCAATTATTCTTATCAACTTGACGATGCTCGCTACTTTACCAAGTTGGATTTGCAAAGTGAGTACTATTAAGTGCGCATCATCGAAGGAGATGAGCCAAAGATCGTGTGCGTTACTTGCTATGGTTCATATGAGTACCTTGTCATGCCAATTAGGCTTACAAATGCATCAGCTACCTTTTGCAATCTCATGAATAAGCTACTTGCCCTTTCCCTTAATCATGTTGTTATTTATCTTGACGACATTGTCAACTATAGCAAGACCTTGGAGAAGAAGATTGAAAATTTAAGGCAAGTGTTCAAGACTTTGAGGGATAATAAACTAAATGTCAACAAAGAGAAATGCTCATTTGCTCAAGAGGAGGTGGCATTTTTGGGCCACATCATAAGGAAGGGCATGCTACAAAGGGATAAATATACGGTACAAGCCATTCAAGATTGGGAGCTACCTACTAAAGCCATTGAGTTAAGATATTTCCTTGGCTTGGTGAACTACTATAAAAGGTTCATCAAAGGCTATTCCTCTATAGTCGTATCTCTCACTGACTTATTGAAGAAGGGTCAAAGTTGGAATTTGAGCTCAAGGTGCTAACATGCCTTTAAGGCATTAAAGAAGGCAATTATGGAGGAACCTGTATTGGTACTTCCCAACCATCAAATGCCATTCGAGGTACACATCGATGCCTTCGATTTTGCTATTAGGGGAGTTTTAATACAAAATGGCCACCCTATTATCTTCGAAAGTAGAAAGTTTAATGACACAAAGAGGCGGTACACCATGTAAAAAAAGAGACAACTGCGGTGGTACATTACATGCAAATGTGGAAGCATTATTTCCTTAGGAGTAAATTCATAGTGAAGACTGATAATGTTGCCACAAATTATTTTCAAATGCAAAGGAAGCTCTCACTGAAGCAAGCTTGGTGGCAAAACTTCTTAGCCGAATTTGATGATATATCGGAGTACAAGCTGTTAGAGAGTATGCCCTAGAGCCCATGTAATAGGGATGTTTTTCAAATTTGTGAATTTATATTCTTAAAAAAAGGCAACATTCATTTATTAATGTTATGTTTAAATACATGAGTTTGTAAATCTTAAATTAATAAATGAAGTCCTAGATATTATAAACACAGTGCAAAGGCAATCATGAAAGTGTTCATGATATGAGATGTCTATTGAATGCAAATGTGTTAATATCTGAATATCCCTAGTCATAGACTTAAAAGATAAGGTTATTGTTAATTCGAACAGACTAGCACATGTTATGCTTCTTGAATGGTTCAAGTAGTGGTTCTCATAACTGTGATTATGAAAGATAATCAAAGCTAACATGTGGTTGCTTGTTAGAAGAACAAGTTCATTGGAGACCTACATAGAGAATCCTCACATTGATATTAAATCTAAGTCAATGAGGAATCTCTTCATAGCGTTTGTGCAAGTATCCTTAGACTTGAGATCACCAAAGTTATCTTAAGTAGCAAGTGGTATACTTTAACTCCATAACTGATTACTTCCAACTGGGAGTGAACATAGTTAGGAGATTGGGTATATCATGACCTATTTGAAGATATTTGAGTGATTGACAAAGGATTCACCATCCCAGATTTAATAAGGGAAGTTATCTCGCATGATTCTATAATTGTCTTGTTCAGAGAATCTCTGGCTAGAGTAATATGCCAAGATGAATAGAGATCCACGAAGGGCATTTTGGAAACAATGTTTAAATTAATAGAACATACATAATTAGTTTATATGAGTTGATAGAAATCCATACTCAAAATCTAATTGAGATAAGAGTGGTGAAAGGAGTAATTGCACGGTAACTGTTTCTATGGAAGGGTATAGTCAAACCACTTGAGTTTCCTGACATTTGGGTAGTCATGATGCCTAGCTAGAGGCCAATCATGACTTGTATAATGATGTATCAAGAATATCAATAGGGATTGATAAAATGATTTAAAGGAGTTTAAGTCATGTGAGTTTTGAATAGAATTCACAATTGCATATTATATAGCCAACATGGACAGGAACCCAATAGGTCACACACATATAGAGAAAAGAATAAAATGGTAAAATGACAAGGATAATAATATTTGATATTATTATGAGGGTAGAGAAGTGAATAAGATAATAATTAATTAAAGAGTTTAATTAATTATGATCAAGTAAAATTGTTCGCGAAACTTTTGAGAAATATTCTGTAAAATTGGACCTAATTGAAATAATGTATTTCATGATTAATTATTATTATCCTATAAGTGTTATAGGACTACTATAAGTGTTATAGGACTGATATAATAATTAATAGGTTCATTAGGGGAATTATAAAAAGGGCTAGAGAAATGAAGCCGGTGTGGAAGCCCTCCAAAAGAGGGCCACACGCCAACTCCATACAGAAGGCCTTAATGGCATATTTCTTGGACCAAATTATTTTATATATGTTACATAAATGTTATGGAACCTACATATTTAATTTGGTTGGATTTGGAATCCATTTGGGCATTTAAATCCGATTAGTTGCACAAAGGGCCTAGTTTGTTGGTTTTGTGCATAGTCTTTAATGAAAATGTTTAATTAGGTTTTAATTAAGCCCAAATGATTATAATTAATTCCAGAGGCCCAATTAATAATTCTCCAATAATTTTAAAGAGCCCAATCTCATTAGAATTTGGAATTTTAACCTGACTATAAAAGTTCAACTAATGAGGAATTCGGGTTAAGTGATTAAACACAAAAGAAAGTCTTTTATTCTAATTCTCTCTCCCTTTTGCACCACTTCCCTTGCTAGCTCTTGGGAATTTCGGCCACTCTTTGTTCTACACAAATTTGTTGGTTCAATTTATCAATCTCTAGTGTGGATTACTCATTGGAGGTGTTCGATTTTGGACACTGTGGTTTGCGACAACCCGATGCGAAGGAAAATCAACTATACAACAAAAATCAAAGGAGATTTTTCGTATTCTTATTAATATGAATATTGTACATTCATGGCAAGATCAGTAATATTGGTTAAAAAATTTTTAAATTCCTCTTATTTATGAGATGCATGTAACCGATAAATTCCAACATGGTATCGGAGCTCGGTTTTGCCATGAATATACAATTCTATATTTTTCTATGGAATAAGTTTTATTTTATTTTGAGTTATTTATTTCATGAATTTTAAAATATCAGATTTAATTGTTCATGAATGATAAATATTGATTTCTGGATATATGTGTGATCAAATAAATTTAACCGAAACAAAAACGATTCTTTTGAAGAATTAGACCTAGGGTTTTGCGTGAAACCCTTACAGAATTAGGGGCTGTTCTAATTTAATTTCTTATGGATCCATTAAAACATCATTTAGATGATATTTTATATGTTTAATATGTGATATTAAGCTGTAGGATCGAACGAAATTAAAATCGAACAAGTTTTGCATGAAAACTAGTTTAATCGAAAAGTTCGATAAATTGGTATTCTTCGTGTGTTCTTGTGATGTTTTTGGTGTGTTCTTGGTTAGAACGACTTTTAATCTTATAATATGATATATATGATATATTAAAGTGTTTTTAATTAATTAAATTAATTAAAATGGGCCTTAAATTAATTTGATTAATTTTAATTCATTAAAACCACTTAATGGGCTTAATTATGTTTACGGACTTTGTTTAAATTAGTGAATGACTTGGTGGGCCCAAGGATATGATTTAAATTAAATATTATAAACATTAATTAAGTTTATTAATGGGTTTTAAGAGCTGGAGTGGGCTTGCCTCATTCCAAAAGGCCCAAATGGTCCAATAGACGCAAAACTAGTTTGTGTGTGAACACATTTAGGGTTTATTTTGGTGGATTTCGGCCTACCCTTGATCTTAAGCCCAAAATTGATTATTTTAATTATTTAATATGATTAATTAATTAAATAATCAATTAATAATTAATTAATAATCAATTGGATTGATTATTAAGGTAAGAACACATGCATGCAAAAAGGTTTCCTAAAATGAAAGTTTCCAAAATGGAAAAAGTTTCCTAATTTGATCACATTTTTAAAATAACTCAAAATCTTGTTTCAAGAGTTGAAACAAAGTTAGTAATCCATTTATTTATGCATTAGAAAGGCATATAAGGGTCTATGATTGGCATAATGGATAGTTATGGATAAGGTCCAATGTGATTGAGCATTATGCATGTTTTAGCCCAATGAAGACTTTCATGTCCCAGCCACTTGTTTTTGGTTTGTATTTCTTTTCAAGTTTTAATATGTAATTAGATTACTTAGATTAGAATTAGAAATAGAGATGGAGACCACTATCAATGAGCAAGATGGGCCGGATGGAGATCCAACAAGCTTGAAGATAATGTAATTATTTTTCTTGTTTGAATCATGCATACTACCTAGGTTTGACCTTTTGATTTCCCTCTTGGCTCGGGGAAATCAATGTAGTAAATTCCATAACTATACCATATTTATATGCTTATATTTATGTGATAGATATAGGATGCATACTAATGTATGCCAACCATGTATGATGAGACGTAATTAACTAAAACCCTCAAAACAAATACTAAGGCATATAAGCCTTCCATTAATTTGAGGAGAACCAGAGTTCTTTATAGTGTGGGTTGTTGACCACATTCAAGCTCACATTATATCGAACATATTCAAATCTAATTAAATGGGTCATCTTAGCTAGCCCATTAGCTTGTTGACCACAGTCAAGGCTAATGGTTCTAAAGGCAAGATTAGGGAATGCATATACAATATGCATGCATCAAGAGTTGATAACCTAATGATCCAATAGTTATGTAGAGACAAAATTGGTATAGAGATACCTACCTTTCAAGGGTATGGAGTTTGGCTTGTTGACCACAGTCAAGATCAAATTACATATCAAGGATTGGATATTGGCCCACTAAGAAAACCATCAGGTTTTCTCAGATTATATAGTGAGGGCTATTAATTCGCAATAAAATAGTGGGAGTAAATGGATTAATTAAAGACATTATTAATGTATACATATATATATATGAACATACTCTCATATCTTTTCTTTTTCACATCTAGGTCATCATCATGAGCACATCAAACATTAATATACGATCAATCTTGGATAACAAGCTAGTTGGCAATAACTATTCTGACTGGATTAAGCAAGTGAGAATTGTTCTCAGAGCTGAAAAGATCCATTATGTCTTGGATAAAGATCCACCACCACTTCCATCAGATGATGTCGTTATGAGATCAAAGGCATTTATCGAAAATACATGGAGGATAGTGAAGCAGCAGCATGTCTGATGCTAGGTGCTATGTCCTCGGATCTTCAGAAGCAACATGAGATGATGGATGCTAGAACCATCATTTTGCATCTAGAGGATATTAATTCTTCTCAAGCTAGAACTGAGCAATATGAGATTGCTCGAGCTCTATTTAGCTGCAAAATAATGGAAGGCACTTCAGCTGCTACTCATGCATTGAAGATGTATGGGTATATTGAGCATTTGAGTAGACTTGGCTATGTTATGGATAATGATCTATAAATAGATTTAATCTTGTACTCGTTGGCTCCAAGTTATACACCTTTCTTGCTTAACTTCAACATGAACAAGATCCAAGTATCCATTCCTGAGTTAATCAATATGCTCAAGATAGCTGATGGATCATTTAAGAAGGATCCAAAAAGTGTCATGGTTGTCACTTCTGCTAAAGGCAAGAAGCAGAATAAGAAGAAGATAACCAAGGCGCAGCCATAGAATGGTGGGATCTCCAAGAAGAAGGTTGTCAAGAAAGAGAATCCCAAAGGAACTTGCTTCCATTGTGGAAAGGATGGTCATTGGAAGCGTAACTGCAAGGCCTATCTAGATTCTCTCAAGGAGAAGAAGCAAGCTGAAGCTTCTACTTCAGGTATTCATATGATTGAAATTAATACTGATTCTATTGCTTCAAAATAATCTTGGGTATTAGATACCGAATGTGGATCTCACTTATGTAATGATCTATAGGGGCTTAGAAGCTTTAGAAGAGTTGGAAAGGCAGAGATATGTTTGCAGTTAGCTACTGGACAAAACATCTCTACAATAGTTGTGGGGACTTATTATTTGCCTCTTCCTAGTGGATTAGTAGTAAAATTAAATAATTGTTATAATGTTCCAGCTTTGTCCAAAAGTATTATTTCTTTTAGTTGTTTGATGAACGATTATGATATTTCTTTAAAGGACAAATGTTGTTACATTTTTAAGAACAATATGTTTTATGCAAAAGCTATCATTGAGAATGGTATATTTGTTCTTGATTTAATTAAAAAAGTACATAATGTGGATACCAAGAGAATGAAACATGATAATTTAAATACCTCATACTTATGGCATTGTCGTTTAGGCCATATAAATGAGAAATGCATGATCAAATTGCACAAGTCAGGTGATTTGGGATCATTTGATTATGAATCATTTGATACATGCGAATCTTGTTTATTGGGAAAAATGACAAAAGCTCCCTTTATTGGTAAAGGAGAACGAGCTAAAATGGTTTTGGACTTAATACATTCAGATGTATGTGGTCCAATGACTACACATGCCACAGGAGGTTACTCCTACTTCATTACTTTCATAGATGATTATTTCAGGTTTGGATACATCTATCTAATGAAGTATAAATCAGCAGCATTTGAAAAGATCAAAGAATTCAGAAATGAAGTAGAGATACAACTTGGCAAAAGTATTAAAACACTTAGATCAAATCGAGATGGAGAATACTTAAGCCAAGAGTTTCAAGATTATCTTAGAGATAATGGGATTTTATCTCAATGGACTCCACCATATACACCACAACACAATGGTGTATCTGAAAGGAGAAATCGAACACTATTAGATATGGTTCGATCAATGATGAGCCAAGCAGACTTGCCTAAATCCTTTTGGGGATATGCACTAGAAACTATTGTTTATGTGTTAAACAGAGTTCCTAGTAAATCGGTTGATGTTACTCCATATGAGATGTAGAATAACAAGAAACCCACGCTTTTTCATATGAAAGTATGGGGTTTTCCTGCTTATGTGAAGAGGACAATGTCAGACAAACTGGATGTTAAGTCTGACAAATGTTTATTTGTGGGATATCCAAAAGAAACATTTGGATATTATTTCTATCATCCCTTAGAACAAAAGGCGTTTGTTTCAAGGCATGCTGTCTTCTTGGAAAGAGAATTTCTCCTACGAGAGGACAGTGGGAGTAAAATTGAACTTGGTGAAGTTCAAGACCCATAAATAGAAGATGATCAACCGATTGAACCTAAAACTGGATTTCATAATGATGAGATTGCAGTTGAACCTGATTACACACAAAATCCTAGAAGATCTACTATGATGCATTCTATCCCTGTGAGATATGGATGTCACATTGATTCGGATAGAGGCATAACTGTAGTAGAGGACAATGAGCCTACAAGCTATCAAGAAGTTTTGAACAGTTCAGAACGTGATTTATGGCTTAAGGCTATGCAGTTTGAAATAGACTCCATGTATGAGAATAAAGTATAGACTTTAACTCAACCACCTGAAGGGATAAACCCATAGGGTTTAAATGGGTCTTCAAAAAGAAGACCAACATGGAAGGTAATATAGTTACCTATAAAGCTCGCTTAGTAGCAAAAGGTTATCGTAAAAAAAAGGTATTGACTATGATGAAACTTTTTCTCCTGTAGCGATGCATAAGTCTATAAGAATAGTTTTAACCATTGCAGCTTATTATGATTATGAGATTTGGAAAATGGATGTGAAGACAACTTTCTTTAATGGAAATCTTACTGAGGATGTGTATATGACACAACCAGAAGGGTTCACATCAGGAAATGGCGAAAAGGTATGCAAGCTTCAAAGATCCATTTATGGATTGAAGCAAGCCTCTAGGAGCTAGAACATATGATTCAATGAGACAATCAAAGAGTTTAGTTTCTCAAAGAATGAAGATGAACCTTGTGTGTATAACAGGGTCAGTGGGAGTGCAATTTTCTTTCTAGTTCTATATGTAGATGACATATTGATCATGGGAAATGACATTTCTCTTTTCCAATCTGTTAAAATATAGTTATCCAAGCAATTCTCCATTAAAGACCTTGGAGAAGCATCCTATATTATGGGAATAAGGATCTATAGAGATAGATCCAATAGGTTGCTAGGTCTTTCTTAGAGTACATATATAGATAAAGTATTGAAGAGGTTCAATATGGATCTCTCTAAGAAAGGGTTTATATCCATGGTGCATGGGAAACACCTTTCTAAGTCAATGTGTCCGCGGACACTAGAGGATAAAGAGAGCATGAATAGAATACCATATGCATCTGCAATTGGTTCTATCATGTATGCTATGTTATGTACACGTCTAGATGTAGAATTTGCTTTGAGTGTCACAAGCAGATTCCAATCCAATTTTAGAGAGGAACACTGGGCAGCTGTCAAGAATATCACAGTCTGGTTATGTGTTCATAATGGGAGGAGGAGCAGTTAGTTGGAAAAGTTTCAAACAAGAAACAACTGCTGATTCCATGACGAATGCTGAGTACATTATTGCTTTAGAAGTAGCCAAAGAAGCATTCTGGATCAAAAAGTTCATAATTGAACTAGGAGTGGTGCCTAGCATTGTTGATCCGATTCCTTTATATTATGACAACAAGGGAGCCATTGAGCAAGCAAAGGAACCACGGTCTCATCAGCGATCCAAGCATGTTCTCAGACGCTACCATCTCATAAGGGAAATAGTAGCTAGAAATGATGTGAAAATAGAAAGGGTTCCCACAGATGACAATTGGGCGGATCCCCTCACTAAAGCACTTTCCCAGATTAAGCATGATCACCATATAAACAGCATGGGTCTGAGACATATGAGTGATTGGCTCTAGTGCAAGTGGGAGATTGTTAGAGAGTATGCCCTAGAACCCATGTAGTAGGGATGTTTTTCATATGTATGAATTTATATTCTTAATAAAAGGCATCATTCATTTATTAATGCTATTTTTTAAATACATGAGTTTGTAAATCTTAAATTATTAAATGAAGTCCTAGATATTATAAACATAGTGCTAAGGCAATCATGAAAGTGTTCATGATATGAGATGTCTATTGCATGCAAATGTGTTAATATCTGAATATCCCTAGTCATTGAATTAACAAGATAAGGATATTGTAAATTCAGACAGACTAGTACATGTTATGCTTCTTGAATTGTTTAAGCAGTGGTTCTCATAACTGTGATTATGGAAGATAATCAAAGCTAACATGTGGATGCTTGTTAGAAGAACAAGTTAATTGGAGATCTGCATAGAGAATCTTCACATGGATATTAAATCTATGTCAGTGAGGAATCTCTTCATAGCGGTTGTGCAAGTATCCTTAGACTTGAGATCACCAAAGTTATCTTAAGTAGCAAGTGGTATACTTTGACTCCATAACTGATTACTTCCAACTGGGAGTGAACATAGTTAGGAGATTGGGTATATCATGACCTATTTGAAGATAGTTGAGTGATTGACAAAGGATTCACCATCCCAAATTTAATAAGGTAAGTTATCTTGCATGATTCTATAATTGCCTTGTTCAGAGAATCTCTGGCCAGAGTAATATGCCAAGATGGATAGAGATCCATGAAGGGCATTTTGGGAACAATGGTTAAATTAATAGAACATACATAATTAGTTTATATGAGTTGATAGAAATCCATACTCAGAATCTAATTGAGATAAGAGTGGTGAAAGGAGTAATTGCACGGTAATTGTTTCTATGGAAGGGTATAGTCAAACCACTTGACTTTCCTGACATTTGGGTAGTCATGATGCCTAGCTAGAGGCCAATCATGACTTGTATAATGATGTATGAAGAATATCAATAGGGATTGATAAAATGATTTAAAGAAGTTTAAGTCATGTGAGTTTTGAATAGAATTCACAATTACATATTATACAGCCAACATGGACAGGAACCCAATAGGTCATACACATATAGAGAAAAGGATAAAATGGTAAAATGACAAGGATGATAATATTTGATATTATTATAAGGGTAGAGAAGTGAATAAGATAATAATTAATTAAAGAGTTTAATTAATTATGATCAAGTAAAATTGTTCGCGAAACTTTTGAGAAATGTTCTGTAAAATTTGACCTAATTGAAATAATGTATTTCATGATTAATTATTATTGTCCTATAAGTGTTATAGGACTTCTATAAGTGTTATAAGACTGATATAATAATTAATAGGTTCATTAGAGGAATTATAAAAAGGGCTAGTGGAATGGAGCTGGTGTGGAAGCCCTCTAGAAGAGGGCTACACGCCAACTCCATACAGAAGGCCTTAATGGCCTATTTCTTGGACCAAATTAATTTATATATGTTACATAAGTGTTATGGAACCTACATATTTAATTTGGTTGGATTTGGAATCCATTTGGGTAGTTAAATACGATTAGTTGCACAAAGGGCCTACTTTGTGGGTTTTGTGCATAGTCTTTTATGAAAAGGTTTAATTAGGATTTAATTGAGCCCAAATGATTATAATTAATTCCAGAGGCCCAATTAATAATTATCCAGCAATTTTAAAGAGCCCAATCTCATTAGAAGTTGGAATTTCAACCTGACTATAAAAGTCTAACTAATGGGATAATTAGGGTTAAGTGATTAAACACATAAGAAAGTCTTTTATTCTAATTCTCTCACCCTTTTGCACCACTTCCCTTGCTAGCTCTTGGGAATTTCGGCCACTCTTTGTTCTACACCAATTTGTTGGTTCAATTTATCAATCTCTAGTGTGGATTACTCATTGGAGGTGTTCGATTTTGGACACTGTGGTTTGTGACAACCCGGTGCGAAGGAAAATCAACTGTACAACAAAAATTAAAGGTGATTTTTCTTATTCTTATTAATATGAATATTGTACATTCATGGTAAGATCAATAATATTGGTTAAAAAATTTTTAAATTTTGCTTATGTATGAGATGCATGTAATTGAGCAATTCCAACACAAGCTTGGTCTATCTAACCTAGTTATCGATGCTTTAAGTCACAAAAGGTGAACTTGCCAATATTAGTAGTGTGACATACATCGGAGCCTTCACTCATTTTTGTTTTTACTCTCAGAGGCCTGATTTTAGAGTTTGAGATTGAAAGAGGCATGTTTAACTCATAAATTGGCTACTTCATAATAAAAAGGGATCAAGCATAAATTATTTTTTGTAGTCAACCTATGAAGGCATCTACTAATGGGTCCAAAAGAGGTAGGAGTCATGGAGTCATCAGCTAATTAGACCATCAGGAAATGATTCTCGACCTTTTAATTCCTAAATAAAGATTGTTTTTGGGACATGACTCTTACGAGGTATCTTGGTTAGGTGTTGTTTTATAATTGAGTTTTAGATTTAATACACTCTCCTCTCTCACATGATTCAAATGTTAGAGAGTATGCCCTAGAGCCCATGTAATAGGGATGTTTTTCATATGTATGAAATTTATATTCTTAATAAAAGGCATCATTCATTTATTAATGCTATGTTTGAATACATGATTTTGTAAATCTTAAATTAATAAATGAAGTCCTAGATATTATAAACACAGTGCAAAGGCAATCATGAAGGTGTTCATGATGTGAGATGTCTATCGCATGCAAATGTGTTAATATCTAAATATCCCTAGTCATAAAATTAACAAGATAGGACATTGTTAATTCAGACAGACTAGCACATGTTATGCTTCTTGAATGGTTCAAGCAGTGGTTCTCATAACTGTGATTATGGATGATAATCAAAGCTAACATGTGGATGCTTGTTAGAGGAACAAGTTCATTGGAGACCTGCAAAGAGAATCCTCATATGGATATTAAATCTATGTCAGTGAGGAATCTCTTCATAGCGGTTGTGCAAGTATCCTTAGACTTGAGATCACCAAAGTTATCTTAAGTAGCAAGTGGTAAACTTTGACTCCATAACTGATTACTTCCAACTAGGAGTGAACATAGTTAGGAGATTGGGTATATCATGACCTACTTGAAGATAGTTGAGTGATTGACAAAGGATTCACCATCCCAAATTTAACAAGGGAAGTTATCTCGCATGATTCTATAATTGCCTTGTTCAGAGAATCTCTGGCCAGAGTAATATGCCGAGATGGATGGAGATCCATGAAGGGCATTTTAGGAACAATGGTTAAATTAATAGAACATACATAATTAGATTTATATGAGTTGATAGAAATCCATACTCAGAATCTAATTGAGATAATAGTGGTGAAAGGAGTAATTGCACGGTAACTGTTTCTATGGAAGGGTAAAGTCAAACCATATGACTTTCCTGACATTTGGGTAGTCATGATACCTAGCTAGAGGCCAATCATGACTTGTATAATGATGTATCAAAATATCAATAGAGATTGATAAAATGATTTAAAGGAGTTTAAATCATGTGAGTTTTGAATAGAACTCACAATTACATATTATACTACCAACATGGACAGGAACCCAATAGGTCACACACATATAGAGAAAAGGGTAAAATGGTAAAATGACAAGGATAATAATATTTAAAATTATTATAAAGGTAGAGAAGAGAATATGATAATAATTAATTAAAGAGTTTAATTAATTATGATCAAATAAAATTGTTCGCGGAACTTTTGAGAAATGTTCTGTAAATTGGACCTAAATGAAATAATGTATTTCATGATTAATTATTATTGTCTTATAAGTGTTATAAGACTACTATAAGTGTTATAGAACTGACATAATAATTAATAAGACCATTGGAGGAATTATTAAGGGCCAGAGGAATGAAGAAAGTTGGGGAAAGCCCTTCAGAAGAGGGCCACACGCCAACTCCATAAAGAAGGGCTTAGAGGGCTTTTTCTTGGATCAAATTAATTTATATATGTTACATAAGTGTTATGGAACTCACATATTTAATTTGGTTGGATTTGGAATCCATTTGGATATTTAAATCCAATTAGATGCACAAAGGGCCTAGTTTGTGGATTTTGTGCATGGTCTTTTATGAAAAGATTTAATTTGGATTTAATTAAGCCTAAATGATTATAATTAATTCCAGAGGCCCAATTAATAATTCTCCATCAATTTTAAAGAGCCCATTCTCATTAAGGAGTTAGAATTTTAACCTAACTATAAAAGGCCAACTATTGAGAATTAGGGTTAAGTGATTAAAACAAAAGGAAAGTCTTTTCTCTTAATTTCTCTCTCCCTTTTGCGCCAACTCCTAAGCTAGCTCTTGGGAATTTCGGCCAGCCCTAGTTAAACACCAATTTGTTGGTTCAATTTACCCCTCTCTAGTGTGGATTGCTCATTGGAGGTGTTTGATTTTGGACACTGTGGTTTGCAACAACCCGGTGCGAAGTAAAATCAACTGTTCAACAAAAATCAAAGGTGATTTTTCTTATTCTCATATAGTTATATTGTGTATTCATGGCAAGATCAGATCTAATGGGTAAAAAAAATTAAAATTCCGCTCATGTATGTGATGCATGTAACCGTTAAAATCCAACATGGTATCAGAGCTACGGTTTTGCCATGGATATACAATTCTATATTTTTCTGCGGTATAAGTTTTGTTTTGTTTTGAGTTATTTATTTCATGAACTTTAAAATATTTGATTTGATTGTTCATGAATGAGAAATATTGATTTCTGGTTGTATGTGTGATCAAATAAATTTGGTGGAAACAAAAACGAAATTTTTGAAGCATTGTAATTTGGGTTTGGCGTGAAACCCATTAGGGTTTGGCATGAAACCCTAGGTAATGTAGGGGCTGTTCTAATTTAATTTCTTATGGATCCATTTAAAAATCATTTAGATGATATTTTATGTGTTTAATATGTGATATTAAGCCGTAGGATCGAACGGAATTAAAATTGAACAAGTTTTGCATGAAAACTAGTTTTGTCGAAAAGTTCGATAAATTAGTGTTCTTCGTGTGTTCTTGATGTGTTCATGGTTAGAACGACTTTTGATCTTCTAAATTTGATATATATGATATATTAAAGTGTTTTTAATTAATTGGATTAATTAAATTGGGCCTTAAATTAATTTGATTAATTTTAATTCATTAAAACCACTTAATGGGCTTAATTATGTTTACGGACTTGGTTTAAATTAGTGAATGACTTGGTGGGCCCAATGAGCTGATTTAAATTAACTATTATAAACATTAATTAAATTTATTAATGGGTTTTAAGGGCTGGAGTGGGCTTGGCTCATTCCAAAAGGCCCAAATGGTCCAAATGACACAAAACTAGTTTGTGTGTGAACACACTTAGGATTTTTCTTCTGTGGGTTTCGGCCTACACTTGTTTTAAGCCCAAAATTGATTCATTTAATTATTTAATATGATTAATTAATTAAATAATCAATTTATAATTAATTAATAATCAATTTGATTGATTATTAAGGCAAGAACACATTCATGCAAAAAGGTTTCCTAAAATGAAAGTTTCCAAAATGGAAAAAGTTTCCTAATCTGATCACATCATTAAAATAACTCAAAATATAGTTTCAAAGGTTGAAACAAAGTTAGTAATCCATTTCTTTATGCATTAGAAAGGCATATAAGGGTGTATGATTGGCATGACGGATAGTTATGGACAAAGCCCAATGTGATTGAGCATTATGCATGTTTTGGCCCAATGAGGACTTTCATGTCCCGGCTACTTGTTTTTGGTTTGTATTTCATTTCAAATTGTAATATGTAATTAGATTACTTAGATTAGAATTAGAAATAGAGATGGAGACCATTTTCAAGGAGCAAGATGGGCCGGATGGAGATCCAACAAGCTTGAAGATAATGTAATTATTTTTCTTGTTTGAATCATGCATACTACCTAGGTGTGACCTTTTGATTTCCCTCTTGGCTCGGGGAAATCAATGTAGTGAAGTCCATAACTATACCATATTTGTAAGCTTATATTTATGTGATAGATATAGGATGCATACCAATGTATGCCAACCATGTATGATGAGACTTAATTAACTAAAACCTTTAAACAAATACTAAGGTATATAAGCCTTTCATTAATTTGAGGAGAACCAGAGTTCTTTATAGTGTGGGTTGTTGACCACAGTCAAGCTCACATTATATCGAATATGTTCAAATCTAATTAAATGGATCATCTTAGCTAGCCCATTAGTTTGTTGACCACAGTCAAGGCTAATGGTTCTAGAGGCAAGATTAGGGAATGCATATATGATATGCATGCATCAAGAGTTGATAACCTAATGATCCAATAGTTGTGTAGAGACACAATTGGTATAGAGATACCTACCTTTCAAAGGTATGGAATTTGGCTTGTTGACCACAGTCAAGGTCAAATTACATATCAAGGATTGGATATTGGCCCACTAAGAAAACCATCGGGTTTTCTCGGATTATATAGTGAGGGCTATTAATTCGCAATAAAATAGTGGGAGTAAATGGATTAATTAAAGACCTTATTAATGCATATATATATATGAACATACTCTCATATCTTTTCTTTTTCACATCTAGGTCATCATCATGAGCACATCAAACATTAATATACGATCAATCTTGGATAACAAGCTGGTTGGCAACAACTATTCTGACTGGATCAGGCAAGTGAGAATTGTTCTCAGAGCTAAAAAGATCCATTATGTCTTGGATAAAGATCCACCACCACTTCCATCAGATGATGCCATTGATGAGATCAAAGGCATTTATCGAAAATACATGGAGGATAGTGAAGCAGCAGCATGTCTGATGTTGGGTGCTATGTCCTCGGAGCTTCAGAAGCAACATGAAATGATGGATGCTAGAACCATCATTTTGCATCTAGAGGAGCTTTATTCTTCTCAGGCTAGAACTGAGCAATATGAGATTGCTCGAGCTCTATTTAGTTGCAAAATGGTGGAAGGCACTTCAGCTGCTACTCATGCATTGAAGATGTATGGGTATATTGAGCATTTGAGTAGACTTGGCTATGTTATGGATAATGATCTATAAATAGATTTAATCTTGTACTCGTTGGCTCCAAGTTATGCACCTTTTGTTCTTAACTTTAACATGAACAAGATCCAAGTATCCATTCCTGAGTTAATCAACATGCTCAAGACAGCTGATGGATCATTTAAGAAGGATCCAAAAAGTGTCAAGGTTGTCACTTCTGCTAAAGGCAAGAAGCAGAAGAAGAAGATAACCAAGACGCAGCCAAAGAATGGTGGGATCTCCAAGAAGAAGGTTGCCAAGAAAGAGAATCCCAAAGGAACTTGCTTCCATTGTGGAAAGGATGGTCATTGGAAGCGTAACTACAAGGCCTATCTAGATTCTCTCAAGGAGAAGAAGCAAGCTGATGCTTCTACTTCAGGTATTCATATGATTGAAATTAATACTTATTCTATTGCTTCAAAACAATCTTGGGTATTAGATACCGGATGAGGATATCATTTATGTAATGATCTACAGGGGCTTAGAAGCTTTAGAAGAGTTGGAAAGGCAGAGATATGTTTGCAGTCAGCTACTGGACAGAACATCTCTACAACAGTTGTGGGGACTCACTATTTGCCTCTTCCTAGTGGATTAGTACTGGAATTAAATAATTGTTATTATGTTCCAGCCTTATCCAAAAGTATTATTTCTTTCAGTCGTTTGATGAACGATTATGATATTTCTTTGAAGGACAAATGTTGTTACATTTTTAAGAACAATATGTTTTATGCAAAAGCTATCATTGAGAATGGTATATTTGTTCTTGATTTAATTAAAGAAGTACATAATGTGAATACCAAGAGAATGAAACATGATAATCTGAATACCTCATACTTATGGCATTGTCATTTAGGCCATATAAATGAAGAACGCATGACCAAGTTACACAAGTCAGGTGATTTGGGATCATTTGATTATGAATCATTTGATACATGTGAATCTTGTTTATTGGGAAAAATGACAAAAGCTCCCTTTATTGGTAAAGGAGAACGAGCTAAAATGGTTTTGGACTTAATACATTCAGATGTATGTGGTCCAATGACTACATATGCCAGAGGAGGTTACCCTACTTCATTACTTTCATAGATTGATTATTCCAGGTTTGGATACATCTATCTAATGAAATATAAGTCTGAAGCATTTGGAAAGTTCAAAGAGTTCAGAAATGAAGTAGAGAAACAACTTGGCAAAAGTATTAAAACACTTAGATCAGATCGAGGTGGAGAATATTTAAGTCAAGAGTTTCAGGATTATCTTAGAGATAATGGGATTTTATCTCAATGGACTCCTCCATATACACCACAACACAATGGTGTATCTGAAAGGAGAAATCGAACACTATTAGATATGGTTAGATCAATGATGAGCCGAGCGGACTTGCCTAAGTCTTTTTGGGGATATGCACTAGAAACTGCTGTTTATGTGTTAAACATAGTTCCTAGTAAATCGGTTGATGTTACTCCATATGAGATGTGGAATAACAAGAAACCCACGCTTTCTCATATGAAAGTATGGGGCTGTCCTGCTTATGTGAAGAGGACAATGTCAGACAAACTGGATGTTAAGTCTGACAAATGTTTATTTGTGGGATATCCAAAAGAAACGTTTGGATATTATTTCTATCATCCCTTAGAACAAAAGGTGTTTGTTTCAAGGCATGCTGTTTTCTTGGAAAGAGAATTTCTCCTACGAGAGGACAGTAGGAGTAAAATTGAGCTTGGTGAAGTTCAAGACACACAAATAGAAGATGATCAACCGATTGAACCCGAAACTGAATTTAATAATGATGAGATTACAGTTGAACCTGATTATACACAAAATCCTAGAAGATCTACTAGGATGCGTTCTATCCCTGTGAGATATGGATTTCACGTTGATTCGGATAGAGGCATAACTGTAGTAGAGGACAATGAGCCTACAAGCTATCAAGAAGTTTTGAACAGTTCAGAACGTGATTTATGGCTTAAGGCTATGCAGTCCGAAATGGACTCCATGTATGAGAATAAAGTATGGACTTTAACTCAACCACCTGAAGGGATAAAACCCATAGGGTGCAAATGGGTCTTCAAAAAGAAGACTGACATGGAAGGTAATATAGTTACCTATAAAGCTCGCTTAGAAGCAAAAGGTTATCGTAAAAAAAAAGGTATTGACTATGACGAAACTTTTTCTCCTGTAGCGATGCTTAAGTCTATAAGAATACTTTTAGCCATTGCAGCTCATTATGATTATGAGATTTGGCAAATGGATGTGAAGACAACTTTCCTTAATGGAAATCTTTCTGAGGATGTGTATATGACACAACCAGAAGGATTCACATCAGGAAATGGCGAAAAGGTATGCAAGCTTCAAAGATCCATTTATGGATTGAAGCAAGCCTCTAGGAGCTGGAACATACGATTCAATGAGACAATCAAAGAGTTTGGTTTCTCACAGAATGAAGATGAACCTTGTGTGTATAAAAGGGTCAGTGGGAGTGCAATTGTCTTCCTAGTTCTATATGTAGATGACATATTGATCATGGGAAATGACATTTCTCTTCTCCAATCTGTTAAAATATGGTTATCCAAGCAATTCTCCATGAAAGACCTTGGAGAAGCATCCTATATTCTGGGAATAAGGATCTATAGAGATAGATCCAATAGGTTGCTAGGTCTTTCTCAGAGTACATATATAGATAAAGTATTGAAGAGGTTCAATATGGATCTCTCTAAGAAAGGGTTTATACCCGTGGTGCATGGGAAACACCTTTCTAAGTCTATGTGTCCGCAGACACTAGAGGATAGAGAGAGCATGAATAGAATACCATATGCATCTGTAATTGATTCTATCATGTATGCTATGTTATTTACACGTCCAGATGTAGCATTTGCTTTGAGTGTCACAAGCAGATTCCAATCCAATTTTGGAGAGGAACATTGGGCAGCTGTCAAGAATATTCTTAAGTACTTGAGAAGGACTAAGGATATATTCTTGGTATATGGAGCGGGCAGTTTGGAAGTAAATGGGTATACAGATGCCAGCTTCCAATCTGACAAAGATGATTGTAAATCACAATCTGGTTATGTGTTCATAATGGGAGGAGGAGCCGTTAGTTGGAAAAGTTCCAAACAAGAAACAACTGCTGATTCCACGACGAAAGCTTAGTACATTGCTGCTTCAGAAGCAGCCAAAGAAGCAGTCTAGATCAAAAAGTTCATAACCAAACTAGGAGTGGTGCCTAGCATTGTTGATCCGATTCCTTTATATTGTGACAACAATGGAGCCATTGTGCAAGCAAAGGAACCACGGTCTCATCAGCGATCCAAACATGTTCTTAGACACTACCATCTCATAAGGGAAATAGTAGCTAGAAATGATGTGAAAATAGAAAGGGTTCCCACAGATGACAATGTGGCGGATCCCCTCACTAAAGCACTTTCTCAGATAAAGCATGATCACCATATAAATAGCATAGGTATGAGACATATGAGTGATTGGCTCTAGTGCAAGTGGGAGATTGTTAGAGAGTATGCCCTAGAGCCCATGTAATAGGGATGTTTTTCATATGTATGAAATTTATATTCTTAATAAAAGGCATCATTCATTTATTAATGCTATGTTTGAATACACGAGTTTGTAAATCTTAAATTAATAAATGAAGTCCTAGATATTATAAACACAGTGCAAAGGCAATCATGAAGGTGTTCAAGATGTGAGATGTCTATCGCATGCTAATGTGTTAATATCTAAATATCCCTAGTCATAGAATTAACAAGATAAGACATTGTTAATTCAGACAGACTAGCACATGTTATGCTTCTTGAATGGTTCAAGCAGTGGTTCTCATAACTGTGATTATGGATGATAATCAAAGCTAACATGTGGATGCTTGTTAGAGGAACAAGTTCATTGGAGACCTACAAAGAGAATCCTCATATGGATATTAAATCTATGTCAGTGAGGAATCTCTTCATAGCGGTTGTGCAAGTATCCTTAGACTTGAGATCACCAAAGTTATCTTAAGTAGCAAGTGGTATACTTTGACTCCATAACTGATTACTTCCAACTGGGAGTGAACATAGTTATGAGATTGGGTATATCATGACCTACTTGAAGATAGTTGAGTGATTGACAAAGGATTCACCATCCCAGATTTAACAAGGGAAGTTATCTCGCATGATTCTATAATTGCCTTGTTCAGAGAATCTCTGGCCAGAGTAATATGCCGAGATGGATGGAGATTCATGAAGGGCATTTTAGGAACAATGGTTAAATTAATAGAACATACATAATTAGATTTATATGAGTTGATAGAAATCCATACTCAAAATCTAATTGAGATAAGAGTGGTGAAAGGAGTAATTGCACGGTAACTGTTTCTATAGAAGGGTACAGTCAAACCACATGACTTTCCTAACATTTGGGTAGTCATGATGCCTAGCTAGAGGCCAATCATGACTTGTATAATGATGTATCAAAATATCAATAGAGATTGATAAAATGATTTAAAGGAGTTTAAATCATGTGAGTTTTAAATAGAACTCACAATTACATATTATATTGCCAACATGGACAGGAACCCAATAGGTCACACACATATAGAGAAAAGGGTAAAATGGTAAAATGACAAGGATAATAATATTTGATATTATTATAAAGGTAGAGAAGAGAATATGATAATAATTAATTAAAGAGTTTAATTAATTATGATCAAATAAAATTGTCCGCGGAACTTTTGAGAAATATTCTGTAAATTGGACCTAAATGAAATAATGTATTTCATGATTAATTATTATTATCTTATAAGTGTTATAAGACTACTATAAGTGTTATAGAACTGATATAATAATTAATAGGACCATTGGAGGAATTATTAAGGGCCAGAGGAATGAAGAAAGTTGGCAAAAGCCCTCCAGAAGAGGGCCACACGCCAACTCCATAAAGAAGGGCTTAGAGGGTTTTTTCTTGGACCAAATTAATTTAGATATGTTACATAAGTGTTATGGAGCTCACATATTTAATTTGGTTGGATTTGGAATCCATTTGGGTATTTAAATCCAATTAGATGCACAAAGGGCCTAGTTTGTGGATTTTGTGCATGGTCTTTTATGAAAAGATTTAATTTGGATTTAATTAAGCCCAAATGATTATAATTAATTCCAGAGGCCCAATTAATAATTCTCCAGCAATTTTAAAGAGCCCAATCTCATTAAGGAGTTGCAATTTTAACCTAACTATAAAAGGCCAACTAATGAGAATTAGGGTTAAGTGATTAAAACAAAAGGAAAGTCTTTTCTCTTAATTTCTCTCTCCCTTTTGCACCAACTCCTAAGCTAGCTCTTGGGAATTTCGGCCAGCCCTAGTTAAACACCAATTTGTTGGTTCAATTTACCCCTCTCTAGTGTGGATTACTCATTGGAGGTGTTCGATTTTGGACACTGTGGTTTACGACAACCCGGTGCGAAGTAAAATCAACTGTTCAACAAAAATCAAATGTGATTTTTCTTATTCTCATATAGTTATATTGTGTATTCATGGCAAGATCAGATCTAATGGTTAAAAAATTTTAAAATTTCGCTCATGTATGTGATGCATGTAACCGTTAAAATCCAACATCAAAGTAATATAATTAAATAAACATCTTAATCAAACACTGAAAGCAATAAAGAAAGACAAGTAATGAAGTCCTACTTAAATTATTACATAAGCAAATTATCCAACAAAAAAAAATTACATAAATAAATTGGAATATTTATTTGAATTGAGAACATTAGTTCCCTCATGCATATTTTACAAAAAATTCTTTTTTCTTATTGGGTGATTTTTGAGTTGAAAATTAGACATTGGTCCATGTCTTACAAATAATTTATTTAATTGAAAATATTTTAAATGCCTTTGCCTTTTAACGTGCTTAAAAAAATTCTTTTTTACTAACTATTACATCCCCAAAAATAATACATCCAAAATGAAATATCAAATGAATAAATAAATAAAAAATAAATAAAACCATAATAAATAAAAAATAATAAATAACCGAGATGTCCAGGAGGTGAAAATGGTTAACATATTGGATGCACAAATCCCCATACAAAAAACCACATAAAAGCCCTCCATAGATAAGGTATCAAATACTCAAAAAACCATGCAAAACAAAAATTAGCTAAGTTCCTTAAATAATATAAAAAATAATCTCTAATTTATTAATACAAGCAGAAGAGATTTAGGTACAAAAATAATCATATAGAAGCAAAATTGAATTGAATTTGCACAAATATTATGAGAAAAAAAGTAAATAGCATAAAAGTTACATAAATGCATGAAACATATCAAGAATGCCCTAAAATACACCTATAGACACCCAGAATAGGCAAGGGATGACCCTTAATGGAGCGAGGGATAGGATAAAGAGACAAGCCCAATATACCCCATCTATCGGGTGACAGATGGTCGTCTGTTGAGTTGTCTACCCATCCATCACCCTTAGATAGAACCAGAGAATGAAGAATTTAAAGCAAAAATCAACAAATCATGCAAAGTGAATTTCAACCCTTAAATATGCAATATTAAATGCTAAATCATGCCAAAGACACACTAAAAAACCTAATCATACATCAATTACACAAAAATCATTAAATTATAAAATTAAAAAAATAAAGAAAGAGCTTTAAGTATACAATAATGGACGTATCTCTAAGAGCTTATCATGCTATAGCATTTTAAACAGCCCAGAAATGCATCACACCTCAACAAACATGCATATTGTTCAAATATAACAATGAAAACATATTAAACTAATGTTAAATAATCATATGATCATGAAAATAAATTATAGAGAGGAAAATTAGGAATGAGCCTAAAATATTACCCTGAAGAGATATTCTGACTTTGTGGTTTCTGTAGTCCAGATCTCTACTCAAATTCATGCTTCTTAATTCTAAAAAAATGTATGAAAAGTGTGTGTATTCAATAAAGATTGATAGAGCAAAAGAACTTCGAGAGAGAGAAATTGGATTTTCTTCTCTTTAATGGTGGCTCCTTAAAAAAGTGATTCTTTCTTTTTTGAAAACCCCAGTTTTTTTTACCTTCATACCCCAAGGTAGAGTTTTGGTTGAATTCTCACTCAAAAGTTTCCAAATTTAGAGATCAAATCCCTCAAATTCGAAAGAAATCACTGTCAATCAAAATTGCCTTTTTCAAAATCCAAAAAACTTGGAAAATTCTAGATTTTGAGCTAGGGACGGGCGTCCCTTAATGAGTGGCAGCCATCCCTCATCACTAACTCAAAATTATCCAAAAGTACCCTTCCATTTGGTCTATACAGGATAGAGGGATCCACAGATAGGCACCCCGCAGGTTAAAGATGGTCGTCTACCACTATTGGTGGTCTAAACTAAGAATTTTATGCACATTTTCCTAAAACACTTAAAATGATTTGCAAATACTTGGAAATCCATGAAATTCTTTGAGAAAATTATCGAAATTCACGATCAGAGCCATAGGATCCAAACCTGCTGTCAGTAATATATTGTATCCTTATCGTCAAGTAAATCTAGGCTACCTCGGGTTACGGTATCTACAGCTACCACTAATTTTGGGAAGCTAGTGCGCTAGTGCCAAAGTAATCTAAAATTTAGAGTACAATGAAAAAGATGTATACCTGAGGTAGCAAATCTCTTAGTTGGTTACTTGAAATTCCTTATTAGCACTTGGGGCATATGAAATTAGGATTTGAGGCTAACTATATTGAAAGCAACGAGTCTCCAATTGTTTAATTAATGCATAGGGAATGCAGAATTGAGATAAAAAAGCTTTTGTGATAAGCGTAATGATCTTTATAAATTATGTTAAACCCATTAAACATGGTTGTCTTATGAAATCACAAATACCATTGTTTTAAAGACTGTTTGAGGCAATAGATTGATTTTTTCAATCAATAAACCTTATGTTCATTACCTTTTTTAAAAAAACCTACAGGCTAATTGATGTAGATTTCTTCTTCTAATCCTTCATTAAAGAAAGTAGTTTTTAGGTCTATTTGATGTAGCTTTAGGTCTAAACTTGCCACTATGGTAAAAATTAACCTTATGGATATAAATCTTTTAACAGGTGAGAAAGTCTCCTCATAATCAATCCCTTCCTTTTGCGTAAATCCTTTATTGACTAGCTGAGCTTTTTATCTTTCATTGCTTCCATCATCTTTTCATTTTACCTTGAGAATCCACCTATTCCTAGTTAGTTTGCATCTTTTTGATAGATTAACCAGTTCCCAAACATTGTTTAATCTCGTATATGCCATTTCTTTTTCCATTAACTTAAACCATTTTTCTTTAGCTAGGCATGAAAGAGCTTCTTAGATATTTTTAGGCTCCTTTTCATCTTTTTCATCATATATTCATCATAATTTGGAATGCTCACATTAGGATTGAGATCCATGCTCCTACTAGAGATAGGAATACTCCCACTCAAGATGCCATTTCTTCTCATAGATGCCATTTCTTCTTCCATTACCTTAAACGATTTTTCTTTAGCTAGGCATGGAAGATCTTCTTAGATATTTTTAGGATTTTTGTCATCTTCTTCATCATATATTCATCATAATTTGGAATGCTCCCATTGGGATTGAGATCAATGCTCCTACTAGAGCTAAGAATACTCTTACTCACGTAAGGATATTGAATTTTGATGCTCCCATTAGAGTTAGGAATACTCCCATTGGAGTAAGGATCCCAAACATTTGGATCATTGGGAATAGGTACTTGACCTTCTTCATCAAATTCCCTTCCACTTGGATAGAGTGATCATAATGGTTCCTTTTAATGAGTTTCGTAGAAAGTGATGTCTTGACTCACTTTACCTAACTTTGGAAATTCATTTTCTATGAAAGTGACATATCGTGATTCAAATTCTATCACTATGCCATTTTCTTGCTCATTCATTAATAAGTATCCTTTTGATGCTTCAGAATATCTTATAAAGATACTATTTTTCACTCTTAGTACTAATGTACCAAATTTTCTTGAGGTATCATAGACATAAGTTAGGTTATCGATCATTTCATAACTTATAAAGAGTGGATGTAATAGACTTAGAGGGCACTCGATTAAGAACACATGTAGTAGTCAATAGTGAATCTCCCCAATAGGAGATTGGCAAATTTACCTTAGCCATTATAGATCTTACCATATCTAAGAGAGTCTTATCTCTCATTTCCACAACACCATTTTTTTGTGGAGTTTTAGGAATAAGCAACTAATTTTCAATTCATTTTTCAATACGTAAAGCTTTAAATTCATCAGATAAATATTGATGACCTCAATCGGTTCATAAAGATTTGATCTTTCTGTCTAATTGATTTTTAACTAAGTTTATTTAATTTTTTAAGTAACTCGATGCTTCTGATTTGTGAAAAATCAAGTAGACATGACCATATGTCGTATAATCATCTATAAATGTAATGAAATAGTAGGCTTTATACCTTGTCCTCATATTCATTGGACCATAAACATTGGAATGGATTAATTACAATGGAAATTCGACCTTAGTTCTTTTTCTAAAAGGTTTCCTAACAAATTTTTCTTTCAGGCAATGCTCACAGGTAGGCAATTCAATCTCATTCAAATCACCTCTCAATTCCACTTGAGCTAACTGACTCATTCAGTTTTGGCCAATGTGGTTAAATTTAGTATTCAACATTTTCATATTATTCTCTTAACTATGTCAAAAAGTATAGATAAAGGAAAAACTAGTTTTGTTTGAATAGTCAAGATCAAAATTCACAACAATAAAACTGTTCAAAGCAAAAAAGAAAACCATATCAAGCATCTAAACATAAGCATACATTGGTATCCTTGAAATTTAAATGAAACCAAGTTTTGTCAAAGAAAAAATATAAACTAACTGGACAAAAACATCTCAATCTTTTATTTTATGGTCTATTACTCATAAATCTATAACTTATAAAGGATGAAATTTAGTAAGAAACACGGAACCAAATACATAAATTTTACTAACTCTTGAGTCAAAATAGTATATCTGCCTTGGCACAGTGCAATCTTATGTATAGTATCCGTTCTATTAGCAATTCAAGAAATATTTCACTCTTAAAATGTTTATACTTTTCTTAGGCTCTTGAGCCTTATTTTTGCATTTCCTATTTAAGCTTCTTTTCTTGTTCCAGTTATAACTCATACCACCACAATGGGATTATGCCGTATGGACTTTATCATTAACCTTAATCAATGCTAAATGGTGATTTCCATGCTCCAAATATCCAGTGGCATTTTTAATTATCTTCATACAGTCTTTATTAGTTGGTGTATCTTTATATGCTCCTAACTCTTAGGTAAGGAATGGATAGCAACTTGGACTTGCTGCTTAATGATCAACTTATGACTAGCTTCAGTAAGCTCACATATCATGTTTTCCATCTTTCTTTGATGTTTTGACATTGTACGATCAGAATTTTTTGATAAGTATAAAACTTGATCACTAATGATCGACACCTAGTTAGATACATATCTTCCAATTTCTTTCGTAAAGCGATCCACATATCCATCGCATTTTGATACTTGTAAAATTGCTTAGTGATGTCATCATCCATTTGCACTTGGGAATATTATGCGAGCTATAAAATATCTCTTTTTCCATGCCACATATTCATCTTGATCCCACCTATGCTAGGCTGTGGTGCCACTATCAGCTTCAATCATAATCAAACTTAAGGATTCTAAAGGCTCTTACTCTTTAAGCGCATGTTGGGTTTTCATACTCCATGTTTGGAAGTAATATCCATTTGGACCCTCTAATTGCTATTGGAATAATCATTGTACAATGTTAAATGAGATTAGGCAATACACGTGATAAGTATGAATTAAATGACATTTTTAGTGTCATTTTAGGTAGTTAATTGAGTTAATTTAGTTGAATTATTTTTTAATAGGTTATATTTATATTTTAAGGTTTAAATTTAAGTTTTGATGCTTTTTGGGATCAAATTGGTGAAAAAGGGCTTAATTGGAAGAAAAGAAAAGTTTTAGGCCAATTTGGTAATTTTGGAAAAAGTAGTAGTCAATCTATAATGATTAGTCCAGAGACTTTTCACTTGGTCAATCAAGGAATTCAAGTGGTCGAATATGAAGAATTTGTGAAACGAGGCCAAATGTTGGAAGATTTCTTAAGTACAAAAAGTTGATGCTTGAAGGTGCACAACTTGCCTTATTTCCTCACTTGGTTGTGCATGCATTAATTACTTTTCACTTGGTCATGCACCTCTTTTCCTCTTGCAATGCAAGGTAGTGTAAGGTTTCTCTTCTTCATTTGCTTGGCCATGCACAAGAAGTAAAGCTTGAAGTAACTTCCTATTTAGCTAGAATTTTGTTCCAATTTTGATTGGGAAGCAACCAAAGGCTAAACATCTTCTTTGGGCAGAAGATTTCATCTATAAATAAATTACTGAAGCACAAGAGAAAAGGGAGCCAATTAATTAAGAGATCATTAGAGAATTAAGTTCTTAAATTCAATTTAGTTTTAGTTTAGTTTTATGATAAGTTTCTTTTAGTTTGGAACAGGAAGAATTCATTATTTTTTGTGCAGGTTAATTAAGGGAGCTTCTGTAACTCTGTGTTTTTATTCTTCTTAATAGTTTTGTTTTAACTTTCAGCATGAATAGTGAGTAATTTTCTTTACTTTTGCTAAAGGATACTTGAAGCCTTAACTTTTTATTATAATAACTTAAGCTATGATTTCAAATATTAGTTGGTTATTTCTTGATTTTATGTCTATTTTATCTTTAATCGTGTTAAGAATAATTGTTGACTTATTGATTCAATAACCAAAATTTTGTTTAAACGTAGTTAAAGATTTGTATTTTCTTGAAATAACTTTTTATTGTCTATGCATGATTATTTTCTAATTTTGAGATACTTGTGTGTTGAAAATATTGGTTAATATTAAAAAAGGAGGAACTAAGAATAAATTGGAGTTTAATTTACTTGCAAAAGAGTTCAATGAATGTTTATGAATTTAAACTCGATTTTTATGCTAAGTGTTAAATTGTTCTTAGAAAGGGAATTCGATATTTAAGAAAGATATTCTTGATTCAAGGTATCGGGCTTTATTTTATCTAGTTTTCTATAATCACTAGTATTCATATTGAATTTAAGTCATTACAGTATAAGGTTATGGTGGATAGTCCTTTAGTGAAAGTTCTTTTTAATATTGATTTTTATCTCATTTAATTACTTATTTTATTTAATTATAGTTTGACTATTTTAAGATCTTTCTTTGCTTTAGTTTGTTATTTTTAGTTTTGTTTTTGGTTTAAACATTCATCACTCCAAATTTGGGATTTCTCGTCTTTTTTTTTACACAAATTTCAATCTAAAATTTAAATCTTTCATAGGAACCTCTAGGGCCACATAAAAGAAACAGGGAGCATATAATATAGATAAAATAACAATGTTAGAGGCTTAATTAAAATTAATGCAAAAAGAACATTTAAAGGAAATAAATGAGCTTAAAGCTCAAAATGCATATGCTTTATCTAATAAATGTGATTATGCAAGAAATCAAAAAGCATTGGGAGTAAAGAATGGGGAAGGTTTAGTAGAGCAAGTAAATGCTTTGAATCCCTATAGTAATACCTACAATCAAGGGCGGAAGAATCATCCTAAGTTTACATGGAGAGAAGGGAACCCAACATCCACATCTAACACTCAACCTAGGGCTCCCTTCGACCAAAACTTAGCTTCAAATAATAATAACCATCCACCATATCAAAATTAGGCCCAACCCCAATACCCTTCTACATATCAATCTCATTCTTATCAACCACAAGGCATCAATTAAGAACCTAGAAAATCAAATGGGGCAACTAGCCAACTCTTTGTCCAATAGAGCCCAAGGAACTTTTCCATCTAATGTAGACTGTAATTCAAAGGAGAAAGCCAAGGAAAATCACTTTAAGAAGTGGGAAAGAGCTTCAAGGAGATGAAATTAGTAAGAATTCTTCTAAAGGGGTGGAACCAACAATGGAGGTAAGTATTTCTAATTCTAAAATTGTTAAAGAAGTACCTCCTACATTTGAGAAAGGTAAAAGTAAGGAAAAACTTTTTTCTACTATTTTTGATGAATCTCAATTACCTTATCCATCTCTAGCTAAGAAGAGAAGCATAATAAACAGTTAACTAGGTTTTTAGACATGCTTAAAAAGTTTCATGTAAATTTACCATTTGCTGAAGCTTTATTGCACACACCTAAGTATGCTAAATTCTTGAAAAAGCTTTGTACTAATAAGAAAAAGCTAGAGGGTGTAGGAACAATTCAATTGTCTAAAAATTGTAATATCTTAATGAATAAAATTATAGCAAAATTAGAAGATCCTGAAACTTTCACTTTACCATGTGATTTAGGAGAAAATTTTGTTGGTCATGCATTATGTGATTTGGGTGCTAGCATAAATTTAATACCTTTTTCAATTTGCAGAAAATTAAATTTGGGAGATATAATAGAGACTCGACTGATGATACAGTTGGTAGATAGATCTGTAAAGAGACCAAAGGGGATTATAGTGTTAGGGCCCAATCTTGACCTTGGTAGTAATTATGTTTAATTAATTGATATTATGCGCTAAATTAATGTTTTGTATGGTTATAGCCACATTGGATTAAAGTTTTATGAAGGGTAATATGGTAATTTCAGTAAAATTAATGAGTAAAGGGTTAATTGATTGATAAAAAATTGATGTTGGGGTAAGATTATGATTTAAGATTGATTTGAGTTCAAAGCATAGATTAAAAGATTGGATGGGTTATTTTTTGAGAGAGAAATTGAGAAAGGGGTTAAATGGTAATTTGAGGGGTCTTCTAGAGGCTTTCTTATGTGTTCACAGTGATAAATATCACTATCTACTCAAGGGAAGTCCATCTCTCTCTCTCTCTCTCTGTGTGAATTTGGAATTAGGTTTTGGTAAGAGAAATCTCTCCCTTCTATCTCTCTTCTATTAATGAAAGATTTCATGAAAGCAAGAAGGAAAAATTAGTGTTTTTATGTTGTTTGTAGTAGCAGAGACATGCAAAGATAAAGGTACAAGGATCTTGAAGGAGTGAAGAACTCTCAGTGTTCAGGTATGGGAATACTATTTGGATTGCGCTATGTATGAAATTGTTTATAGATGGATCGATAGAAATTAGGGTTCTCTGAGAACAAGATTCTTTAAACCACTAAAACCTTTAGTTTAGGGTTAAGCTAGTTGAGTGATGATGAGTGTAGAGAGAGATTTATTGGTTCATTGAGCATCACTGTAAATTGATTTGCATAATCGAATCTATTCTTGTAGTGCACGGCCAAATGGGTATTATGTTCATGTAAATGTACGGCCATGCAAGGCTTTTTTCCTTGTGATACATGGCCATGCAAGGCTTTATGCCTTGTGATGTATGGCCATGCAAGGCTTTTTGCCTTGTGATACATGGCCATACAAGGCTTTATACCTTGTGATGCATGGCCATGCAAGGCTTTAAGCCTTGTGATGCATGGCTATGCAAGGATTCTTGCCTTGTGATGTATGCCCATGTAAGGCTTTTTACCTTGTGATGCACGACCAAGTATTGTCTCACTATATGTGATGTATGACCAAGTGTCTTTGTATGCTAGGTGATGCACATCCAAGTGATGTTCTTTGCCTTGTGTTGCACGACCAAGTATTATCTCACTATATGTGATTCATGTCTAAGTGACACTCAACTGCTCTTTACCTTACCACCTTATACACTCACCCTTAATTACCTAACAAATTACTCCCACATTCATTTATGACTAAGCCAACACTCAATATAAAAAAATAACCCCTCATTTAACCTAATTAACAAACTTAATAAGTCTTTCCCCATAATTAAAATGTGATTGTTCTATGCCATGTCTTAAACTATAAAGCCTTAAACATTCAAGGTAAAGTGATAATGGTAAGTTTATCAAGTAAGTGCTAATTCCAACTTCATTACGTTTTTTGATTGTAATTGTATTAATGTTGTAATTGCATTGAATTTATATAAATATATGATAATGTGAAGTACCATAATATTTGTTCTTAAAAAAGTTTAAATACTCTGTATATGAGTTGTGATAACAAATGTTGATGCCATTATAAGAATATGAAATGCGCATTCATATATGAATTGTGGCTTAAGAAAATGTTATACTGCTCAAAGAGGAACATATTGAATCAAAAATGTTCTAAAAAATGGATAAGCCTGTGGGTCTTAGTTCTGTTGTGGATTAGATAGGCATGCCTAGAGGGATACAGTTGTAGCTACCATAGTTGACCCCGTTTGGGTCCATTGTTTGTTCCTTTAATGGAACCATAGCTCGGCCCTTTAGGTCCATCATTTGATATCTTCGAATATCCATCGTTTGATAACTTTGGGTATCCATCGTTGATACCAATTGGTATCCATAGCTCCCATTATCCATAATTTAAACTAGCACTTAGCTAGACTATTAAAGATTAAAAAATGTGCTCGAAATAAAGAAATACATGTATCGATTGCTTCACTTATATAGTGTAAGCATGATGAATGATTTATTATAATGTTTCACCTTCATTTCCTTTTGTCTATAAATATTTTCTATGAGATGAAATCATGACATGATTATGTTGTTATCCATATTGCAATGCTTGTTTGAAGATGTTTATGGACGACTGCTGTGAGTCGTCATCCATTTTAATTTATGAATTCCCCACTAAGCTTTATAGCTTAGCATAGGTTGTTTTATATCCATGTAGGTTTGGTTGAAGGTCACTTAGGGACTTAGTTCTACATCAGGAGGCCAACAATAGTCGGTTAAAATTTTGGATGTAGGATATTTTATGGATAACTCCCTTTTTGTCTAGTTTTTATATTTTGCCATGATTTATTTCAGGAACTGTAAATTATATAGGATTGTGAAATTTACTTAATTTCCTTTGTTTGCATGCAATTTCTAGATTGTGGGTGATTATTTTATGATTTCCATGAATATGATTTCTTTGCATAAAATTCAAGTTTAGCACTACAAGTTATACATGTACTCTATATATGTTAGTAGGCTTTGTGCCCTCATTAAGGGTGTTGTAATGGAACCTAGTACGATCATGATTATGGTAACACCTAATTTATATACATGTTATTTAGCTTAATGAATCACTAGTGTGAATAATGATTGTTTTAAGGCATAATAATATGACCAGAAATATAGGACCTAGTAATATGGTTAGAATTCAGAGTTAAGGTGTCACAATTTAGGCTATTAAAGCCTAGTTTAGCCTTTTTTTGGGCAATAGAGGTCTAGAAATCTTTGGCATGGTATAGTGTCTTGTTGGCCTAATACAGTAATCCTTATTTTCTTATAGATCAAAGATGGATGATTCTAGTGGTGCTACCGAGGAATCAGTTGAAAGTAATTTACTAGCTACGACAGGTTCCTCTAATATTAGATCTTTATCGTCCAATCAGAATGAGATCCCTGCTGCTATTCCTGGATAAGCATTATTAAAAATTTCTCAAGATATGGTTCAGACTCTGCAAAGGATGATAGCACCTAAGGCCCTAATTTCAGAAGTTAGAAAATATGTTGGGGAAGAATTTTGGAGTACCATATTAGAGCAATAAGAGGAAGTTGAATTCTGGCTAGAAAAGATGGAGAGGATTCTAGATGATATTCCCTATCCTGCTCATTATAAGGTATCATGTGCTATATCCTTACTTCAAGGACTAGTATAAGATTGGTAGAAACTAGTACTCAAACAACCTCAATTGTTGGATCCTCTTACTTGGGGATTCTTTGAAATTGAATTTAAAAAGAAATATGTTACTAAGGCCTATAAAAAGAGAAACTTAGATAGTTTTGACTTAAAAATAGAGAGTTATGTCTGTGGTGGAGTTTGAGAAGGAATTTAGCCGGTTGTACAAATATATCCCCAAAGAGATGCTAACTAATGCCTTTAAGAGTAGGCAATTTAGTGGACTGAATCACCAGATCAGAGAGAAAATGATAGGGCCTACATCTCTTCAAAATGTGAACTTCTTTTAACTAGTTATAGCCGCTATGAAGGTTAAGAAGAATGAGTCATCTTAAAGAGAAAGAGAGCAGAAAGGGAGCGAGGCTAGGGGTGGATGGTCCACCAAGAAGAGGTTTAAAGGAGCATAGAATGTCCAGCGAGTTGAGGGAATGTACAACCCTGGTAAGAAAGTGAAGAGACAATAATCTTTATTTTGTTTAATTTTTTCTTTTAAATAAAAAACATTTCGGAAACGATCTCGAATTAATTTAATTCATACATAAGTATTATCCTTAGGAATCCATGTTCCCTTGGGTACGATATTTTGGGGTCTTAATCTATATTTCCCTGTATTATTAGCCGATCTAGTACACTTGCTAGATACCGGTCAGTGAACAAAATATTCTCTGATTATCCCATCTTGATAAAAAGGAAGAGAATTGGATTTAACAAGAAATAGGCAATTTTTAGCTTTGCCGAGGTTAGAATTTTGTTAAGAAGTCTAGTGGCCAGTCGCTTGACTGAGTAGAGCCAACACGCCCATATTCGTGCGACCATATACCCAGCAGTCATATCCTCATGTGCCTACACATTGTTCCCTCGCCCTTTGCTTGCCTAAGCATGCTGTCCCTCTCATACATGCTCTCACATGTCCAGCTGGCCAGCCCACTATACCCCTACACGTCCTTTAGCCCCCTATCGCTTGACCTCGTGCCTTGGTCCCCTTCCCAGTGCACAGCAGTATAGCCCATCTCTACCTTTTCATTCCCTTTATTTTTTTATTTAAGCCTCATTTACCACTGCATTCTCCTATATGTTTCCCCACTATCTTCTCTACTCCTCTGTGCATCACACTTCATTTCTTCATTTTCATCTCCTTCGTTGCTCTCTTTCTCTTCTCTTCTCTTTCCTTCTTTTCATCTCCTTTTTCATCTTCTATTTCTTCATCTTCACTCTAGTCTTCACCTGCATCTTAGCACACACACTTCACCACTCCACTTCACTTTACACACATTTCTTATTTTTCATACTCAAGTCTTCTCCCATTTGGTCTTAAGTAAGTAAATTCTGGCCTTTTCTTGATTAATTGTCCATTTTTACATTCATTTAAAAGCTTCAATTTACTTTTGTGATTCATAAGTTTAGGTTTATTTCAACCTTTAATTTGAACTCCAACTTTACTTTTTTTTTCATAATTCATTTAGTGGGTCTCTAAAATAATTGATTGTGTTGCTTGGTGTGTTTTTTGTTGGTCACTACACTTAAATTTAATCCGCATTTTACCTTTCAAAAGTATGCACGCCACCTGCTCGATCAAATGCCTCAGTGAATTCTTCTTGATATTTTTGCTTGTTTAATCATCACTTATGGCATACATTTTTGCTCTTGATATTTGATAGCTACTTCTGTAATGTTAATCATACTCTATACCAAAATTTTAGCATATTTTATTGATTACCTTTTGTGACTCCTTGTTCCTCGCACTGTCCAATTATTTTTTCTGGAAATATTTATGCTTTAAAATAGTTGTTATTTCACTAAACTCTATTAACATGCACTTATTTTTTGTTTTTGTTACCTGCATGATTTGTATCCAGATATGCTTCTATCTAACTTTTTCCTTTCTCATATTTTCTTTGTATTTTTGCAGTGGCACCTAAGAAAACTAAGAATTCTGATGCATCCAGTTCATCTGGGCTCCGTATTTCATCTTAAATGGACAGGGCCAAGCATGCCAAGTAGATATATTTTAGCACTTGTAATTATGTAAATCCTGCATATTTGAGCAAACAGTACTTGCATATACCTGTTGGCAACATATAGAGTGACATCTTATCCTTACTTCAAAACATTGGATGGGAGTCTTTTGTAGCATGTAGGACAAAAGTTACATAGATTTAGTAAGGGATTTTTATATTCATTTAAATGCTACTTTAACGGAGATGATGGCCACGATTGTACAGTTGGCTTCAAAATAGGGAAGATTAGGTACTCAATGACTTTTAAGCAGTTTTTAGATCATTAATAGGTTAGATTCCCAACAGATATTATTGGATAGGATGTAGGGCCAGATGGACAACATGCAAAATACTATTGTAGAAATTAAGCAAACATTGGAGAAATTCATCCATGATTTTTAGATGCGTTACCCACTACCTCCACTTCCACGACTTTAGTTCGAGTCTTTGCATTTGCTATGGACAACAAACTTTTAGAAGGGGGTAAAGCTTGCTCAGTATCATTGATACCATATGAAATGGTCTATTATTTAATGTATATATTCTTTCATTTAGGTAGCTAAATATGTTAAATTATTTATATTTCATGTGTTTTTGTCTAGTTATGTGTTTATTTGCCTTTTAGGGAAAATTTGGATACAAGAAGGATGAAAGAGCAAACAAGTTATGCAAAAGTGCACGACTCATGAAGGGGTGCACGAGTAAAACAAAGGGAAGCCATTCATAACTCGTAACGTAGTTCACAACTCAAACAGGAGAGCACAACTCATAAAGAAGTTAACGATTCGGTCATTAAGAGAAATAAAATAAGAGTACGAGTTCTGTTGAACTTCATGAGTGACATAGAAGCTGAATGATCACGACTCATGAAGGCCTTCAAGACTAGACACAGGCACCTGTTCCCAAATGGCATAACTTTTCAACTTGCTTTTTTCTGAACCAATAAGTGTTTTCATTAGGCCTTTTCATGACAACCTTTCATCTTTACACCTAATTTAAGGAGGCATGATTAAGGAGCAAGTTTTTCTATAAATAAGGATCCAAGTTACTGAGGAAGGGGATGAGAAAAAATTAGTTTTTAGAAATAGATAGATTTTTCTTTGGATAAATAGTTTTACTTAGTTTTTGTAAGATGTTGACAAAGGAACAAAGCCAAAGGAATAAGAGACATATCATAAGGTCTATTTAAAAAGTAAAACTCTGAGGGGGTGTTTAAGTTTCTTTCTATTATTTAACTTAATTCAAGTGTTTGCTAGTTTCCTTTGTACATTACAAATATGCATCAGTATTTGTTTAAGACATGTTTACAATTATTAGGAATGAAGTATGATTTAAATCCATTTGTGTGCATTTATTTGCTATGTATGCTTGATCACCATATTTTGTATGTTAGTCAATTTATTTGAAATGAGATTTGGAATTCTTTGATGGAAAAATAAATGAATTTACTTAAAGTGTTGAATACACTTAGATATAAGGAATTCTCTTTGAGGGATTAAAGAATTGGCATTGAGCTTCATAATTTTTGTTTATCTCTATAATGACATGAGAGTGCTTATAGACTATGAACGAAAACATCTTTACTGACAATGAGAGTTGCTTTAAAGAATCTTGTCTAAATTCTCCAGTCACTTTATTTATACAATTATTTGTACTTGTTTTTAAATGAATTGCTTCTCTTATTGCTAATGTATATTCATACTATCATTTAAGTCATATTTAATCCAATTTGATTTAATCTATGTAAGGTAGTTTAGATATTTAATTAAATATATAATATTTATTTTATTCGTTACCTATCCATCTACTCTTTGTGGTTTCAATACAAAATTTACCTCGTTCCCTTTGGAATGATACCCTACTCATCTTATACACAGTCTAGTGAGACTAAGGGTACAAATAATCCCCTTTCAGATTTTGGCACCATTGTTGAGGAATGATTCAAATGAATTTTTATTGATTAAAACAAAGTAATAGTTATTTTATGACTATATGTTATTAATTAGTTATTTGTTTTTGCTTATGAATTTTTATTTTTCATTTT
Source organism: Excoecaria agallocha (assembly GCA_037975025.1). Classification (NCBI taxonomy): domain Eukaryota; kingdom Viridiplantae; phylum Streptophyta; class Magnoliopsida; order Malpighiales; family Euphorbiaceae; genus Excoecaria; species Excoecaria agallocha. The sequence goes on along the minus strand of CM075807.1, from coordinate 100,530,225 downwards.
ATTCTTTGTAAAAAGTATTAGAATTTTTGGTATGATAACTTGGATATTATGATCTTAGACTAACAAGAATATCTTTTGGTTTTGTGTAGGGAACTTAGGAGAAAACAAGAAGAAGAACTTAGATTGATATTAGGAGAAGTATAAAGGACCAATTTCAAGGAAGATCAAATTATTAAAAATATGGCAAACCAAGAAAGAAGAACCCTTAGAGATTTTGCCATGCCTAACATTTCTGAAAGTTTTGGAGGTATAGTGGCACCAGCCATTGCCAACAATAACTTTGAGATCAAACTTGCTATCCTACAAATGGTTCAAAATAACCAATTTGGAGGTTTGCAAGGGGAAGACCCTTTGCTCACATTCTTGTATTTCTTAATGTTTGTGCCATATTTAAAATCAATGGAGTAAGTTATGATGCTATAAAACTTAGGTTATTTCCATTTTCTTTGAAAGATAAAGCACAAATTTGGCTTGTTAGCATACCTAGTGAGATAATAACAACTTGGGATCAACTTAAATGAGCTTTTCTTCATAAATATTTTCCACCCTATAAAACAACAAAATTTAGAAATCAAATAACTATTTTTAGCCAATTGCCAAATGAAACAATTTATTCATCTTAGGAAAGGTTTAAGGAGCTCCAAAGGCAATGTCCTCACCATGGCTTACCAGATTGGATGATTTCTCAAATCATTTACAATGGTTTAATGAAAAAAAATAAAAATATTGTAAATGCTGCTTTTGGTGGAAAGTGGATGGAGAAAATAGCTAAGGAAGCAAGAACTTTGTTGGAGGAATTGGCTTTACAAGGTCATATGGGAGAGGAACCAACAATGGCTAAAGTTAAAGGATTTTTGGAGTTAGATTCCATCAATTTATTGACGGCCAAAGTTGAAGCCTTAACCAAGTTAGTAAGTAATTCTCAATCTAATCTTGAAAATGTGAGTCAAGTATGTGAGAAATGTGGTGGACCTCATGTATATGCTAATTATATTGAAGGGTTTAATGAGGATGTGAATTTTTTCCAAGGTAAGTATAATCAAAGGATGGGACAAAATTCAAATTATTATAATCCTCAATGGAGGAACCATCCTGGTTTTTTTCGGTCTAACTCAAATGCCCAATTAAACCCTCCAAGTAATCCTATAACCAAAATACCTAACCCTTCTGCTTTTCCAATTAAACCTCTTTTTAACCCCTAACAACTCAAATCCCACCTTGAGAATTTGATGGAGCAATTTATTAATCATCAAATGACTACCAATAAACAAAATGAAGATCAATTCAAGCAGATAAATACAATGATTAACCAACTTATTACCCATAACAAAATTCTTAAAACCCAATTGGCTCAACAAGCTACCTCTAATGCTAAACCATTAGGTAAACTCCTAAGGCAAACAGAATTTTTGCCTCAAGAGTCTATCCAATCTATTATGTTAAGAAGTGAAAAGAAACTTGAGAATGAAATTAGGGGTAAAAACGATATTGTTGTGGATGATGAGCATACTATTAGAGTTAAGAAAAGTAATGATGATGTAAAAAAGCAATCTAATGAATCTAAGGAAAAGATGGCCTCATCTAAGGAAGATGACCCTAAGGTTAATCTAAATATTTTTCCTTTTCCTTAAATATTTATTAGAAGAAATCTTGACAAACAATTTGGGAAATTTTTGAATTATATAAGAGAACTCACTATAACTATTCCTTTTGTGGATGTAATTAAGGATATGCCTTCATGGGCAAAATTTTTAAAAGAAATTGTAAGTCACAAAGGTAAACTTGAAGAATATGGTTATGTTTCATTAGTAGAAGAGTCTAAAGCAATGTATTATAAGTATCCACCAAAGATAAAGGATTCGGGTTGTTTTACGGGTTCTTGTGTGATAGGTGGAGCTCATTTTGATAAAGCATCATACGATATGGGTGGTAGTGTAAGTCTTATGCCATATTCCATTTATAAGAGACTTGATTTAGGTGAATTAAAGCCTACTAATATGTGTTTATCTACGGCAAATAAATTTATTTCACACCCTATGGGCATACTTGAAAATATCCCTAGCAACGTGGGTAAATTTGTTATACTTGTTGACTTTATTATACTTGATATGGAAAAAGATCCTAAAATTCCTATTTTATTTGGTAGGCCTTTCTTAATTACTGTTGGGGCTATTATTGACATGAAAAATGGAAAAATATCTGTTAAAGTTAATGCTGAAACAATTTATTTTAATTTGTTTGGAATGGTTAAGTCATCACCTATAGAAGTTGTTAATAGGATTGATGCATATGATATTCTTGATGAATGCATTGATGATGTAGTTCATAATTGTGCAAGTCAAAATCCTATTACACCTTAGAGCTTGTATGAAAGTTGTGATGAAGTTTTGTGAATTGCTTCTTATTCTTATCATCAAGGATTCTCATAATTTGAATCTTTGAGAAAGAATGATGATATCCTATTGAATACAACCACGGACGAAGTCAAGCTTGAACTTAAGCCTCTACCATCAAGTTTAAGGTATGATTATCTTGATTCAAATCATCAATTTCCTTTTATAGTTAATTCTTTAATTTATGAGAAGAATGTGAGTGCTTTACATGATATTTTTATTGATCATAGAAATACTATTGGGTATTCTATAAGTGATTCGAAGGGGATTGCACAAAATATTTGCATGTATAGAATTTTATTAGAAGAGGATTCTAAGCTCTCAACTGAAGGTCAAAGAAGGCTTAATTCGACTCTAAAGGAAGTAGTAAAGAAGGAGGTCATTAAATTTGTTGATAATGGTATAATATATTCCATTAGTGATAGTAAGTGGGTAAGTCCTATTCAAGTTATCCCTAAAAAGGGTGGATTAACTATAATTCGTAATGAAAACAACGATTTAATCCCCACTAGAACTATCACAGGTTGGCATATGTGTGTTGATTATAGAAAGTTGAATAAGGCTATAAGGAAAGACCATTTTTCTTTGCCTTTCATTGACCAAGTTATTCAAAGATTAGCAATTTTTTCCTATTTTTGTTACTTAAATGGTCTAAGTGGCTTTTATCAAATACCTATACATCCAAATAATCAATCTAAGACAACTTTTACTTGTCCATATGGAACATTTACATTTACGCTTATGCCTTTTCGTTTGTGTAATGCACTTGCCACCTTTCAAAGATGAATGTTCTCTATTTTTAGTTATCTCATTGATCAGTGTGTCAAAGTTTTTATGGATGATTTTAATGTTTATGGCACTACCAATGAAAATTATTTGTCTAATCTTTCTAAGGTGCTTGATAAATGCATGGAATATGAACTGGTTTTGAATTAGGAAAAGTTTCATTTCATGGCACAAGAGGGTATTGTCTTAGGTCATTTAGTCTCTAGTCGAGGGTTTGAGGTTGATAGAGCCAAAATTGAAATAATTGCTAATTTGTCTCCTTCTAAAATTGTTAAAGATGTTAGGAGTTTTCTCGGTCATGCTGGATTTTATAGAAGGTTTATAAGGGAATTTTCTAAGATAGCCAAACATTTGTGCACATTGCTAGGAAAGGATGTTGAATTTAATTTTGATGAGACATGTCTTAAATCTTTTGAAAGTCTTAAACATGCTCTTGTCACTTCACCGATTTTGTAACCTCCAAATTGGGAGCAACCATTTAAGTTCATATGTGATGCTAGTAATTATGCCGCTGGGGTTATTTTAGGACAAAGAGCTGATGGGAAGTCTTTTGTTATTTATTATGCTAGTAAATTATTAGATGATGCTCAAATTAATAACTCTACAACTAAAAAAGAACTCTTGGCTATAGTTTACGCATTTGATAAATTTAGGGCTTATCTTGTAGGGCACAAAGTAATTGTTTATTCCGATCATACTGCCCTTAAGTATCTCTTAACTAAAAAGGATGCTAAGCCTAGGTTGCTAAGATGGATTTTGATGTTATAAGAGTTTGATTAGAAAATAAGGGATAAGAAAGGGAAAAAGAACCTAGTTGCTGACCATTTATCTAGGTTAAACCAAGGTGATTAGGAAAATAGTGATGATGGAGTGCCCATTCGTGAAGCTTTCCATGGTGAACATCTTTTTAGTGTAGTTTTAAAGGACTTTCCATGGTTTGCTGACATTGTAAATTATTTGGTAAGTTGTGTTCTTCCTTATGGTCTAGATTATAGGCAAAGAAAGCAATTCCTCCAAGACGTGAAATTTTATTATTAGGAAGAACCCTTGTTATATAAGAGGTATGTTGATGGATTGATTAGGAGGGGTATTCCTTAAGAGGAAGTAAATAATGTGGTGGCTCATTGTCATTCTTATACTGTAGAATGTCATTTTGGAGTTTCCAAGACAACCTCCAAAGTGTTACAAGCTGGGTTTTAGTGGCCCACATTATTTACGGATGTGAGGGATTTTGTGCTTAGATGTGATAAATGCCAAAAGAATGGAGACTATATCTAAGAGGAATGAATGCCCTTAAATGGAATTTTAGAAGTTGAATTATTTGGGACCATTCCTCAATTCTTTGGGCAATAAATATATTTTGGTTATGGTTAACTATTTTTACAAATGGGTGGAAGTACTTCCAACCATTACTAATGATGCCAAGGTAGTAAAGAAGAATACTAAAGAAAATTATATTTTCTAGATTCGAAACACTTAGGGCAATCATTAGTGATGGTGGTTCTCACTTTTGTAACAAGATTATAGAGCAGTTATTGAAAAAATATAGTGTCACCTATAAGATTTCTACACCTTATCACCCCCAAAATAGTAGGCAAGTAGAAGCTAGTAATAGAGAGCTTAAATGGATATTGGAGAAAATAGTCTTAGATCAAGAAAGGATTGGGCATTTAAGCTAGATGATGCTATTTAGGCATATATGATTGCTTTTAAAAGCCCCATAGGACTTACTCCTTATCAGTTGGTTTATGGTGAATCTTGCCATTTACCTATTGAAATAGAGCATAAGGCCTATTGGGCAACTAGGGTATTGGACTTTGATATGCAACAAGTTGGTAGGAAGAGATTACTTCAATTACAAAAACTTCACATTAATGCTTATGAAAATGCTAAGTTATATAAAGAAAGAAATAAATTATGGCATGATAAGAATTTGATAAAGAAAAAATTTTAGGTTGGAGACTTGGTACTATTATACAATTCAAGATTGAGGTTATTTCTTGGTAAATTAAAATCAAGGTGGTCAGGCCCTTTCAAGGTGGTTCATATTTATTCTTTTGAGGCTGTGGATATTGCTAATGAAAAGGGAGAAGTGTTTAATATTAATGGTCATAGATTAAAACCATATTTTGTTGGTGATATTTTGATTCCTACCTAATCTATTTCTCTCTTGAATTATTTTCCTGCATGAAGGTGATTTTTGTGTTTTTTAGGATTAGCTTTATTAGTTTAATTTTTACTTTTTTTATGGTTTTACTTTTGATTGTATTCTTACATACTTTATGGTTTTAGTTTTTGTTATATAATGTCTCTTTCTTTTTGAGTATGCTAATAGAGGTAGGTAATTTTGGAAGATGTGAAAAAGGGATAGAGAAAAAGGGGACTTATCACGAGATCTATTCGACTCGTGAAAAAGTTCATGAATGATCCAAAAAGAGATTTAGCATGACTCGTGATGCTCCATTTAACTCATGCATGTATGCTTGAGTTAGTATTGACTTGTGCTCACCTTCACGAGTGTAACAGAAGGGATTGCTTCACGAGTCATGCCCAACTCGTGCTCATATGCATGAGTGCCACAATGATACATGCTTCACAAGTCATGGAGTTATTATCGAATCGTGCATTACTCGTGCATGCCAGTTCAAGTCGTGACCGAAATCTATATGTATTTTTCTTATTTGTTAAATTTTCTCTTTTTCTTTCTTTTTCTTTTAATTTCATTATTTTTATTCTTAATCACTCAAGTATATGTTTTAATTTAATTTAATTTAGAAAAAGGGGAAAAACCAAAATTAAGGTTTTGAAACAACGTGACCTTTCCACTGTCATTTCAAATTTCCCTCTTAAATTCTTTTATAAATGCTCCAGTTCCCTGTTTTTATTTCAAACATTTTTTTCTCTTCTCTCTTCCTTGTTGTTCCTTTTATATCATCTTTGTCCTATTATTCTCTTTCTTTTCTAATTTTCCTTTCTCTTTCATTCTTTTCTGTCATTCTTCTTCTTCCACTTCTTCCGTTCTTCATATGCACTTTTATTTTTCTTACACAATGGTTAGAACTAAGAATCCATAATCTTCATGAGGCCATCAAGTGGAGGAAGAAGCATAAACAGGAGATCTTTCATCACAATTTGGTGCCCATTTTCCAATTTCATATGTACATGAAGGTAATAGATTTCTTGCTCTCAAGGATAGAGCCATTCTATAATGTAAGTATTTTCCAAATTTTCTCCTTGAACAAGTTGGCATGTTAGATACTATGAAAGAGATGTTATTACAATGTGGGTTGTTGCGCTTTGTTAATTTGCATGAGCATTTTTATCCTGATTTAATATTAGGGTTTTATACAAATTTAAAGGCTAATGAAAAAAACTCCAGGCTTTTGGACTATCATTTAGATGGTAAAGATCATACTCTTACCTATTTCATTATGCATAGAGTTTTTGGATTTAAATAACCCGGATTGTGTGCTCCTCCTAAAAATTATCGACTTAATGAATTTTGAATTTTTCTTACTAGTTTGACAAGACCATTTAGGTCTAGGGAGGCTAAATCCATGTTTATCAAAGATTTGAAGTATTGGATTTTGCATAAGATTCTTGCTTTAGTGGTTTTTAATAAACCTAAATTTAATAGAGTATCTTCTCAAGAGTTGTTCTTAATGTGGTGTGTGCATAATAGGAAATCGATTTATTGGTCATATTGGATTCTTAATCAATTATTGTAGTGTGTTGGTTGTCTGGATTCTCCTTTTAAACATGGTCATGTTATCTCTGATATTGCTAGGAGTTGTGATATTGATCTTCGTACTTATGATCGAGTCCATTCTTTTGTATATTTTACTAGACATCTTTTTTGTTCGGGTGAGGTTGTTAATAATGCATTTTAACCAATTCCACCTCTTTCACAATCTTGTTGGAAGGATCTTGCAGGGTCTTCTGCTCTGCAAGAGGTTGCTAATAAGAGCAATATGGATGAGGATATGCAAGAGGAGTAGGAGGCCAGTGATGATGACATGGTTGATGTTCCAACGTACATGGCTACAGTACCTCATATTTTTGGGTCTTCTTCCCATAACATTCCATCCATGTTAGACCAAATGTTGTAGAATTAGTCTACCATTCATAACCAACTCACTTCTTTAGAGCAAGTTACTTGTCATTTGGCTAGACAACAATGTAGAATCGAGCACAAGATTGACACCTTCATTGCACAGGCTGGATATGTGGTGTCCTCTCCTCCACCTACCCCATAATTATTAGGGGAGATTTCTTTCTTTGTTCTTTAGTTCACGTTTTTTTATTTTATTTTTTCACATTGAGGATAATGTTTGTTCTAAGTGTGGGGTAGTATGTTTGTGTGTTTGCAGTTTCGTTTGTGTTTTATATGTTAGTTGCATGTGCATTTGTGTGTATTTGTTTTTAACTAAACTTTTTAGTCAGTTTTATTATAAAGCATTATTCACTTTGTACATTATATAGGTTTTATGCTAAGTCATTTACCTTTTATGCCCATTCTTTTAGCATTTTAAAGCTTTTGATATGTGTTTTATGTTTTTCAAGTTATCTCCTTTTACTTCTTTCAACATTTTAGGTTATTTAGTCTCTTTACTAACTATGCTTTAAGGTTAGGGTATGCTCATTTAGTTTAAGATTTTAGGATTTTTGTTGCCTCATGGAAACTATAGCTGTAATACTTACCCTTAGGCCTTTCAATAATGGATAAGGACTTGTGAAAAAATAAGAAGAAAAATAAAAATAAAACAAAGTAAGATGTGTATCCAAAAGTTCAATAAAGCATGGGATGGAGCATAAAATACACCCAATACTAAATTCTCATGCTATTTCAAATTCATGGGATAAAGTCTAAAAGTATACAAAATTTGTTAAAAAAAAAAGAAAAAGAAAAGTCTAAAAATGCCATGAGTTTAGATTAAGGGTATGTGTGCTTACAATTGTCATAAAAAGGCAACTGTCAATCTTAGAACCTTAAAGTTTATGATTAATATTCTTCTTTCAAGCATGTTTAGTTTTGAGACTTTATACTCATGTTAGAAATAGTAAACTTAGGTGACTTGCTAAATTTAGAATACATGCTTTCATAATTGATTCACTGGTATTTTGAGTCTTTAAAATCTTTGATTTCTTTTAAATCCTATCATATATGCCTAATGAAAAATTCTCTATAGTACATCTTACTTAGTTTAATTTGGCATTAAATTTTCTTACTCTTTTTCTCTTGCTTGAAGGCAAGCAAGGTTTAAGTATCGAGGAATTAAACTTTGGTTCAGGGATTACACACATCTTATCCCATTTTAATTCATGAATCTATTTTTGTTTATTTTGTTGTTTTTATATTGTAGTATTTTTTAAATTTTATTTTAATGATAATGTTAGTTTGTTTATTTTTTTAGTCTTGTTAGAAAAACTTAGTTTAAGATTGTCATTTAGTTTACACTAAACTTGGTTTGCCCCAAAAATTTCTCCTCAAAATTTTGAACATTTTTGAACTTAAATTTAAAATATTCTTAAGTTAGAACCTTGGCTTAGCAGTAGAACAAACATTTTGTTTGTTGATTTTTTAGCTAGTTTAACTTTCAACTAGACTTATATTTGTTAGTTCCTATCTTTTTGAGCATTTAAGACTATTTTTTGAATTTAAAGAAAAATAATGCATTGAAATAGTCAAGTAAGAAATTTTAGAGCACTAGAACCTTCTTCATCACCCTTCAAAGCATTGAAGCAACTCAAAATAAGTTAAAAAGTGATCTAGGAAACATTTTTCTTGTTAAGCCATATCTTAACTTGTTTTCCTACCTTATATGCTTATTTGTCCCTTGTTAGCCATTTTGAACCGAATGAGGTATGCTTAATGCGTGCCATATTTATTTTCATGTTACACTCATTTATTAACTATATAGCCTAAAAAGATTGTATCTTCCCTTCTAGAATTGGCCACTCTAGGATTGGATGTATTAAAAGGAATTGGGTATCTTGATGGGTGTATTGAGATGTTTTTGATTTTCTCATCAAGGGCTATTGTTAAAGTTAAGTAAATAGTGAAATGTTACCTTGTGATTACCCATGTTATTATTGTATTGCCAACAATAATGTTAGCGTGAAAAAAGAAAGAAATATTGCAATAAGACTAGCATATATGGAAAAAATCTTAAGTGTGGGGTATTTTACAAGGGAAAACAAGTGTGACTTCCTAAAATGGGATGAATTGTGAATGTAAAGGAGTTTCAAATTGTTATTTCTTTTATCAGTCCTATGAATGTAAAAGGATGGGCAAGATTGGCTAAGTTCTTTATTGTTTAAGTTAATGGAAAGATATTTTAGAAATGTTAGTCTATTTAATCTTAAGAATGGCTATTTTTTTTTGTTGATCTTTTATCTATTCTTTGATAACCATACCTTAACCCCATTACAACCTTTAAAAGACCTAAGTGATTTTATGTTTAATTTTGAGCTATTTAGCTGATATGACCTTCGGATTTCGGTGCTAAAGGAGAGGCTTATGTTGTTTTTAGAGTTTTAAGTGCGAAAACATCTATACATTTATGTGTATAATCATTCTAAATTTGACTATTAATTTTTATTGGTGTTTTTAATCTTAAAAATGCTTAAAATATTTTGGTTTTACACACACATAAGGAAATTAACTCATATTGTCTTGTTTGAATTTATTCTAGTTGAAATTTTATTAAGTGCTCTTGTTAATTGCTAAGTTTGATTTTGAAATGCATGATTCATTATTTAAGTTTGATTATTTTGAGGAGTTGGATTGTTATAGTTTGCTCGGGGGTGAGCAAAGTCTAAGTGTGGGGCAGTTGATAAGTATGAATTAAATGATATTTTTAGTGTGATTTTAGGTAGTTAATTAAGTTAATTTAGTTGAATTATTTTTTAATTGGTTAAATTTGTGTTTGAAGGTTTAAATTTAAGTTTTGGTGCTTTTCAAGATCAAATTAGTGAAAAAAGGGCTTAATTGAAAAAAATATTTAGGCCAATTTGGTAATTTTGGAAAAAGTAGCAGTCAATCTATAACGTTAGTCCATAGACTTTTCACTTGGCTGAGCAAGGAATTCAAGTGGCCGAGAATGAAGAATCTATGAAATGAGGCCAAAAGTTGGAAGATTTCTTAAGTACAAAAGGTTGATGCTTCGGGGTGTACAACTTGCCTTATTTCCTCACTTGGCCATGCATGCTTCAATTACTTTTCACTTAGTTGTGCATCATTAGTCTTTTCCCTTCACTTGGCCATGCACCTCTTTTCCTCATGCCATGCACGGTAGTGCATGATTTCTCTTCTTCATTTGCTTGGCCGTGCATAAGAAATAAAACTAGATGTAACTTCCTATTTAGCTAGAATTTTATTCTGATTCTGATTAGGAAGCAACAAAAGGCTAAACTTCTTCATTAGGCGAAAGATTTTCGCTACAAATAGATCAAAAAATCACTAGATAAAGGGGAGTCAATTAATCAAGAGATCAATAGAGAATTAAATTCTTAAATTCAGTTTAGTTTTAGTTTTGTTTTACAATAAGTTCCTTTTAGTTTGGAACGTGAAGCATTCCTTATTTTTTTTGTGCAAGTGAATTAAGGGAACTTTTATAACTCTGTGTTTTTATTCTTCTTAACAGTTTTGTTTTAAATTTCAGCATTAATGGTGAGTAATTTTCTTTATTTTTCCAAAGGATACTTGAAGCCTTAACTTTTTATTGTAATGACTTAAGTTGTGATTTCAAATATTAGTTGGTTATTTCTTGATTTTAAGTCTCTTCTTATCTTTAATTGTGTTAAGACTAATTGTTGGTTTATTAATTCAATAACTAAAAATTTGTTTAGATGTAGTTAAAGATTTGTATTTTTTTGAATTAACTTTTTACTGAATATGCATGATTATTTTATGATTTTAAGGCACTTATGTGTTGATAATATTGGTTCATACAAAGAGAGGAGGAACTAAGAATAAATTGGAGTTGAATTTACTTGCAAAAGAGTTTAATGAATGTTTAGGAATTTAAATTTGATTTTTATGCAAAGTGTTAAATTGTTCTTATAAAGGGAATTTGATACTTAAGAAAGATATTCTTGATTCAAGGTATCAGACTTTATTTTATCTAGTTTCTCCATAATCACTGGTATTCCTATTGAATTTAGGTCATTACAGTATAAGGTTAAGGTGGATAGTCCTTTAGTGAAAGTTGTTTGTAATATTGATTTTTATCTCATTTAATTACTTGCTTTTATTTTAGTCCAGTTTAATTGTTTTAAGATCTTTCATTGCTTTAGTTTCTTATTTTCAATTTTGTTTTTAGTTTAAACATTCATCACTTCAACTTGGTATTTCTCTTCTTTCTTTTTCACATAAATTTCAATCTGAAATTCAAATCTTTCATAAAAACACAAGTTTCCTGTGTGTTAGATATTTAGAGGTTATAACTATATTTTTCTACATTACTAGCCGATCTAGTACACTTGCTAAAAGCCGATCAACATGCTATTTACTATGTATCTGATAAATAATCTAATAAAGCTATCAATTAGGCCCAAATTTGAGAAGGTTCCTAATAGTACCTAATTACCCTCTACTTTCGAATGTCTAACCTTATAAGTTAAAATTTCATGCATAGTAAATCTTAATTGTTGGATGCTAAGTTCTTAAACTTAATTAAAGGATATCATATGGTAGATATTATAAATCTTAACTCAATTATCATGCAACCATTTTACTCATAAAATATTGCAAACCAATTAACATTTAACAACTAAGCAAACATATTTATAACAAAATTTAAATGCCAATATAGTATACAAAAACAAAAATAAACACATTTATTTGATCAATCATAAGCATTGAAAAATTTTAAAAAGAAAAAAATTAAGATAAGACACATTTGTCTTAAAATAATAATAAGAAACAAAAATCCTATCTAAAAAATCCTTTAACCATTAATAAATATGACACTCATGTCAACTCCTCAAAGAGACCAGTATGTCTCAAATCTAACCTCGTCATGGGAAATTAATCTTTAACCATTCTATATAATGCATAATGAATTCTATGAACTTGTTCATATAGCCATTAATGCTACACAATGTATCCATGCATAAGCATCATCTTAGATTTAGTGTTGCTCCTCAACAAGCCTCTTTTGGTTACCTTAAACAAAAAATGAATAATAGACTCTTTATAATTTCCATTTTCTACAGTCTAAGACTCATCCATCAAGTTCCTCAGATCAGGATGGTGACCAAAAGACTTTTTCATCACTTTAAACAAGGTTATATCTTTACATCCTCTATCTAAGTCACCTACCCAAATGCAATATTGCATTTGTTCATGCTTAAACACCATATGACGAACTATTGTATCAATGTCATTAGTTTGGGCCCTCTTGGCCATCCTCATTTTAGAGACTTTATGCACTTTTGCAGTGGCTTCTGCAATGCCTTGAGGAGTCCTTGGACAACCAGGAGTCCTTATCACCACCATTTCTGTTACATATAACAGAAAAAATTGTAAGAACACTCATGTATAAACATATATGATTGGAACACATTTCAATAAAAAATAAGGACAAATCCAAATAATATAAATTTCAAACAAATTTGAAAATTTAAAAAGTTAGAATAAAAAAATTACTTTTCAACAAGTTTTTTACAATAATTTTATTTGGGATAAACCCAAAAAATTTTTTTTATCCTCTAAAAATGACCAAATAATAAAAAAGTTGAGAAAATCAAATTAAAAAAATACATTGATTTAGTGGATGGAAAAAGGCTCACATGCCCTTACGTGCTGATGAAGGTGGACCTCATGAGCCCTATGCATGATATGCATATGTCGTACCAGTTGAGGTGCACTGCTACATGATTTAATCCCATTGGACCATATGTTTCCATATCAAACCACCATCTGACATATGATGGCCACTCATTAACCTATATGGTATCCATGGTGCCATGTGACATGACCACAATCTATGATATGGTGGCCAACCATTGGTCCATATGGCAACAGGTTAGACCCATATATGCCATGTGGCATGACTACAGTCAACCACATGATAGACAAATACTGGATAACATGTCAAATTTGACATGAGAGGATGACACATGGTATCACCATAACATGCCATGTGTTAGCCCCTTATTAGTTAACGTGTCATACCTCATTGACATATGGCACCACCATAGTGGTCCAAGTGTCAAAGTAACAAATGGTCATGACATATGGTGTCACGTGACACCACCACATTGGACCACATGTCAAGCCTTTATTAGGCGACTTGTTAGAGTGACTTATCACTCTGATAGATACCTATGCAAAAGGGACATATGCCCTTTGGCATGCACCTTGCATAGGTGGGGCATGCGCTTTACGTGCTGCCCTAAAGGTCATTTTTGATGTTATGACATCGATCGATGGAGGATTTTTGGGGTCCAGAAACACATGTACCCATACAGGCATCTCAATCGCACCTATGCTAGCCTATGGTGCCACTATCATATTCAATCATAATCAACCTTAAGGATTTTAAAGGCTTCTTTTCTTTAAGCGCATGCTGGATTTTCATACTCTAAGTTTGGAAACATTATCTTTTCAGACCCTCTAATTCCTAATGGAACAATTATTGTATAATGTTAAATGAGATTAGGCAATACATATTATTTACTATATATCTGATAAATAATCTAATAAAGCTATCAATTAGGCCCAAATTTGAAAATGTTCCTAATAGTATCCAATTACCCTCTAATTCTTAATGTCTAACCTTATAAGTAAAAATTTCATGCATAGTAAATCTTAATTATTGAATGTTAAGTTCTTAAACTTAACTAAAGGATATTATATGGTAGATAATCTAAATCATAACTCAATTATCATGTAACCATTTTACTCATACAACATTGCAAACCAATTAGCAATTAATAATTCGGCAAACATATTTATAACAAATGTTAAATGCCAATATAGTATACAAAAATAAATAAACACATTAAAATTGAACAACCTTAAAAAGAAATAAATTAAGATAAGACACAGTTGTTTTAAAATAATAATAAGAAAAAAAATCCTATCTAAAAAATCCATTAATCAATAATAAATATGACACTCATGTCAACTCCTCAAAAAGACTAGTATGTCTTAGAACTAACCTCATAATGTGAAATTAATCTTTAACCATTTTATATAATGCACAATGAATCCCATGAACTCGTTCATATAGCCATGGATGGTACACACTGCATCCATGCCTAAGCACTGTTTTAGATTTTGTGTTGCTCCTTAACAAGCCTCTTTTGGTTACGTTTAACAAAAAATGAATAATAAACTCTCTATAATTTCCATTTTTTGCAGTCCAAGATTCATCCATCAAGTTCCTCAGATCTGGATGGTGACAAAAAGACTTCTTTATCACTTTAAACAAGGTCTTGTCTTTACATCCTCTATCTAGGCCACCTACCAAAATGCAATATTGCATTTTTTCATGCTTAAAAACCATATGATGCGCTATTGCATCAATGTCACCAGTTTAGGCCTTATTATCCATCTTCATTTTTGGAGACTTTATGCACTTTTGCATTAGCTTATGCATTGCCTTAAGGAGTCCTTGGACAACCGGGAGTCCTTATAACCACCATTTTTATTACATATAATAGAAAACATTATAAGTACTCTCATGTATAAACATATATGATTGGAACTCATTTCAAACAAAAATAAGGACAAATCTATATAACATAATTTTCAAAAAAATTTGAAAATTTAAAAAGGCAAAATAAAAAAATTATTTTTTAACAAGTTTTTTACAATAATTTTATTTGGAATAAACCAAAAAAATATTTTTTGGTTCCAAAAAATGACTAAGTAATAAAAAAATTGAGAAAATCAGATTAAAAAAATTGAATTGATTTGGTGGTTTGGAGAAGGGCTCACTTGCCCTTACGTGCTGACGAGGGTGGACCTTATACATGATAGGCATACCACATACCAGTTGAGGCACACTACCACATGATGTGACCACATCATGTCGTGTGTTAGCCCTTTATTAATCTATGTGTCATACCTCTTTGACATATGGCACCATAGCAGTGGTCCAAGTGTCAAAGTGACAAATCATCCTGTCATATGGTGACACATGGCACCACTACAGTGGTGCACATATCAAGCCTTTATTGGGCTACCTGTCAGAGTGACTTATCACTCTGATAGATAGCAACGCATGTGGGATACTTGCCCACTAGCATGCACCTTGTATAGGTGGCACGTGCACTTTATGCACCGCCCTTGTAACACCTTGATCTTATACTCAGTTGTAAACAATATCTTCGATATCATTAAACTTACTTTGCTATGTTTTTATGCTTGCAATAATTTTTTTACTCTGTCCATGTGCCTTAGCTATATATATATATATATATATATATATATATATATATATATATATATATATTGAATAAATCATAAAACCAATATAACTGTACTATTAAAACTTTACTACATGCTCAAGAGTCTCTTTGAACCAACAAGGTTTATAACTATTTTAAAAAAAATTGTACATTACATCCTTATCAAAATAAATAAAGATCGTGTAACTAAAATAACTCAACAATAGACTATACTTTCAATATATAAATAACTTATGATCTCTCCTTTGTGTTAACCATTTTGTTGCAGATATTATCCCTGGAAAGAAAATCCTTTCTTGTAACTTAAGCACGAATAAAACACCCGTGCTAAGCTATAAAGCTTAGTGGGGAACATATGACATATGGACGACATCTTACAAAGGTCATCAAAAATGGAATCACATGCAAGCATAACTTTAAGCATATAACTAATCATTTAAACCATGTTCACAGAGATCTTCAGGGACTATATTTTCTTTTATTTAAACTTTTAACTAATATCAAGTACTTACTAATGTTCCATTGCTTATCGATTTCATACCTATAATAATACTCATTTGACCCTAAAAATCTTATACATCAAGTTTACTTTCTTAATTCCTTTAGGTTATTCTTGGCTAATCATCTTGACGTACAAGTCTTTCTTGCTTATGAAACATTATCAACTGACAAACACTCTTTAACTATGCTATTGATTTATCACTTATTTACTCTTACACATATTCATATACTTTAACTATTTTTAAGACATGGCAATATCAATCCACATTTATAAAAGCCATCTTATAATAAAAATATTTTAAGTTAATAAACTACATCTTTAAATATGTAATAAATTCAATTAATATCCATTTCTTATGCATACATATAGCATATTTCATGGATAAGACATATTTCCATCCGTTTGAATACTTATTATTATTATTATTATTATTATCTTTATTAAGCTATTATATCATTACCTTATGTTTTATACAAACTCTTTAAAGCATTGCAATACTACCCCTGCACTTTTATCTCTATATAAATCAAATTCACCTGTTATAAGTCCATAACTAATTTATATTATCATGTAGAGAGTCATACATACCACTCATATCAATTGCAAAATATTCAACAAGTAACATGTAGTTATGGTAATATACACAAACCAATATACTTTTGCAAAACATCATAAACCATTTCATATATCATGCATTGCTAGGTATACGAAACACTTTAAAGCCATCTCAAAGATTTTCATACATATAATAACCAAATACTCTTTTACTCTAAGTCATACTTTTCCATATGTTATACATTGATTTTTTAAGGTAACAGACACACACATGTACGCACACACACGCATATAATATATATATATATATATATATATATATATATATGAAGCATTTGACAATAAGGATAATGTATTCATCATTTAGATCGTTGATAAAGTTTCAATATCAGGCATGTTCACATGAATGGCTTCTTTATCTAGTATAACTATGTAATTCTAAAATGTCAAGTACTCATCTTCTTAATGTAGCCTCATATATGTATCATGTATTCCATATAATATAATTTCAACCATAACTGTGATTAAAGCAATTCACATTACTTAAATGCTAAAATAAGGGTATTTGTGCTTTTCGTTCAATTACTGTAATCATATTAGATAGCCTGCTTAAGTTCTAAGATTGGATAATTGGAACAGTGGATACACTTTGCTATCAAAATGGTGGATATCTAAAGATATCAAATTAGTAGACCTAAGCGGGCCTAAACTATACTTTAGACTAGTAAAGCAACCCAAATAGGGTTGGCAAATGATCTAAACGGTATCAACTGTACTCTAAACCCATCTAGGCTAAATTGTGGTAGCT
The DNA here is from genome assembly GCA_037975025.1 of Excoecaria agallocha. Lineage (NCBI taxonomy): Eukaryota > Viridiplantae > Streptophyta > Magnoliopsida > Malpighiales > Euphorbiaceae > Excoecaria > Excoecaria agallocha. The sequence goes on along the minus strand of CM075807.1, from coordinate 100,512,758 downwards.
ACAATTATCCCTATAAGCACTTATCTATCCATAATTAAACTTTATTTGCAAGCAATACTGTGTTCAAATTCATTTCATATATTAGGCTTGTGCTTATCGATTTCATACCTATAATAATACTCATCTGACCCTAAAAATCTTATACATCAAGTTTACTTTCTTAATTCCTTTAGGTTATTCTTGGCTAATCATCTTGACGTACAAGTCTTTCTCGCTTATGAAACATTATCAACTGACAAACACTCTTTAACTATGCTATTGATTTATCACTTATTTACTCTTACACATATTCATATACTTTAACTATTTTTAAGACATGGCAATATCAATCCACATTCATAAAAGCCATCTTATAATAAAAATATTTTAAGTTAATAAACTACATCTTTAAATATGTAATAAATTCAATTAATATCCATTTCTTATGCATACATATAACATATTTCACGAATAAGACATTTCCATCCGCTTAAATACTTATTATTATTATTATCATTATTAAGCTATTATATCATTACCTTATGTTTTATACAAATTCTTTAAAGCATTACAATACTACCCCTGCACTTTTATCTTTGTATAAATCAAATTCACCTGTTATAAGTCCATAACTAATTTATATTATCATGTAGAGAGTCATACATACCACTCATATCAATTGCAAAATATTCAACAAGTAACATGTAGTTATGGTAATATACACAAACCAATATACTTTTGCAAAACATCATAAACCATTTCATATATCATGCATTGCTAGGTATACGAAACACTTTAAAGCCATCTCAAAGATTTTCATACATATAATAACCAAATACTCTTTTACTCTAAGTCATACTTTTCCATATGTTATACATTGATTTTTTTAAGGTAACACACACACACACGTACACACACACACATATAAATATATATATATATATATATATATATATATATGAAGCATTTGAAAATAAGGATAATGTATTCATCATTTAGATCGTTGATAAAGTTTCAATATTAGGCATGTTCATATGCATGGCTTCTTTATCTAGTATGACTACGTAATTCTAAAATGCAAAGTACTCATCTTTTTAATGTAGCCTCATATATGTATCATGTATTCCATATAATATAATTTCAACCATAACTGTGATTAAAGCAATTCACATTACTTAAATGCTAACATAGGGTATTTGTGCTTTTAGTTCAATTACTGTAATCATATTAGATAGCCTACTTAAGTTCTAAGATTGGATAATGGGAACAGTGGATACACTTTGCTATCAAAATGGTGGATATCCAAAGATATCAAATTAGTAGACCTAAGCGGGCCTAAACTATACTTTAGACCAGTCAAGCAACCCAAATAGGGTTGGCAAATGATCTAAACGGTATCAATTGTACTCTAAACCCATCTAGGCTAAATTGTGGTAGCTGCAATTATCCCTATATGCACTTATCTATCCACAATTAAACTCTATTTGCAAGCAATACTGTGTTCAAATTCATTTCATATTTTAGGCTTGTGCTTATATTATTCCATTTGCACATGTTCAGAATCATTTAAAAGATATACCATCTCTAGTCCATAAATGTGTATGCACATTTCATATCATGTAAACATATGTTCGTATCACAATTTATGCAATCTCTAATGTAATACATGTTTAAAAAGTCTCATATAATATTGTGATTGTGAACTTTAACTTGATTTTCATAATTAAGCATAAATTATTATAGTCATGTACTTTTCTAGATTATCTATAATTAAAAAAACTTCTATGTAATAATGTACTTTAGTATACTAATATTGGGCAACACATATGCATAGCCATACTATGTCACTCAAGTAATATTACATACCTGTTCAATACTGTGTTCATGCTTATTTCATATATCAAGACTATCCTTGTATTATTCCATTTGCACGTGTACATAATCATGTAAAAATATACCTTCTCTAGTGCATAAACATATATTCATTAGAAATTCCTTGAGAAAATAGAGAGAAAGAGCTATTCTTTTAGAGAGAGATGAAGGAAAAATCTATGTTCTTCTTTCAAAATTCATCCCTTCCCCTATTTATACTCTCAAAATGGTTTTACTCTCTCCAACATGCAATGCTCTAAAGTGTAAAGTGGGTGGAGAAGTCTCACTTAGGTCCTCAATAAATTTGCATGTCAAAAATCTTCCCCCATTCACTTTTATTTCAAAATTTAATCCCCATATTTCTTTCTTTTATGAAATCACTCCCCAAATAATTCCTTCGTTTAACATTGGCCCCAAAATTACTATATTAATTTATCCCATGAACTATTAGTCTCTTTTAAAAGTCTTATCCCATATTTCCTTTATTTTAAAATTGACCCTAAATATTGTCATCTTTTTAAATTTCACCCTTTAATTAATTTTTTCTTTCTTTTAATTGTACTCCAACATCCTTTATTTTATTAAAATTAATCCACAATAACATACTTAAGTTTTAATTAACCACTTAACAATATTTTTGTTCCAATTATGCCCATGGTAAAATGACTAGTTTACCCTCTATCGCTTAAATCAATAATCAACAATGTCGTAACTTATAATACTTTAATGTAATTAATCCTAATTAGACCTTATGTGATATTAATTTTCATGAATCATTCTAAGGACAAAGTTGGGCCTTTATAGCCTTAGAGGTAGTTTTTGATGTTCTGACATCGATTGATTGAGGGTTTTTGGGTTCTAGAAACATAATGGTGAGGTCAAAATTGAAAAATACTAACTTTTATTTATGGTTATGGATTTTTTGCATAATTTTTGGTGTACACATACATTCAAAAATTTTTTGATAATAACATGAAAAACATACAAAATTTAAAAATTAGGTGTTTATGATACCTATTTTGATCTACCAAATTTCATATAAATTGTAGATACCAATGATAGCGTTTATGTACATAAAAAGTATAAATCCAATAAATATGGGTAAATGCATTTACCTCTTAAAGTGTAGATTCCTTTGACATGAATGAAAGCAAGGGATATTTCTTTTCACATTACTAGCATAGGCTTTCAACCATGAGCACGTATACCAAGAAGAAAGTAACCAACTCAGAGTCTAAATACCCCTTGGAGTAAAGCGAGAAAAAAGAATGGAGAGGGAATATTTGCACACAGAGAGTAACCTCACTTAGGTTTTCTAAACCCTTATTTATAGAGGTTATTAAGAGTTAAAACACTAACCTAAATTTTATTTCTATTTTAATTAGGAATTAATTATCATAAAGTAATTAGGATAAATATGGGTAGAGTTATGGGCTACCCAAACTCTATCAGGTAAAAATGTATAAGAGTCATAGCAATTTGATTTCTTTTGTTTCTTTTACATGTCGAAGATTTTAGCAAACTCTCATCAATTTCAATATTATTACCATAAATTAGGGCCTTTCTCTTCAGCACAACTTTTCTATTTACTATTCTCTGTTTATTTGGAGATATACATACCAGTTAGCATTTCAAATTTTATGTGTTATTTACTCTTTAATTTGCTTTAACCTTGCAATAAAAATCAACTATATAGGGCTTTGGCATTTTTTAAATTAATTAGGATGGGCATCTTATTTTTTGAATTCCCATTGATAGTTAATTTTGATAACTTTATGACTTATTATTGTGACATACTTATCAAAGATATTGACTTTTATTGTTGTTGGCTTAAAAGACTTATGTGAATTTTGATAAATGACAAAACAATTTATATTAATGAAGTTTTGGCTTTCAAGTTTGTATTATGTAGGTTTAAAAAGTGTTTTATATAAAATAGAATAAGGCCAAACATGCTCTACTTTCTAAACAATATTAGACCGGATGCCTTGAATTAATTTTGAAGATCAATTCACTTTAAGGGATTCACACACTCACACAATCAATCATTGCATAAAAATATCTTCAAAATCACATCTTAACTTATTTAAATTTATTTCTTTCCATTAAGTAATTTTTCCATATTTAAAATAAAAAAGAAATATTTTGGAGGATTTTATAGCTGTTAAAATCTATTTAAGAAAAGAAAATTTTCAATAACTTTTTGGCTATTATATTTTAATTGAGGTAACTAATTTCATATTTCTTTTACTTATAGAAACATTTTTGAAATGGTTTTCACACTTAATAGCTTTTTTTATTTTGAGTATATAATTAATGTGTTTTTTTAAGTGTTTAAACATATGAGTGAAACACATTTGGTTTTGAACTTCATATTGTAGTAAGTTTCACTATATCATTATGAGCATTCATAATCCCATATCTTCAAATGATTATAATTTTTAATTATAATCATATATAATAAGGTTTTATCAAAAACCAGGTTAGATTGCTAGAGCCTAAAGAAATAAACTAGCAAGTGTTTAGGTTTTTTTACTTGGGAAAAAGGATAAAGTGTTTTCTAAATTTTCACTTGGGAGAAAAACTTAGGGTAGCTACTAATTGTAACTAGCTTTTGACTCTTGCAAACAAAACAAAGTCACATTAGAAGAGAGAAACTTTTAAGATGGGTTATCTTAAGAAGCGATTATAGCTAATGGCCAAGCCTTTATAAATAGCAGTGTCAAATTTTTCTATCCATCACTCTTTTTTATTTCATGCTTTATCTATATTTATGCTATGTTGAATCTGTCTGTTATATATCTAACTCATATTATATATAAGGGTGATAAAACCAATATGTTCTTTACCAAGAGATGAACTTGAATCTTTTTATAAATTAATAAGCAAGGTTTAACTGATTTTTTACCCTATAAAAGTTTCATCCAGGCATATAAAATTGATATGAAAAATATTAAATAAAATTAATAAAAGTTAGATACATGAAATATATTCAATTTTTATTTGAGAAAATTTGTAATACTCTATTCACCCCATCTCTAGAGTATATTTAGGACTCATAATTGGTATCGGAGCATCTCTCTTAGCTAGCAAGTTTAACCACATAAAGAGATCAATTTAGATGGTCATTTCAGATGATGAAATTAAGCAAAACTTTGAATTGATTAATCTTAAAGAAAGCAAAACTGATAAAGACAAACATGATTTACTTGATTCTAGTTTTAATAATCTTAAGGTGGTTAGTAAAATCTTTGAAGAGCTATGCATGAAGTATGATAAATTAAAGATAATAACCAATGAATTTTAGATATTTATCATTATCTTGAACAAGATCACATAAGTTTGCAAGAAACACAAGATAATTTGAAAATAAGAGTTGAAAAGATACTGCAATATTCTCATGATGAATGTAAAAATTATTAAGGGATGCATGAAAAATATATTGGTCTTAAAGAAATATATTAGTCTTAAAGAGAAATATAAAGCATTAGAAAAAGTTCATGATGTGACATGCATTGGAGCCACGTTCGTATCTAGTTTGCTCTCAGAGGCTTGCTTTTAGACTCCAAGATTGGAAGAGGCTTGCTATAACTTATAAATTGACTACTTCATAATAAAAAGGGATCAAGACAAATTTATTATTGGTAGTCAACCTATGAAGGCATATACTAATAGGCTCAAAACGGCATGTGTCATGGAGTTACCACCCAACAGAATGTTGAAAAATGAATCTCAACCTTTTTAATGCCTAAATAAAGATTGGTGTTCAGGACATCACTGTTAATTGGCACCTCGATTATGTGTTGTTTTATAATTAGGTTTTAAACATTGATCAACTCTCATCTTTCACACGATGCATTTGCGATAAAATTAAATAAGCATCCCAACCAAATATCTTGGTGACTATTATGGATACTTGCATAGGTATGCATGCATAATATAATGAATTAAACTTGATGAAAGGGGAATGTAAAAAATAGATAAATGCATACATATAGAGCTTGATTATGGATAGATAGGCATGCCTATAAGGTATAGATGCAACTAGAATAGTTTGACTCCATTTGCATCCACGGTTTATCCTAATTTGGGATAATAATTTTAACCTTGATTGGGCCTAGGGGTCTGATGCCATCGAGTATCAATAAGATTAATACCTTCAAATATTCATATGATCGATACCTAATGTTATCCATACCAACATAACTTAGGCAAGCATTCATCAGGAATGGTGAATTATTAAAATAAACGTTAAATGATGAATGTCTACACACACACACGCGCGTGTGTGTGTGATTTACATTAACATTGTGGATATCATATATGTTTAAGGAAGTTTTCTGTACTAATGGTGACATAATTTTTTGTTTAATGTAAATGTATCTTAGTGTAATTACTTAATTATGTGGGTAAGAATGACCAATGTGTGTGGTTGTTTGCATATTTATTGTTCCTAAATAAGTTTTATAGCTTAGTATAGGTATTTATCCATGTAGGTACTCAAGGTAGGGATTTTTATTAGGGACAAAGTTAATAGCAACAAAGCCAACACTAGTTGAAGGAAGAATCAGAGTATAAAGATGTTTTTTTTATCTTTTTGTTTTTGTCATTGTAAATCTAATATTATACTAAGTAAAGTGTAATGTAAATAACAAATTAGTTACAATCATCATGCAATCAAGTGTTCTCTTGTATATATTTTCTTATCACGTGATGATGTACATACATAAATATCACAAATTAACATAAAACAGAGTATATGGATCATTGCATGATAAATTTGATATAAGATAGCATGTATGATGAGAAGTTACATGGAATATTAGAATAGTCTTTAAAGAAATAAATGAAGGCAATAAAGTAAACCAAATAAAAAAAATGACCAAACCATCCATAAGAAATCCTTTTCACATATTGGCCTTAAACACTCTTAATAGTCCATGCAAACAAAATTAGTTGCTCACCAACACAAAGAAAATAAGTAGTTTGCATTTATCACAGATAAAATAAATGTTAAAGTAAAATGAAAAAATGCATTATGGAATAAGAACAAATAAAGGAAAAATGTAAAATAGTATAAAATACAATTAAAATGACACCTAAAAATATAATGAATCATAAAAAAATTAATTATGAAAACATACATGAAATGATATGAAATAGGTTGGGAACAAGGTCATGGATGGTCACAAGCAAAAATAAACGAGTAGATAAATGACCAAGGATGGGATAAAAAGAAGCTCTCGCATCATCCCATCTATCAGCATGATGAACAGCCATCTGTGAGAGCTTTTTCCCTTCTATTATGTGAACAATAGACACAAAATCATGAAAGGTTGCAAAAATATAAAGAAATCAATTCTAAATTTAAACATGTATATTTCTACGTCTTAAAACGTGCCAAAATTATTCTAACACAATAAAAAATCAATAAAAACATGTAAATGATTAATTTAACAACAAAAACATATTTAAATCAAGAAAGATAAAACATACACCAATGGAAGAATAAATCTAAATCATGCAATCTGTCATATTACCACCTATGAAATATTGTCATAGCATTTAAAACAAATATAGAAGTAATAAAATTAATGAAAGATAACTAATCATGGCATAAACAACATCAATTAAAGACATTCTTTAATGGCATAAAAAATAAAAGCAAATAAACAACAGTTTACCATAATAAATTGACGTATCTATGGTAATGAATTGGGTCGATAGCTTTTGAATCATTCCCTAGTCCTTTTCAATAGCATCTTCGAGAAACATTGAATTCTCTAAGTAATTTTGGATGTCATAATACTAAGGCTTCTCATTATCCACCTCGATATTAATAATCTACTCATAATTAAAGCATGGTTTGTTGAAACTTAAGATCAGTACCAGTTTCAAGGGTACCCCTTTTTGATTATCCTAGATTGAGACTAGGGTGGCTAAAGCATCTGCTAGTTAGTTTTTTTCTCTAGGCACATACCCAAAAGTACGGACTTTAAACTAACTACTCAAAGTTTGTAGGCATTTGAGATAAGGCAATAATTCATTCTTCTGTGATCGACCATACACTCTTCACTTGATAAATTACCAAATATGGGTCCCTAAACACTTATGTGGATTTTGTCCCCATAGTTAACAAGGCTTCCAACCAAAAAATGAAGGCTTCAAATTTAGCTTCATCGTTTGTCACGTTGTACCTCAACTTCTTAACTTGTGGCATCTTTTCTCCTTCTGGGGCAACCAAGATCAATCCTACTCATGCTTTTTTATTATTCACAACTATATTAAAATACATCTACCAACCCTACACTATTATAACTGCAATGTACTCATCAAAAAATTCATAAGTTACCTCTTCCCCTTTTAATAGTTGATCAGCTAAGAACTCTACTGTTGCTCTTCCTTTAATGCTCTTCCTATTGATGTATTCTATGTTGAATTCTTATAGGAGAATTAACCATCTTTGTATCTTCCTTAAGAGAGAAGGCACTTCTAATAGTTATCGAAAAGGGCTCTCTTTAGCTACTGGTTTTATCTTATATAAGTGGAAGTACTGTCTCAATTTATTTAATGCCCATATTACCCAACATTTAATCTTTGCTATGCCTTGAGCAAATTTGAACAAACCAACTTTTCAAAAGCCTTAACAGGTAATTTTACCCTTGAATTTTACCAAAAAGAGCAATGTTGGCCCTAAAGTTTACTTGCATGTATTATTACCCCGAAGTTTGGAAAAATGTACTACGTTGCCCCTAAGTTAACTATGTCATCTCTTTGATAAAAAACTATTTTTTGACCATCCATGTGTGTACATATAAGATGGCATGTGACATATATGCAACATGTAGGATGACAATGACCAACATATGCCTTTTACGTGACTTATGTTTTACCCAATTTCATCCTTCTATTTCTCTCTCTTACTATCAAAACCAAATTTTTAATTTTTCTTTTTCTCTTCTCTATCTTTCCACAATCTCTTCAAAAGTGTTTTTATTAAATCTAGTTCCAAATTAAATTAATTTCACAAATGTCAAATAGAAATGCAAGAAAACATCTTGAGTTTATTCTCTAAAACCTTTTAGAGTTGATTAGGCTTCATCTCCTCATTGATGATTATGAAACTCCTTTTTAGACTTCATTTTCCATACGTTTTATTCCTCCACCTGATGATCAACTAGTGGACTCCACCATGATGACTATTAAGTGGGGATTTTTGGACATAAATGTGTTGAATCAAGTGAGAAATAATTACATAGGTGTGAGAAGGAGACCATGGGGACCCTTTATCATAAATATTAGAGATCCTAAGAAGAATGGTAGTATAGTATGGCTATAGACATGAGACTAACCTTAAGTTGTAGCTTTAGGTTATGATCAAGCTGCTTTTAAGATGCACAGCTCTAAAGCCAAGCTCAGTTTTCCTCACCTAATTGGTTTAAAGGAATGGAAGTAGTAAGAGTAGTGATTAACAACCTCTGCTCTGCAGCACAATGCTAGAAATTGAAGGCTGTAAAAGTATTCAAATAAGATATGGTAGTAAAAGCATTTTATGTTTAATAAAGAATTAATTAACAAAAAATAGCATTGCATGCTTTAATAGTTTAATTAAATGATTAATTAATAATAAAAAGTTACATAAGAATGTAAATTTATACCTAAAAATTACATAACTAGATTTGAAAAGAAAATACTTCAAACAAAAATTTTTTAATTTATTTAAAAAAATGATTAAAGCTTGCTATGCAGCTTTTATGCTTGAAAACAATGAAAGATTATCCTCTTTCCTTTAGTGGATACGAAGATATCATCAGAATTCAAGCAAAAAAGCAAATTAAACCAAATTAATATAACTATTATTAGTTTTTCCATGATACATATATTTTAACTTTTAGATGCTATAAATACCCCTAAGTTGAGATCTATATCAGTATAGCACAACATAAAAAAAGAAAAAGAGAAAAAAAAGTAATGAGTAATAGTTTCAACCATAGTTATGTTTACTTTAGCTCAATTATTGGTAATGCTAGGTGATGACATTGATTACGGTCAAGTGTCCTTAAATTTAGCATCTTACATTCCTTACTTGACAAAAATTGACCATAATTCTTCCATTGGATGTTGTGCTAGAGTAAAAAATTTGAATGTACTTGGACAAAGCACTACCAATCGTAGTGCTGCATGCAATTACATTAAGGCAGCCATTGCTGACTATTCCAATATAAAAGCTAATGCATTGATTTTCATACTCCCTTCTTAAAAATCCCTAAATTCATGATGCAAATGTCAAATAGAAATATAAGTGTGAAATTAATTTCATCTGGAACAAGATTTAATAAAAATGCATATTGATTTTGTGTTTTCAATAAAAGAAAATGGAATCTAAAGTTACCCTGCATATCTTTCATCTCATGGGTTTCCTTTTTCCTATTTGTACATTTTAAAGTTGTAGAATTACAAGTTAAAATGGTTGAAGTTGTAGAATTTGTTGCTTTGCTTTTGAAGAGATTGTGGAAATAGAGAGAATAGAAGAAGAAGAAGAAGAAGAAGAAGAATAAGAAGAAGATGTTGGATTTGATCGAAAGAGAGAGAAATAGAAAGATGAAATTGGGTAAAACATAGGTCACATTCAAGGCATATATTCATCATGTGTCATCCTACGTGTTGCATGTGTACCATATGTCATCCTATGTGTGAACATATGGATGGTCAACAAATGGTTTTCAATCAAAGAGATGACACCGTTAACTCAAAGGCAACATTGCTCTTTTTTCCAAACTTTAGGGGTAGCAATACATGTAAATAAACTTTAGGGAAAACATTGCTTTTTTATTGGAATACTTTAGGTGCAAAATTGCCTATTAAGTCTTCTCAAAATAATCAAACTTTAACCAAGATTTATTAACTTCAAAACCAAGCTTAGCAATTAATAAGAGCACTTAACAAAATTTTAACTAGAATAAATTCAAATAAGATAATATGAATCAGTTTCCTTATATATATGCAAGAACAAAATATTTTAAGCAATTTTAAAAATTAAAACACCAATAAAATTTATAGTCAAGCTTATAATTGATGTAAACCTAAGTGTACATGCGATTACACACTTGAAACTGTTAGAGAGTATGCCCTAGAGCCCATGTAAAAGGAATGTATTTCATATGTATGAACTCATATTATTAATAAAAGGAATCATTCATTTATTAATGCTATGTTTAAATACATGAGTTTGTAAATCTTAAATTAATAAATGAAGTCCTATATATTATAAACACAGTACAAAGGCAATCATTAATGTGTTTATGATGTGAGATGTCTATTGCATGCAAATGTGTTAATATCTAAATATCCCTAGTCATATAATTAACAAGATAGGACATTGTTAATTCAGATAGACTAGCACATGTTATGCTTCTTGAATGGTTCATGCAGTGGATCTCATAACTGTGATTATGGAAGATAATCAAAGCTAACATGTGGATGCTTGTTAAAAGAACAAGTTCATTTGAGACATGCAAAGAGAATCCTTGCATGGATATTAAATCTATGTCAGTGAGGAATCTCTTTATAGTGGTTGTGCAAGTATCCTTAGACTTGAGATCACCAAAGTTATCTTAAGTAGCAAGTGGTATACTTTGACTCCATAACTTATTAATTCCAACTGGGGGTGAACATAGTTAGGAGGTTGGGTATATCATGACCAACTTGAAGATAATTTAGTGATTAACAAAGGATTCACCATCCCAGATTTAATAAGGGAAGTTATCTCGCATGATTCTATAATTGCCTTGTTCAGATAATCTTTAGCCAAAGTAATATGCCAAAATGGATAGGGATCAATGAAGGGAATTTTGGAAACAATGATTAAATTAATAGAACATACATTATTAGATTTATATGAGTTGATAGAAATCCATACTCAGAATCTAATTGAGATAAGAGTGGTGGAAGGAGTAATTGCATGGTAACTGTTTCTACAGAAGAGTATAGTCAAACTACTTGACTTTCCTGACATTTGGGTAGTCATGATGCCTAGCTAGAGGCAGCTCATGATTTTTATAATAGTGTATCATAAATATCAATAGGGATTGATAAAATGATTTAAAGAAGTTTAAATCATGTGAGTTTTGAATAGAACTCATAATTACGTATTATACTACCAATGTGGATAGGAACCCAATAGGCCACTCACATATAGAGTAAAGGATAAAATGGTAAAATGACAAGGATAATAATATTTGATATTATTATGGGATAAGAGAAATGAATAAGATAATAATTAATTAAAGAGTTTAATTAATTATAATCAAGTAGAATTGTTCGCAAAACTTTTTAGAAATGTTCTGTAAAATGGACCTAATTGAAATATTGTATTTCAGAATTAATTATTATTATTGGACTATAAGTTTTATAAGGCTCATATAATAATTAATAGATCCATTGGAAAATTAAAAGAGGCCCAGAGAGTTAGTTTTGGCGCAGAAACCCTCTAAAGGAAGGTTTACAAGCCAAACCCATATAGAAGGCCTTAAATGCCTAATTCTTAGACCAAAACAAATTAAATATATTTCATAAGTGTTATGGAGCCTACATATTTAATTTGGATGGATTTTAAACTAATTTGGTTGATTAAATCCAAGTGTATGCATAAAAGGCCTAGTTTATGGGTTTTGTGCATAGTCTTTTGTGAAAGGATTTAAATTGGATTTAATTGAGTCCAAATAAATTATTAATAATTCTAGAAGCCTATTTAATATTTATCCAGCAATTTTAAAGAGCCCGATCCCATTATGAAGTTGGATTTTTAACCTAACTATAAAAATCCAAGTGATAGGGATTTTAAGGTAAAGTGAACAATTAAGAGAAAAGAAATTCTCTCTCAAAAACCCTAGCCACCACTCATTTGCTAGCATCAAGGGGAATTCGACCAGCCTTGTGCTTCCTCCATTCTTGGTTCATTTATTCCTTCTCTAGTGTAGATTACACATTAGAGGTGTTCAATTTTGGACACTGTGGTTTGCGATAACCCGGTGAAAAGAAAAATCAACTGTTCAACAAAAATCAAAGGTGATTTTTCTTATTCTTATTAATATTTATATTGTAAATTCATGGTAAGATCAGATATATTGGTTAAAAATTTTTAAATTCCACTTATGTATGGGATGCATATATTTATGTCTATAACTATACCATATTTGTATGCTTGTATTTATGTGATATATATAAGATGCATACTAATGTATGCCAACCATGTATGATGAGACTTAATTAACTAAAATCCCTCAAATAAATACTAAGGTATATAAGCCTTCCATTAATTGGAGAAGAACCAGAGTTCATTATAGTGTGGGTTATTGACCACAGTCAAGCTCACATTATATCGAATATGTTTGAATCTAATTAAATGGGCCATCTTAGCTAGCCCATTAGCTTGTTGACCACAGTCAAGGCTAATGGTTCTAGAGGCAAGATTAGGGAATGTATATATGATATGCATGTATCAAGAGTTGATAACCTAATGATCCAATAGTTGTGTAGAGACATAATTGGTATAGAGATACCTACCTTTCAAGGGTATGGAGTTTGATTTATTGACCATAGTCAAGGTCAAATTTCATATCAAGGATTGGATATTGGCCTACTAAGAAAATCATCGGATTTTCTCGGATTAAATAGTGAGGGCTATTAATTCGCAATAAAATAATTGGAGTAAATGGATTAATTAAAGACCTAATTAATGCATAAATATATATGAACATACTCTCATATGTTTTCTTTCTCACATCTAGGTCATCATCATGAGCACATTAAACATTAATAAACGATCAATCTTGGATAACAAGCTGGTTGGCAGCAACTATTCTAACCAGATCAGGCAAGTGAGAATTGTTCTCAGAGCTGAAAAGATCCATTATATCTTGGATAAAGATCCACCGCCACTTCCATTAGATAATGCCATTGATGAGATCAAGGGCACTTATCAAAAATACATGGAGCATAGTGAAGCAGCAGCATGTCTGATGCTGGGTGCTATGTCCTTGGAGCTTCAGAAGCAATGTGAGATGATGGATGCTAGAACCATCATTTTGCATTTAGAGGAGCTTTATTCTTCTTAAGCTAGAACTGAGCAATATGAGATTGCTCAAGCTCTATTTAGCTACAAAATGGTGGAAGGCACTTTGGCTGCTACTCGTGCATTAAAGATGTATTGGTATATTGAGAATTTGAGTAGACTTGGCTATGTAATGGATAATGATCTATACATAGATTTAATCTTGTACTCATTGGCTTCAAGTTATGCACCTTTCATGCTTAACTTCAACATAAACAAGATCCAAGTAACCATTCCTGGGTTAATTAACATGCACAAAACAACTGATGGATCCTTCAAGAAGGATTCAAAAAGTGTCATGGTTGTCACTTCTGCTAAAGGTAAGAAGCAGAAGAAGGAGAAGATAACTAAGGCACAACCAAAGCATGGTGGAGTTTCCAAGAAGAAGGTTGCCAAGAAAGAGAATCCCAAAGGAACTTGCTTCCATTATGGAAAATATGGTCATTGGAAGCGTAATTGAAAGGCCGATCTAGATTCTCTTAAGGAGAAGAAGCAAGCTGATAATTCTACTTTAGGTATTCATATGATTGAAATTAATACTTATTCTATTACTTCAAAACAATATTGGATATTAGATACCAGATGTGGATCTCATTTGTGTAATGATCTATAGGGGCTTAAAAGCAATAGAAGAGTTGGAAAGGTAGAAATATGTCTACAGTCAGCTACTGAACAAAACATCTCTACAACAGTTATGGGGACTTATCATTTTCCTTTTCCAAGTGGATTAATACTGGAATTAAATAATTGTTATTATGTTCCTGCTTTATCCAAAAGCATTATTTCTTTTAGTTGTTTATTGAACGATTACGACATTTATTTAAAAGACAAATATTTTTATATTATTAAGAACAATATGTTTTATACTAAAGCTATCATTGAGAATGGTATATTTGTTCTTGATTTAATTAAAGAAGTGCATAATGTGGATACCAAAAGAATGAAACAAGATAATATAAATACCTCATATTTATGACATTGTCGTTTAAGCCATTTAAATGAGAAATGCATGACCAAATTACACAAGTCAAGTGATTTGGGAACATTTGATTATGCTTCATTTGATACATGTAAGTCTTGTTTATTAGGAAAATTGACAAAATCTCCCTTTATTGGAAAAGGAGAATGAGCTAAAATGGTTTTGGACTTAATACATTCAGATGTATGTGGTCCATTGACTACACATGCCAGAGGAGGTTACTCCTACTTCATTACTTTCATAGATGATTATTCTAGGTTTGGATATATCTATCTAATGAAATATAAATCAGAAGCATTTGAAAAGTTCAAAGAATTCAGAAATGAAGTAGAGAAACAACTTTGCAAGAGTATTAAGATACTTAAATCAGATCAAGGTGGAGAGTACTTAAGTCAAGAATTTCAAGATTATCTTAGAGATAATGGGATTTTATCTCAATGTACTCCACCATATACACCACAACATAATGGTGTATCTGAAAGGAGAAATCGAACACTATTAGATATGGTTCGATCTATGATGAGTCGAGTAGACTTGCCTAAGTCCTTTTAGGGATATGCACTAGAAACTGCTGTTTATGTGTTAAATAGACTTCCTAGTAAATTGGTTGATGTTACTCCATATGAGATATGTAATAACAAGAAACCCACACTTTTTTATATGAAAGTATGGGGTTGTCCTGCTTATGTCAGACAAACTAGATGTTAAGTCTGACAAATGTTTATTTGTGGGATATCAAAAAGAAACATTTGGATATTATTTCTATCATCCCTTAGAACAAAAGGTGTTTGTTTCAAGGCATGCTATCTTTTTGGAAAGGGAATTTCTCCTACGAGAGGACAGTGAGAGTAAAATTGAACTTGGTGAAGTTCAAGGCCCACAAATAGAAGTTGATCAACCGATTGAACCTGAGATTGAATTTCATAATGATGAGCTTATAGTTGAACCTAATTATATACAAAATCCTAGAAGATCTACTAGGATGCATTCTATCCCTGTGAGATATGGATTTCACATTAATTTAGATAGAGGCATAATTATAGTAGAGGACAATGAGCCTACAAGCTATCAAGAAGTTTTGAACAGTTTAGAACATGATTTATGGCTTAAGGCTATGCGGTCTAAAATGGACTCTATGTATGAGAACAAAGTATGGACTTTAACTCAACCACCAAAAGGGATAAAAACCATAGGGTGCAAATGGGTCATCAAAAAGAAGACCGACATGGAAGGTAATATAGTTACCTAAAAAGCTCGCTTAGTAGCAAAAGGCTATCATCAAAAAGAAGGTATTGACTATGATGAAACCTTTTCTCTTGTAGCAATGCTTAAGACTATAAGATTACTTTTAGCCATTGCAGCTCATTATGATGATGAGATTTGGCGAGTGGATGTGAAGACAAATTTCTTAAATGGAAATATGACTGAGGATGTGTATATGACACAACCAGAAGGGTTCATATCAGGAGATGGCAAAAAGGTATGTAAGCTTTAAAGATCCATTTATGGATTAAAGCAAGCCTCCAAGAGCTGGAACATACGATTCAATGAGACAATCAAAGAGTTTGGTTTCTCACAAAATGAAGATGAACCTTATGTGTATAAAAGGGTCAGTAGGAGTGCAATTGTCTTCCTAGTTCTATATGTGGATGACATATTAATCATGGGAAATGACATTTCTCTTCTCCAATCTGTTAAAATATGGCTATCCAAGTAATTCTCCATGAAAGACCTTGGAGAAGAATCATATATTATAGGAATAAAAATCTATAGAGATAGATCCAATAGGTTGCTTGGTCTTTCTCAAAGTACATATATAGATAAAGTATTGAAGAGGTTCAATATAGATCTCTCTAAGAAAGGGTTTATACCCATGGTGCATAGGAAATACCTTTCTAAGTCTATGTGTCTGCAAACACTAAAGGATAGAAAGAGTATGAATAGAATACCATATGCATCTGTAATTGGTTCTATCATGTATGCTATGTTATGTACACGTACAGATGTAGCATTTTCTTTGAGTGTCACAAGCAGATTCCAATCCAATTTTTGACAGGAACATTGAGAAGCTGTCAAGAATATCCTTAAGTACTTGAGAAGGACTAAAGATATATTCTTGGTATATGGGGAAGGTAGTTTGGAAGTAAATGGGTGTACGGATGCCAGCTTCTAATCTAACAAAGATGATTCTAAATCACAGTCTGGTTTTGTGTTAATAATGGAAGGAGGGACAGTTAGTTGGAAGAGTTCCAAACAAGAAACAACTGCTGATTCCACGATAGAAGCTAAGTACATTGCTGCTTCGGAAGTAGCCAAAGAAGCAGTCTGGATCAAAAAGTTCATATCTGAACTAGGAGTGGTGCCTAGCATTGTTGATCTGATTCCTTTATATTGTGACAACAATGGAGCCATTGCATAAGCAAAGGAACCATAGTCTCATCAGTGATCCGAGCATGTTCTCAGACCCTACCAGCTCATAAGGGAAACAGTAGCTAGAAATGATGTGAAAATAGAAAAGGTCTACACAGATGATAATGTGGCAGATCCCCTCACTAGATCACGTTCCCAGATTAAGCACAATCACCATATAAATAACAAGGGTATAAGACATATGAGTGATTGGCTCTAGTGCAAGTGGGAGATTGTTAGAGAGTATGCCCTAGAGCCTATGTAAAAGGGATGTATTTCATATGTATGAACGCATATTCTCAATAAAAGGCATCATTCATTTATTAATGTTATGTTTAAATACATGAGTTTGTAAATCTTAAATTAATAAATGAAGTCCTAAATATTATAAACACAGTACAAAGGCAATCATGAAAGTGTTCATGATGTGAGATCTCTATTGCATGCAAATGTGTTAATATCTAAACATCCATAGTCATAGAATTAACAGCATAGGACATTGTTAATTCAGACATACTAGCACATGTTATACTTCTTAAATGGTTCAAGCAGTGGTTCTCAGAGTTGTGATTATGGAAGATAATCAAAGCTAACATGTGGATGCTTATTAGAAGAACAAGTTCATTGGAGACCTGCAAAGAGAATTCTCACATGGATATTAAATCTATGTTAGTGAGGAATCTCTTCATAGCGGTTGTACAAGTATCCTTAGATTTGAGATCACCAAAGTTATCATAAGTAGCAACTAGTATACTTTGACTCCATAACTGATTACTTCAAACTGGAGGTGAACATAGTTAGGAGTTTGGGTATATCATGACCTACTTAAAGATAGTTGAGTGATTAACAAATGATTTACCATCCAGGATTTATTAAGGGAAGTTATCTCACATGATTCTATAATTGCCTTGTTTAGAGAATCTCTGGCGAGAGTAATATACCAAGATGGATAGGGATCAATGAAGGGCATTTTGGAAACAATGTTTAAATTAATAGAACATACATAATTAGATTTATATGCATTGACAAAAATTCATACTCAGAATCTAATGGAGATAAGAGTGGTGAAAGGAGTAATTGCAAGGCAACTGTTTCTATGGAAGGGTATAGTCAAATCACTTGACCTTCCTGACATTTGGGTAGTCATGATGCCTAGCTAGAGGCTGCTCATGATTTTTACAATAGTATATCATAAATATCAATAGAGATTGATAAAATGATTTAAAAAAATTTAAATCATGTCAATTTTGAATAGAACTCATAATTACATATTATACTTCCAATATGGATAGGAACCCAATAGGTCACACACATATAGAGTAAAGGATAAAATGGCAAAATGACAAGGATAATAATATTTGATATTATTATGGGAGAAGATAAATGAATAAGAAAATAATTAATTAAGGAGTTTAATTAATTATGATCAAGTAGAATTGTTCGCAGAACTTTTTAGAAATGTTCTGTAAAATGGACCTAATTTAAATATTATATTTCATAATTAATTATTATTATTGGACTATAAGTGTTATAAAGCTGATATAATAATTCATAGATCCATTGGAAAAATTAAAAGAGGCCCAGAGAATTGGTTTTGGCACAGAAACCCTACAAAGGAATGGTTACACGCCAACCCATATATAAGGCCTTAGAGGCCTAATTCTTGAACCAAAACAAATTAAATATATCTCGTAAGTGTTATGGAGCCTACATATTTAATTTGGATGGATTTGGAATTAATTTGGGTGATTAAACCAAGTGTACGCACAAAGGGCCTAGTTTGTGGGTTTTATGCACAGTCTTTTGTGAAAGGATTTA
This sequence comes from Excoecaria agallocha, assembly GCA_037975025.1. NCBI lineage: Eukaryota > Viridiplantae > Streptophyta > Magnoliopsida > Malpighiales > Euphorbiaceae > Excoecaria > Excoecaria agallocha. Next base: position 100,493,589 of record CM075807.1, on the reverse strand, counting down.
AATTGGATTTAATTAATCCCAAATAAATTATTAATAATTCTAGAAGCCCATTTAATATTTCTCTAGCAATTTTAAAAAGCCTAATCCCATTATAAAGTTGGATTTTTAACCTAACTGTAAAAATCCAAGTGATAGGAATTTTAGGGTTAAGTGAACAATTAAGAGAAAGGAAATTGTCTCTCTCAAAAATCCTAGCCACCACTCTCTTGCTAGCATCAAGGGAAATTTGGCCAGCCTTGTGGTTCCTCTATTCTTGGTTTATTTATTCCTTCTCTAGTGTGGATTAGTCATTGGAGGTGTTCAATTTTGGGAACTGTGGTTTGCAACAACTTGGTGAGAAGGAAAATCAATTGTTCAACAAAAATTAAAGGTAATTTTCCTTATTCTCTTTAATATTTATATTGTAAATTCATGGCAAGATCATATCTATTGGTTAAAAAAATTTAAATTCTGCTTATGTATGTGATGCATGTAACCGATAATTCCCAACATAAACTTTAGAAACACCATAAGCCTCACCTTTAGCACAAAAAATCAAAGGTTATCTCCATTAAATAACGCAAGACCAAACATAAAATCACTTAGGTCTTAATTGGGTTGCAATGGAATTGGTGTGTTAGTTATCAAAGAATGGAAAAAAATATAATAAAAAAGAATAGCCGCTCTATGCTTGAATAGACCAAGTTTTCAAAATTTCAAACCACTAAGGCCAAGTGCTTAATGATATAAACATTAAGCACTTTTAAGAGAAAACATCACTAAAATTCCTTTTAAACTATCAATTCAACCACTGTTAAGAAGCCAAAAATTTCTTTTCCTTCTAAAATACCCACACTTAAGGTTTAGACATATACTGCTAGCTTTATTGTAACTTTCTTTCTTTCCTTTTTATTTTTATTTTTCTTTTCTTTTTATTTTTTTACTAGCTTCATTGATGGCAATACAATATTACATGGGTAGTTACAAGGTAAATCTTTACTAATTTCTTGACTTCATCCATAGCGCTTGACAACAATACCAAAAATCCTTTTCTATCTACACCCTTTAAGACACCCAACAAAAGTAATCTATCCAATATTAGAATGGTTAATTCTAGAAGGGAAGATAAATGCTTTTAGGATACATGATAAATTTATGAGTGTAACAAGAAAAAATTATCACGGCATACATTAAGCATGTCTCATTTAGCTCAAAATAGCTAATAAGGGATAAATATGGAAAAAGGGTGGGAAATAAACTAAGTTATGGCTAAATAAGAAAATATTCCTAGATCACTTTCTAAGTTCTTTGAGTTATTTCTATGCTTCTAAGGATGATGAGGGAGGTTCTAGTGTCCTAAAATTTCTTACTTGACTATTTCAATGCATTGGTTTTTCTTTTATTTTAAAATTGGTCTTTTATGCTTAAAGAGTATAAATTAACAAATATAAGTCTAGTTTAATGTTAAACTAGCAAAAATTTCATTAAACAACATGCTTAACCTAGTGCTAAATAAAAATTCTAACTCATGCACATTCTAAGATAAAGTTTAACTAATTAAATTTTTAGAAAAAACTAAGGTAGACTAAGCTAAATGTACAATAAAAGATAATTGAACTAAAGTACTCAATTAACATGTAAAATAAAAATAAACTAAACAAAAATAAAACAAAATAAATAAAATAACTAGAATAATTCATGAGCAAGATTAATTAACTTCCCTAAATTGATCTTCAAAATATAGCTTAGTTGAGCTCTATCCCTTTCTTTAAAATATTGTTGTCCTCAGCAAAGTAGCAAACATATCACCTCAATACACAGATATTGATGAACAAGTAAGTGCTCAAGAAAATTTGAGACTAGAGCAATGTTGCACTTAACTCAATGCAATACTATCATTGAGTTGAATCAATCTGAGATTATTTTACAAGTTTTTGAATTAAAGGCAAGAACTAAACTAAATTACCAATAAAGTAAAGCCAAAACAAAAACTAGACTAACATTAATTAAATACAAGGCAATAGCCAAAACATTTCTAGTAAAGAAACTATCCACCTTAGCTTCCATTGCAATTACTCAAATCAAAAGTAACACAAGTGATTATACAAAAACCAATTAAATGAAAATAGATATCTTATTCAAAATATCATTTTAACAATTAAATCCTCTATTTAGGAACAATCTAGTACTTAGCATAAAGATCTAGCTTTAAACTCTTAAATCTTCATTAGACCCTCTCGAGAGAGATCTTAATCTAGCCCATTATTAATTCAACATTTTTAAATTTAAATCAACTCATAAATAACAAATCACTGCCTCAATTCTCAAAATGAAACAATACATTGATATGAGAAGAATAAGTTAAGAACATACATATCATAGATTTAAGTAAAAATTAATATTCAACCATTTATTTTATACATCAAATATTAATTCAACCATAACCAAAGATAAGAATTAGCCCACAAATTAAGAAATAACAACTTGCAATAAAATTAAGCTCAAATTTGAGTCTTTATAGTAAAAGTATGAGGATTTAAGTTTCCTTTAGTAAAAGTAAGGAAAACTACTTACCAAACATGATTAAAAATGAAAAAAGATTAAAATAAAGAGATACAATACTTATGAAGCATCAAACTTGCTCTTGATGACTTCTTAGCACAACAGTAGAAAGCTTAAATCTTTTAGAGAATTGAAAACTAAGAAGGAAAGAAAACCAAGATAAAACTATTATGCAATTAACTAAAGAAAACTAGGGAAAAAAATAAGTAAAATTCGTAACCATAGCCTACCTCTAAGTATGGTGCCTTAAGTATGCTTTTATATTGCCAAAAGAAGAAGTTGAATGCCTTGTTACTTCCTAAGTCAGAGTGTAACAAAGTTTTATAGTATTTAGGAATCCTAAACTCAATAAAGGTGGAATAGAACTAAGGAGAGGTGATGTTAAACTCAGTTGAGGTGCTTTCTTCCTCAAGTAAGGTGTATATAATTCAGGTTCGATGCTTAAGGCTCGGGTGAGCTAATATGGACCTTAGTTAAGGTGTTTTACAACTCTTCCAAGTTCCTCCTCTTTGCTTTTCAAGAGAAACTGGCCTTTAAATTATAATGTTGCCCTAAAACTCTTCCTTACTTCAATTAACTCCTTCATTTCTTCAATTTAGCCCTTAAAAACACAAAAACTTGTATTTAAGCCTACAAACACACAAATTAACTAATTAATCATAAAATCAACATAATTATCACTAAATTAAACCGCTTAATTACATATAAATATAGTATAATTCATAGTTATCACATATGCCTACTAAACAAATCTTTCAAATTCTATAAGCTTTCCTTCATATGGAAGAAACTTCTTGCTAAGGTAATACACTGTATACTCAATCACAAAGTCATCTTCTTAACTATCATTGCTCTTACTAAACTATATTCCTTTAGTAACCAAATAGTCACCATTATGTCTATCATACACACATTATGTCCAAGTATGTTTCAAGGCTTTAATTATGTCCCTTAAATTCTTTTATCACCAAAATGCTTAATTTATTCCCAATACTCAATCCACTACTTAAGAATCATTCATTAACTATATGAATACCATTCGGCCCCTATATGTATACATGTTGATCTATTTTCATGTCTTGTATGTTTCTAAAATCAATTTAAGCCTTTATGTGTTAATATACTTCCAATTTCACATTGTTGATCTTTAGCTCCATATAAGTACATCATTATGTTCACATGATGAACATTATGTCCATATATTATTTCAAGCTCAAATCAATCATGTTGTGCTTATTTATCCTAATATTATTCATTTTATGCTTAATATACAAATAAACATCAAAGTATCATATTATACCATATGAGGTACCATAAGAACAAAGCATGATTTCCCCTTCTATGCTTGATTTCTTCTCCCTTTCATACCTATTTCATGTTAAAAAATCATTTTATTATGTTATCTCAAATTATTTTACATTTCTCTCAGAGTTCATTATAACATGCTTACTATTACAGTCCTACGGATTAAAGTGATTAGTCGAAATTTTTTTATCATAAAAATCATACACTTGACCAAATAATCCATTAATTACTAATTCTTATTCATTACTCATGTTAATAAATTCAACTTGTTGCTGACATATAACTATCCAATTTTACTATTTATTTTGCAAAAATCTGGCAATATAATGGCTATAAACTTAACTTGCCCACTGAAAAATAAACAATTCCATAGCCCCTTTAGGAGCACAACTGTTCATGAATAATATATCCTTTTCATCCATACATTCTCAATTTTATTCTAAACATACACAATCCATCAACTATCTGCCAGTCACATATTTACATATATATAAATACTGTAACAATCAAACAAATTCTTTTACTTCAACAACTATAAATATATACATGCCAATACAAAAAGATAATTCTTTATTATCTCATGTTCCTGCAAATTTGGCTCCTTTGTGTACTATTGCTCTAGTTATTCTTCACAACCTACATGCTGTAACAACTACGTGTTGAGCATTAAATATACTCAGTGGTGACTATAAATCATGGTATTTTCCATACAAGTATAATTACATTAATTATACAAAAATCATCAATTTCTCTTATCAAAACACAATTTCCAATAATTTTAACAGTCATTTCAATTCAATACCAATACTTTGTGAACTTTTCAGTTAAATCCTTAATTTTTCATTTTATTACAAAATCTCCCTTTTTACACTTTAATTACAAAATTGCCATTAAATCACTTATTTTCACTTCTCATTCGATTATTGGCTTACAAAATTACCTATAGGTCCTTATTTTAACTTTTTCATGTAAAATTATATTTTAGCCCTTTTACTTCTTAAAAGTTCAATTTTTGACTGTTTGATCACTAAATTACCATTTTACTCTCTTTATTCATTTCATTATCACTTTTACCAATTACCTATAATATTAGAAAAATTGCAGTTTTGGCCCCAAACCATTTATTTCTTTATCATTAGGTCCTTTTTCATTCTAAACTTCACTTTTAGCTATCTTTTTGCACTTTTAACTTATTTTTATCATTAATCCCCTAGTGCAATCCCAATAAAAATTTTTAGATCGGATATATGGGATGTGGATCCCATAGGACCTCAATACAAACTGAGAAATGACCCTAAAGGACCATTTTCCATAAAATAGAGTATATAACAGAGTAGATACCATGGAAGATCAGTGATCCTACCTTAGAAAAGCAAGTCGCCATGGCTTACATCGCGGTATAGGTGTCTTTATTGCTAGCCAATTATATCCTGAGCTAGTTTTGACCGTCTGACTATTACTAAGGGCAAATATTCACTTACTTTCAATATCCATTTTATATTTTTAATAGTTACAATAGCTTATCCGTTTCAGTAAATCTGTCATTCAACTTTTTCATTTCTTTTGCATAGTTTGTGAATTATTTCACAATAATTCACCTTTTTTTCACTTATTCAATGAATTATTTCACAATAATTCCACATATACATTATGTACATAATCAAATTTTCTTCACAAAAATACCTAAATAATTTCCATAAATTTTACAAAAATTCATGGATACATTAATTCATTTCTAGGTTCATATTTTGGCTTAATTCATCCAAAATACACATAATATACTTTGGTTTTCTTTAAGAAACCATTTGACCAAGTAACGTAATCTACCCTACACATACATTTAATTCAATTTAAGTATTCTAATATTTATATTCAAAGTTCTTAGTCATTAATCTAAGCTTAATTTCAATTATAAATGTATTTTCCCTAATTTTTCCAAAGTTACATAAATGGAAATGCAGCTAGATCATGGGAAATAGATGGATTTAGTAGACACTAACCTTTTTCCTTAGTTTAAGCCTGCCTAGACTTCATTTTCTTTCCCTTTGACCTTGGAAGCTTATCCCTCACCTTGAGAACCTACCATGGCCGAATTCTATAACATAAAAAACACTATTTTTTGTTCTCAAATGCTTAAATTAACCATATAAATAAACTCTGCACGCCTAAAGACACTTATAGGCACCTTAGATCAAAATTAAAACCATGATTTTTTCTTACCTCACTTTGACATCCTAAGCCTTTTCACTTGGTTTCTCTTGCTTAACTTCCTAAAATCAAGGGATAGAGGCTTAATTAATCATCTAGAGAGGTAGAATACTAGCTAAGATGATTGGATTTAGAGAGAAAAAGAGAGAAACTTGAGGAAATTTTTAGAGAAACTCAACTATGGTGGTTAGGCCACATAAGGAAGGAGATGATGGTTGATGAGATAAATTTGACTGTTGAAATATCTCTCTCTTACTTGGATTTTATAGTGGCTGAATTGGGTTGTTCTTTGGTTTAACCCAAGCCCAATAATTTAAGCCTAATAACCCAAAATCAAGCCCATTATGCCATTTTTTTTGTAATTCTCTCACTTTTTAATTCCAAAAAACTCTAAAATTGATTCCATCATTCTTGCCATATCAAAAATAGGTTGCACACAAAATTTTAGCCTAATCAGAGTCAGTTACTAGTTCAATTCAATTAGATTGATTTCATTCAACAATTACTAATGTTACAAAAAAAATTAACTTTTTGCATCCAAAACATTTTACACATCATTTTAGGAACATATAAAAGTTTTGGCAATTTTTAGACTTCATTTACTATTTTTAAAGGCTTGGTCAAATCTAAGTCAACCTAGTTATTATTTAAACCAAACATTTTTGTTTTTTCGTATTTTTGACTTTTAGAGGCCTATTTGATCTCAATTTCACTTCAAATTTCAACCACGAACTAACCATGATTAATATTTTTTTATGGTCAAATAAAATATTTCTCTCCTCCAGATGCACTTTTGAGCCCTAGAAGCACTATTCATTATCGAGAAATACTATACACTGCTGGCCCGACATTTAGAACATTATAATTCTCCTTTACTAAAGGAAATTTTGTCCTTAAAATTTATCTGTATCGAAGAGTAGAGCAAACTATTGTCTTATGGTAGCTTCTGGCTCCCACGTAGCTTCTTCCACATTGTGATGGTGCCATAATACCTTCACTAGTGGAGCTTGTTTATTCATGAGTTATCTGATTTTCCCAACCAGGATCTGAACTGGCCTTTCTTCATAGGTTATGTCAACCTGCACTTAGATTTCTTCTGGGGTTATCACATGGCTAGGATCAGATCTGTACCTTCAGAGCATGGACACGTGGAACACATCATGCATCTTTTCTAACTTCGATGGTAGCTTCAATCGATAAGCTACTAGACCCACTTGTTGAAGTATCACATAAGCACCAATGAATCTTGGACTGAGCTTACCCTTCTTGCCAAATCTCAAAATCTTTTTCCATGGAGATACCTTTAGAAAAACTCTATCTCTGACCTATAACTCTATGTATTTTCTCTTCAAGTCTGCATAGGACTTCTAGCAATCCATGGCTTCTTTCAATCTATTTTTGATGATTCGGACTTTTTTATATGTCACGGATCCTAGAAGCTTCTTTTCACTCAATTCTATCCAAAACAAATGAGTTCTGCATTTTTTTCCATACAAAGTTTTAAAAGGAGCCATCTTTATGTTGGACTGGTAGCTGCTGTTATAGGCAAATTGTGTTGTAGGCAACTACTTTTCCCAACTACTAACAAACTCTAATACATAGCATCGTAACATATCTTTTAATATCTAAATCACCCACTCAAACTAACCATCGGTCTGAGGGTGAAATGTTGTACTGAAGTGGGGCCTTGTACTTAGAGCTTTTTACAGACTTTTTTAGAAATAGGAAGTAAATATAGGATACCTATCAAAATGATGGATGATGGCACTCCATACAATCTCATCACTTTATTATTGTAGATTTCTCCTAGCTTGATTAAAGGATAATCCATTCATACTGGCAAGAAATTATCAAATTTGGTGAGTTTATCGATGATCACCCAAATAACATTATATTTCCTTTGAGTGATAGGAAATCCAGTTGCAAAATCCATGGTTGCCCCCTCTCATTTCCACTCTAGTATCAAAATGGGATAAAGCAATCCCAAAGGAACCTGGTGCTCTGCCTTTACTTGCTGACATATCAGACATTTACTTACAAACTCTATCATATCCCGTTTCATACCTGGCCACCAGTAATGGGATTTCAAGTCCTGGTACATCTTGTTACCTCCAAGATGCATGGCATAACTACTATGGTGAGCTTTGGTAAGGATGTTTTTCTTCAGTTCCTCTTGATCTGGAACACATAGTCATTTCTTATAACAAAGGCTTCCATCATTATTCAAGAAGTCATCTCCGTCACCGTAATCTTTTAGCTTATTCATAATAGCCATCAATCAGTCATCTTCTTTCTGGGTTACTTTCACCTGATGTATAAAGTCAGGCTTTACTTGCATTTCAATTAATAAATCTCCATCTGGTGCAAAAATTAAACTGAAATTTCTAACCCGAAGAGCTGCAAACACTATCATCAGTCAATAACACTTATCAATCACTTATACAAATTTATTTGAAAGTATTCACATTACCTGTCATGAATTTCCTACTAAGTGCATCGGCTACTATATTAGCTTTTCCTGGATTATAGTCGATAAAGTAATCATAATCTTTAATCAACTCCAACCAGCATCTCTGTCTGAGGTTGAGTTCTCTCTAAGTAATAAGATATTTCAAGCTCTTGTGATTTGAGTAAATGCAACATCTTTCTCCATATAGATAATGCCTCCAAATCTTTAATGAAAAAATAATGGCTACTAGCTCTATATCATGAGTAAGATAGCTTTTCTCATGAGTCTTAAACTATCGGGAGGCATAAGCAATCACCTTAACTTTGTACGTCAATACGCAAACTTAACCATTTCTGAAGGCATCACATTAGATCACAAAATCTTTGCCTGATTCGGGTTAAGTAAGAATGGGAGCTTCTGTCATCATACCTTTAAGCTTCTTAAAAAATTTTTGGCATTTGTTAGTCCACACAAATTTAAAATGCTTCTACAGTAGTCAAGTCAAAGGAACTGCAATGGTGGAGAAGCTCTTAATAAATCTCTTGTAGTACCTGGCAAAACCTAAGAAACTCCTCACTTCAGTAACATTTTTAGGTGGCTTTCAATGAAGAATTGCTTCAATCTTTAAAGGATCCACCTTTATACCTTCAGTAGATCCTACATAACCCAAAAGGTATACTTCATTCAACCAAAAATCACATTTTCTCAACCTGGCATACAATTAGTTTTTTCTTTAATGTATATAGAACAATCCTCAGATGCTTGTCATATTCTTTCGATGTCTTGGAATACACTAGGATGTCATCGATGAAGACCACCACTAATTGATCTAAATGAAGGTGGAAGACCCTGTTCATCAAATCCATAAAGGCGTTTGGTGCATTTGTGGGCCCAAATGGCATGACCAAAAACTCATAATGGCTATATCTAGTGAGAAAAGCAGTCTTGGGCACATCTATCTCTTTCATTGCCATATGGTAATAGCTTGATCTCAGATCAATCTCTACGAATACACCCACTCCCTTTAGCTGATCAAACAAGTATTCAATGAGAGGAAAGGGGTATTTATTTTTAATAGTCACTTTATTTAGCTGTCTGTAGTCAATGCACAACCAGAGCGTCCCATCCTTTTTCTTTACAAATGGGACTAGTGCTCCCTATGAAGAAACACTGGATCTAATAAACCCCTTGTAAAGCAATTCTTGTAGCTAAATTTTTAATTCTTTCAATTATACAGGTGCCATTATATAAGCAGTAATGGAGATAGAAACAGTGCTTGGAGCAACATTAATGAAGAATTCCACTTACCTGTAAAGTGGTAAGCCTTGTAACTCATTAAGGAACTCTCTAATAGTAGGCACTTATGACACCTTTAGACTATCTTTTTTTATCTCTACTGCATAACACAAGTAAGCTATGCACCCTTTTATAATCAGTCTTATAGTAGCTATAATAGATATCACATTAAATAAGAAGTCAGTTCTCACACCTACAACTGTGATTTCACAACATTTTTCAAGTTTCAAAGTTACCCTCTTTCTTTTACAGTCGACTTTAGCTTTGTGGGCGGATAACAAATCCATCCCCAAAATCACATCAAACTTATAAAATGGCAGTTCAATAAAATTTTAGATGAATACATGACCCTGGGCTTTGATAGGACATTGTCTATACACTTTGTTAACCACTAAACTATGCCCTAGAGGAATACTCACCAAAATATCCTCGTTTAAGCATGCATCTCTCATCCCTTTACCCCGTACTAAATCAGTGCTAATATAGGAATGAGTAGAACCAAGATTTATTAGAGCATGTACTGAATCAGATAACAAAAAAAATTTACCTATGATCACATTTAGAGCATCCTTATCCTCTCTGACTCTGACATTATAGATCTGACCTGTAGCTTATCTCTGACACTGAGATGATTGTCCAGCTGGTCTAGAGGCTAAAGTGTTTGGGGTAGCTCCCCTACTACAACCTCTTGGTGCAGAGGATCTAGTATCTATTGCTGGTGAGGTGGTTGAAGTAGTTTGCACTACATGACAGTCTCTAATCTGGTGATCTTTAGAACCACACTTAAAACATGCTCCAGTCTAATATATGTACTCCCCTGGATGAACCTTGCCATAGTGACAATAGGCTATAACTTTCCTATTGTCTTTATCCTGGGGTGTGCTAGCTGCTGAAGAAACTAGGACCCTGCCAAGGGTTGCACTAGCTGTCCTCGGCCTACTACAGCTGGTGAATGGCCCTAAGGTGTTGGAGATTCCTTGGATTTCTTACCCTTTCCACCTTTATCACTAGACTTTCCCTACTTTCTCTTTTGTTGAAATCGAGACTTCCTATCAGATTCTTCTGTCTGAATGGCTTATAACTTGATGGCAGCCTCACCTATAGCCCTGAAATTAGGGTATTTCTTGGTCCCAATGATATATCTATGCTTAGTGTGCAATCCCCTTTCAAATCTTTGACATAACTTTTCTTTTATGGACTAACTCTCATCCAGATAGGCACTCAAGCGCTCAAACTCTAGCTCATATTCAGCTACTGATTTATTTCGCTATTTAAGCCTACAGAAGGCATCATACATTACTACTTTATACTCTGAGCCAACATACTTCTTTTCAAACTGGGACACAAAGAATTGCCAATTTAACTAATCTACTCAGGTGTGCCTCCTAACTGAATCCCACCAGATGAAAGCTGGCCCCTGAAATAAAGCCACTATACCTTCAAACTTTTCTTCCAGTGGGCTATTTGTTATCTCAAATAGTCTTTTTATTTTAAACAACCATTCATCTGCCTAGGTAGGTGTCAGTGGTTCACACACATGAAAGCCTTCAGCTCTTAACCTTATTAACTGCTCTATAATAGGTTTTCTTCTAGGTGGAGCTGGCTAAACCTGTATTGTTGCCTGAGAAGGTTGTGCCTGTCCTGCTTGTAGCCTTTGTTGACTATAATCTACCATTAAATTTAGAAAATCTAGCTATGGGTGGAGGTGGCACCTCTTGCTATCCAGTGCCAATAGAAGCCTCACTCTCACTAACCCCCACTTGTCTATCTTTGTCGGAGGACATCTTTTCACTATAAAACAAAAAAGACTAAGCACACATTAGATCAAAAACACCTTTCTACTGACAATTGGCATGTATATACAGATAAATTAATCAATTAATCCCAATCCAATCTTAGAACTGCTTAAACCATTGCTCTGATACTATGAAAAGTAACACCTTTACTATTACAGTCCTACGAATTAAAGAAATTAGCAAGAATTTTTTTCCTTTCTTATCTCAAAAATCATACACTTGACCAAATAATCCATTATTTACTAATTCTTATCCATTACTCATGTTAACAAATCTAACTTGTTGCTAACCTATAAATACAAAATTTTATTATTTATTTTACAAAAATTCGACAATATAACGGTTATAAGCTTAACTAACCCCCTAAAAATAAACAATTCCACAACCCATCAGGGGCAAAACAATTCATAAACAATATATCCTTTTCATCCATACATTCTTAATTTTATTTCAAACATACACAATCCATCCACTACCTACCAATCACATATTTACATATATATAAATATTGTACCAATACAAACAAATTCTTTTACTTCAATAATTAAAAATATATTCATGCAAATACAAAAAGATAATTCCTAATTATGTCCTGTTCCTGCAAAATTTGCTCATTTGTGTACTATTACTCCAATTATTCTTCAGAATCTACATATAGTAACAACTGCGTACTGAGTATTATATATGCTCAGTGGTGACTATAAATCAAGGCATTTTCCATACAAGTATAATCACATTAATTATGCAAAAATCATCAATTTTTCTTAACAAAACACAATTTTCAATAGTTTTAACAGTCATTTCAATTCAATACTAATACTTTTGTAAACTTTTTAATTAAGTCCTTCATTTTTTATTTTATTACAAAATTGCTCTTTTATAATTTAATTAATAAATTGTCATTAGTTCACTTATTTTTACTTTACATTCAATTATTGGCTTGCAAAATTACCAACTGATTGTTATTTTAACTTTTTCATGTAAAATTATATTTTAGTCCTTTCACTTTTTAAAATTTTAATTTTGGACTGTTTGATCACTAAATTGCCATTTTAACCTCTTTATTCCTTTCATTATCACTTTTACTCATTACCTATAATATTTGAAAAAATTATAATTTTGCCCCTAAACTTTTTATTTCTTTTCAATTAGGACCTTTTTTCATTATAAACTTCACTTTTAGCTATCTTGTTGCACTTTTAACTTATTTTTATCATTATACCCCTATTACAAACCTGATAGAAATTCTCATATCAGATACACTACATGTGGACCCTATAAGACCTCAACACAAATTGAGAAATGACCCCAAAGGACCATTTTCTACAAAATATAGTACAGAGCAGAGCATATACTATGGAAGATCAGTGATCCTACCATAGCAAAGCAAGTCACCATGACTTGCACCATGGTATAGGTGTCCCTATGGCTAGCAAATTATATCCTGGCTAGATTTGACTGCCTAACTATTACTAAGGGCAAAATTCACTTATTTTCAATATCCATTTTAGATTTTTAACAATTTCAATAGCTTATTGATTTTAGTAAATCTGTCATTTAACTTTTTCATTTCTTTTGCATAGTTTGTGAATTATGTCACAATAATTCACCATTTTTCACTTATACAATGAATTATTTCACAATAATTCAATTTATACATTGTGTACATAATCAACTTTTCTTCACAAAAATACTTAAATAATTTTCATAAATTCTAAAGAAAAATCAGGGACATACTAATTCATTTCTAGGTTCATTTTATGGCTTAATTCATAAAAAATAAACATAATATACTTTGCTTTTCTTTAAGAAACCATTTGACCAAGTAAGGTAATCTACCTTACACATACATTTAATTCAATTTAAGTACACTAATAGTTTTATTCAAAGTTCTTAGTCATTAATCTAAGCTCAATTTCAATTGTATATGTATTTTCTTTAATTTTCCCTAAGTTACATAAAGGGAAATCCTACTAAATCATATGAAATTGATGTATTTAGTAGCCACTAACCTTTCTCCTTAGCTTAAGCTTACCAAGTCTTCCTTTACTTTTCCTTTAGCCTAGGATGCTTGTCCCTCACCTTCAGAATCTACCATGGCTTAATTTTTTAACATAATAAACACTATTTTTTTTTCTCAAATGCTTAAATTAACCACATAAATGAACTTTATGCATTTAAAGACATTTTTAGGTACCTTAGAGCACAATTAAAAGTATGATTTTCTCTTACCTCACTTTGACACACTAAGTATTTTTACTTTGATTCTCTTGCTTAACTTCCTCTAATAAAGGGATATAGGCTTAATTAATCATTTAGTCATGTAAAATACTAGCTAGGATGCTTGGATTTTGAGAGAAAGAGAGAAAAACTTTAAGAAATTTTAAGAGAAACTCAACTATGGTGGTTCGATCATATAAGGAAGGAGATGACAATTAAGAAGAAATGTTGGCTGATGAAATCTCTCTCTCTCACGTGGCTTTTATAATGGCTTAATTAGGTTGGTATTTAGTTCAACCCAAGCCCACTAATTTAAGCCCAATAACCAAAAATCAAGCCCATTATCCAATTTTTTGTAACTCTCTCACTTTCCAATTCGAAAACACTCTAAATTTGATTTTATCATTCTTATCATGTCAAAAATAGGTTTTACACAAAATTTTAGCCCAATTACAGTCAGTTAATTATTTAATTCTTTTAGATCAATCCGATTTAACAATTATCAGTGTCACAAAAAATTAACTTTTTGTAGCCAAAGGATTCTACACATTATTTTAGGCATATATGCAATTTTTGGTAATTTTTAGACTTTCATTTACTATTTTTAAAGGCTCAATCAAATCTAGGTCAATCTAGCTACTGTTTAAACCGAACCTCTTCGTTTTCCATGTTTTGACTTTTTAAAGCCTATTTGACCTCAATTTTACTTCAAATTTCAAACCCAAACTAACTGTGATCAATATTTTTCGATGGTTAAATAAATTATTTTTCATTTCTAAAAGTAGTTTTAACCCGAAAGCATTATTCACTATCGAAAAATATAATTCACGGTTGACTCGGCATTTAGGCCATTACACTCATATAGTTACATAATGTAATTAATAGGAAAAATTAAAGAAAAAAATAAAATTAAATGTGATTTTGTATCCACTAACCTCTTTTCCAAGCTCTTTTCATGAATTCTCTTCCTTTCCATCCTTTCCTCCCATTTTTCCTTTTGGTTCCACTTGGTTTCTTTGTAAACACGCCATGGTCAAATCTTCTTGAATTTTTCCATTAACATTTCCTAATCCATAATTCAATGTCAATACAAAATATAAATTTTCATATTAAAATGTATCTAAAAATCTATTTAAAATATAAAATTATCACTAAATACACTTAATTTAATTTTTACAACATTTTTGTTTATATTTCCTTTCACTTCCTCTACTCAAAATAGGCTCTAGAGATTATTAAGGTTAAATTTAGGGATTTACAATTATTTAGGGTAAAATATTAAGAAGGATTTTATAAGAGAAAAATGAAAAAATTTATGGAAAGATATAGATGTAGGGGATGGCTAAAGAAGGGAAAAAAATAGGGAAGTTCTTTAGAGAAATCTTATTTTTCTACTTTAAACATCCATCCTAATTGGGCCAAATTAAATCTAACCACCTAGGTCCAACCAATTGGCCCAATTTCATTTAAATAACTTACTTTTTGGCCTAATTAATTTCTATACTAATTTTATTTCTCATTTTATAAATCCAAATTGTCTTAAACAAATTTTTTATTACATTTATACCTTTGAACTAATCAAAAATTTGCTTTAACTATGATAATTAAATTAACCTCTACTTTTTCCTAATTTTTGGAAACTAGTCTTCCACTCGTCAAAATGCCCTAAAATCTTACCTCATATGTTTTAACATATGCAAAAAAGTGTGTTTAAAATTTGAAGTCATTTCAAGATCGTTTTGATATAGTTCTAGTTTTAAAGGAAAAGTCAACTAGTCTAAAATGTAAAAATTCAAAGTCATCAAAAAATTAGTATCCACTTTTAAATATTAATTTGGAGTATTTATATTAGATCTAAGCAAATGTAAAATTTTTTGGAGGTCCGTTGAATATTTTAGCATCCAGTTAAACTTATGATCAACCCTTTTTACGATATTGAGAAAATCCATCACTGTCTATTTTAGAGACAAAATTAAGTTCAAATCCTCTTCAAATTGTACCACTAGGCTCCATTCAGCACCTATTTTCTCATTTAATTGTTAAATAAAACTTTTCATTAGATTATCCATCCTAGTATTTCCTTAGGCTGCGCACATTTAACACTTATGCATTTTTAAATATTACAATACTATATTACTATAATAACACTAATAGCTATCCTAGGATTACTATTCATGCTCTAAAATGTACTACACATGTCAAATAAGAATTTGGGATGTTACATTGTCCTTTTGATATATTTTTGTCGTTTAGATAAATGAGTTTTCTTTGAAAGCTTGAGCTTTCGTTATTTACATTTAATGTTCAACAAAATAGGTTATAGATGATGCTAAAAGTTTGTGAATTTAGAATTTGTTTTTGGTATATAGAAATCCCAATCTTGCATGAATGCAATTAAAAATAGTGAATTTAAACAATTATTGTTAATTAAGGATTTCTTGTTTCCTTTATATGAAAAATAAAATATTAATATGTAATTAATATAATATGTGAAGTGTTTGATGTTTTTTTTTTACTTTATCCACCTATTGTAGTATGAAATTGTTATCCTTTATGTCAAAGTTGCTACTTCTATGCCATTGATCCACCTGTGTGTTCCTTTATGTCTGTTATCAGATTATTCCTCCTGCTTGCTCAAAAGGCAAACTAAAATTTTATGTATCTCCTTTTATTTTTACCTTAAGCATAAAAACATCTATGACTTCATTTTAAATCTTGTCATAATATTTATCCATTTAAAATATGTTATGTGTATCTTAAAGTTGACTATAACGAATTCTGATGTATTAATTAATTTTAATAATGGCAATTCCTATAAAACTTTATTATTAAAATAGGCAAATGTTTGAACATTTAGCATCTATCTTTGTTGATTCAGGATAGATTATGTGAAGGCTTTGACTAGTGTTAAAGAGCAATAGCTAAAAAATTAAATCACATCTACTCTTTATAAGTTGGCATCTGTATTATTAAAACACTATTAGTATTTTATAACATATTAAGCCTATGAACTATCATTTATTATTTATTATCCTATTTATTAACTTCATATTTAACTTCAATGTGTATTTAAATAAACATTTAAAAACAAATTTATGCAATATTTAGAGTACAACTAGAAGCTTATAGCGTTGGCACACTTTAACAAAGAGAGTTATTGGTTAGCTTTGTATATGCATATATAGGGACTCATTTATAGTATATTGAACTTAGATAAATTTCTATTATTATATTGTGTTCTATTTATTACTCTTTGCTTTGTCTTGGATTTACTTATATATATTTTTTTTATGTTTTCATGCTTCTACTTGCAGGAGAGATCTGTAAACTTAAACAGTCAAACACGTAGATTTTATATTCATTGATAATTAGCCACGAGGTTGGTTTAACTAAAAGTATCTACTCTATTAAGACTTATTTTTGGGGTAGAAAGTGAAATGTCTATTGTTAGCATCTTTTATATGCTTGTATTTATTTTGAGTAACAACTTCCTGCACATGTTTGCATCTCATTTAAATATTTCTTACTATGCTTGTATTTTTTTGTAGTTTGATATCTTGTCTTTTCTTTACCCAACTCTAGTAATTTGTTGATTTCCAATAGAAGATGCATGAATTTTTAGATAAAGTGTGTGTAGTTTAGGTATATACTTAATACATAAAGTAAATACAAAAAGTTCTATTTTGTATATAGTTATGTAGTTATCTTAGTTCTATTATTCGTAAGTTTCATTTTATATTTGTTATACAATTTGGAAAAATATGGAAATTTTGTAACTTTTATTTTTTGATACATGAAATGATAATATTTATTATATTTTTTAGTTATAGATATGTGTGAATGATATGTCTTGGTAATATATTCAAATAAAATTATTCCTATTCATTAATGGATTTGGTCCTTAATAATATTTTAATGTAAGGACCCAAAATAGGCCCTAGTAGAATTCATAGGCATTATAATATTATTTAAGTCTAATTAAGCTTTCTTGGATGAATTATTAGTAGTTAAGATCTAATGAATTCATGGTCTTATGTGATAGAGGGTACAATAGTTAATTGATATTATAGTATTCAGTGTGCATAATTGGAATAAAATATAGTTAAGAGTTTAATTGGGATATAAGTGTGATTAGGTTGTAATTTATTATGTGATAAATGTGTGAATTATATGGTATGAATTTTAAAGGTATAATTAAAAAAGGAAAAATAGTTTGAGGGCCAAATTAAAAGAGGATATAAATTTAAAATCCAATGTTTAAATAATGATTAAGTGGGGTTAATTTCATAAGAGATAGAATATGATGGGTTGAAATTGAAATAAGGAAGTAGTGGGGTCAATTTATGACATGCAAATTGTTGGAGGATTAAAATAGAACTTTTCACTCTTGCACAAATTCTAAGAGAATGCATGTTGGAGAGAGAGGATTATTTTTAGGAGTATATATGGTGGCTTGGTCGGCCACACCAATGGAAAAATCTGATTTTTCCTTTTTTCTTTTCTCTCTATTAAGTTCATAAAAATCACTCCTCATGTTCCTTGTAAATTCGACCTTTATATACAAAATTCTCCTTCTTTTTAAATCAAAATGCTTAGGATAAAAGCATAGAGAATGGTGTTTTCAATAAATAAAAAAGCTTGTTGAAGGAAAAGAGTGGAAATATAGAGGAAAAAGGAGTTGAAGAAGTGTGAAGATTGCAATGATAGATTTGGAAACTCTTTCATCTTGCATGTAATGTTTTTGTTAAGAAATAAAGATTTATTATGTGCAATGAATGTCTTTGAGGGTAAAATTATGATTTATAGTTTTGAGAAGTAAATTCTGGTCATGTATGTTTTTTAATTTAGGAGATATTTTATAAGGAATACCAATTACAAAGTTTAAATTAATATGTAAGCTTCCATCAAAATTCTGGGTTTAAGTTTACTTGACCTAGCTGTATTATTTTTCTAATATCTTAAGTTATAGAATAATAAATTGAACGATTCTAGTTGGTACTTTTTCTCAAGAAATTAATTTATATTTTTGTAGAGGAATCCACTTCTGAATTTGACTTTAATTTTTCTTAAAATTAGCTTGAATTTCATAGGAACTATTGGTTATTTTTAAAGGGCGGATTTTAGTATTTCGGGCATAAGTCATGGTGGAGGAGTCAAATTTATATGATATAAAATTTTGGGTAAACTAGATACATAGGAGTACAAATTGGATAAAGAAAGTTAGACTAATTATTTGCCCATTTTATTCTATGATTTTTCTAAGTGGTGATAAAAAAATAAGAAAAAGAGACATGAAAGCACTATGAATTAATGGCTGTAATTTCAACATAGTTTGAGTTAGAAAACTCTAATTGAGACCATTCTAGTTTATAAGGTTACATAAGAAATATGTCTACAAAATCAAAAAAGGAACCTGGAGCTAATTATGCCTATAAGTCATCCAAATATTTAATTGAAAATTAATAGAGTTATTGATTTGGATTCTAGAACAGATTGTAGAAAATATGATATATCTCCTTGTGTAGTGAACAAAATTCTATGGGGTTAAATTCTATAAAAAAAATATACTTCTAAATCTATAATTTTATAAAGAAAGTAAAGCTAATTCTATCCTTAAGCTTGTCAAATTTTAGCTTGATTCTGGACCCGTTCCTAGCACTATCAGTAGGAATAATATTCAGTTAAATATGAATATCTTGAGTTCTAGAAATGATATTGAAATTTTTTTTGCTTTTCCAGAAACTAAAAACATAGTGTAAAATGTTTATAGAAGACTATTTTTTCTAAAAATGCATTTTGGTAGGTTAAAAATCATATATAATATGAACTTATAAAACTGCCTATGACCTATCACGACTAGGACACCTTCCCTACTTCACCCAAACTTGATTTTTAAGCTCTAAAGTGTCACTAAAGCTTGTTCAAACCTTTTTAATTAGCCTTAAAGCACTTTAAACATAAATTAAAGATAAATTGTGGCACTAAACATGTGATTAGATGTAATGATACATAAGAATAAAGTTAGTAAATGATCACTAACATTAGAAGACATGAATATACCATGAATGCTTAAGGATGTGTGTGTATACACTCACACTGTAACACCCTATACTCGGTCTGATAAACAAACTGGATACGGATGTCACAAATCGATCTTTGATCAGCAAATCACTAAATCAACATAATTTATGCTTAAATTATCTACTTCTAAACTTTCCAAAAAAAATTTGACAGAATCACCCCTAAATATTTATCACCCTCCTGTAGACACATTACAAAATAACACTTATCGTTGATTTTCATCGCCTCAATCAAACTCCTACACAACATATTTCCATCCTCCTCAGTAAATAATTAAGCTAATCTACTAGTCACTATATCGCTATTTCAATATCCAAATATATTTTTCTCAATAATCTTTATACAAGATACTATGACAAATCTGTTTGATATTACAATATTGAATCTCAACTAATCACTTGTGAAATTACACTTAAATTATATTATCTTAACACCTGTATACATACCAAAATTTCCAAATAAATAAATAATATAAATAAATTGCTCTGTGTTCTTGATCGTCCATAATTCTAGCTGCAACAATCTTTAAAGGTTTCCATCTTTCGTGTCGATGATACTGAATATCGAACCAACCTACGTGCGGAGAAAACCACACGCTAAGCTATATACTTAGTGGTGACTACCTAAATTACTTCTCAAATGATATAATATGACAATACATTTATAAATCTCATACATGTATATGCCAATTCACAAGACATATAAAGGTTACTAATTCCAACTTATAAAACATATAAAAACATCAATCAGTTAGAAAAAGATAGGATTTCACTTACAAAATGTATATATATATAAATACATATTATCACCGATAATATCTCAAGTTAATCATACATTTCATTGTCCACAGATCATTTATTATGCTGCACTTAATCTTATTAGATTTATAATCAATAAGTTATAATTTAATAACAATATTTAAATATTCTCATCTCAATCTATGGGTTATTTTGTCATATGTTTTACTATGATTGATATCAAAATATATGCATATATATCACATTTCAACAAACACTCATTTTAAATGTAATGATCATAACACATATAATTACATATTTTTGGTTTGCAATGTGCACATATTACCATCTTAGATAACACTTCGCAGTTTTTTATATCAGATTATGAGGAGTAGACAACCTAGCTTCTTTAATTTGCACACACACACACACACACACACATATATATATATATATTTATTTATTTCTTATGTCATCGAACACTCAGGTAAGCAACCAATTTAGGTGTCAAATCATACTAATATATCGATACTTGACATGAAAGTCTTAATCATTTACTTGTGATCATGTATACAATATTCAAATATTTGTTACATTACACGTTATAAGGCATTACATAATTTGTCATAACACTTATATCATACTTATCATCTTCTAACATTTAAAAAGTAGGTAATCATATTTATGGTATCTAAATGGTTATAATTACTCTTTTATTCTGGTTTCTATATAAAATTTACCATTTTTTTGCCCCTAGTTGACACCAGTAGAGAACCACAAACTAGATAAATGGGACGTAAATACAGTGTATTGGAGGGATCGTACATCTAGGTAAGACACCAAAATCCCAGCACTGATATATATAATAAGCCGGCTATCTTATCTCATATCTCATGGTCGTTTCTGCTAAACAAATATCTCATATACTCATGGTATCCCACGAAACAAATTCCTATGGCGAGCCATACTATTAAAAGAGCTGGAATTACCCCCTGTACACTTAGGGCATCAAAATTTATTATATTTTCACCTCTTAATTATCTTGATCACAATGTATTACTCACTTTATACCACACTTTGCTTCTATACGAGCTTGATATTTAATAATACTTCACATTATTGTTAAGTTGTTATATACACTAGTCACATTATGTTAACATTATCACAATTTAATCACCACTCATTCAAGCTTACTAATTCTTTATATCCAATATATATACACTTAATATTTCAAGGATATAATCAAAACATGCCATTTAATGCCATGAACACCATAATGTTCTCTTTTTCCATTTTTCTTTTCAGTTGACTTGTTATCTAATATAAATTTTGCATCAGATATCTTGCCTAAGTTTTGCACAGAGATTCATAATTGTATTTATACACTCATCGTGACCTCTAAAGATATAATTAAATCTAGTTCATGTAATTATCACCAAGATAATTCATTTAAAATAGAATACGCATTTTCATTTCTATAAATAGTATATAGCAATAATTTATCTTATTATAATTACCATTTCACAACAGATAACTTAGAATAGCAAAAGAATAACAAGACAACTTAATTAATTCATAGTAACCAAATATCTAGTATTATAGCTTTATATTTTGCATTCAACTACACTCCAAACAATTTAAAAAGCTCAATTTATGCAAATTCTATTTTCTCAAAATCATCTATTTCTAAGACCAACCAAACCTAATTATAAATAACTTAACCAAGATAATTTTAGGAGCAAGCTCTCTTTAGTCCCTTAGTAGAGTCACCACTATAATGCTCATCAGAGCTACGCTCGCATTCAATTTGCTTTTGAAGGCCCGCTTTTGGGGTTCAAGACTGGAAAAGGCTCACTATAACTCATAAATTTTTTACTTCGAAATAAAAAGGGGTCAAGCCAAATTTATTGTTGGTAGTAAAACTATGAAGGCATCTACTAATGGGCTTAAATAGGTAGGTGTCATGGAGTCGTAACCCAACAGAACGTTGGAAAATGAACCTCAACCTTTTTATGCCCAAATAGAGATTAGCATTTGGGATATCACTCTTACTTGGCTCCTCAGTTTTGTGTTATTTTAAATTTGAATTTTAAACATTAATCCACTCTCCTCTCTCACATGAAGCATTTGCAATAAAATTAAATAAATGTCACAATCAAATAAATAAAGCAGTAAAAAGCAATAAAGTAAACATGTGTAATAATTACATAAGCAATTCATCCCAAAGAAAAGAATAATGTACAAAAAAAGATAGATAAATATATATCACGTATAAAATGGGCTATTAATTAGATTTGGAACATTGGTTCCCTCATGCATATTTACTAAAGAACGATGGAGAGTCCTTATCAGTTTTTAAAAAAACATGAAATGAGTGATCCCAATTTAGATGAAAAATAAGACTCTCTTTTATATGTCATTTTTTGGTTTGAGAGTTTGACATTGGTCCATTTTTATTAAGAAAATTCCAATTTGATTAATAAAAATTATTTAAATGAATTTTGACTCAACGTACGAAAATCATCTTTTTTACTGCCTATTATATTCCTAAAATAATAATACAGCTAAATAATCGTAATAAGAAAATAAAGGTAATAGATAAAAGGAAAAATGAAGGGATTAAAGTAAACCAAATAAATAAAAATGACAAAACCATCCATGGAAAAATCGTCTAAGGATATTGGCCTTAAACTCTCCAAATAGTCCATGCAAACAAAATTAGTTGCTCACCAACACAAAGAAAATAAATTGTTAGTATTTATCACAAATAAAATAAAACGTTAAAGTAAAATAAAATAAAAATATACATTATGGAATAAGAACAATCAAAGGAAAAAATGTAAAGAAGTATAAAATATAATTAAAATGACACCTAAAAATATAATGAATCATATAAACAAATTAAGTATGAAAACATGCATAAAATGACATTAAAGAGGTTGGGAATAAGGCCACAGATGGCAAAATGTAAGATAAAAGAGCAGATAAAAGACCGGAGATGGAACGAAAAGAAGTTCTCACATCATCCCATTTGTCGGCATGATGAATGGGCATCTGTGAAGGTTTCTTCTCGTTAGCATACGAAAAATAGATATAAAATCATGAAAAATTGAAAAAATCTAAAGAAAACAATTCTAAACTTAAACATTCATATTTCTACATCCTAAAACATGCCAAAATTATTCTAACACATTAAAAACATAATTAAAACATGCAAATGATTGAATTAACAACAAAAACATATTTAAATAAAAAAAAGAAAAAATGCATCGATGATAGAGTAATACTAAATTGTGCAATCTAACACATTACCACTTACAAAATATTATCATGCCATTTAAAACAAACACAGAAGGGACAAAATTAAATTAAGATAACTAATCATGGCATAAACAATGTCAATTAAAGACATGCTTTAATGGCATAAATAAATAAATAAATAACATTTTCATATAATGAATTGACATTTTTACATGCTAATTAATTTATTATAAAAAATGGACTAAATAAACCCATAATATTACCTTTAGTTGCCTTTTGAAAATGATAGAGAACTATGCTCTAAATTCCTTTTTGATTGATTTCCACAATTAAAAACATAATAAAAATGTTTTGGTATTATGGAAAGATGTAAATGAGTCTTTTTTATTCTTAAAAGATAAAAATTAGTATCTTATTCTTAAGAATTAATTGCTACCTTTTTAAAATTCACTCTATTGAAAGATAAATTTTAGCCACCAAGAAGAAGAAGAAGTAGAAGAAAAACTTACTTGGGTTTTCCTACTTATTTGAGGGAGTCTTTAAGTCCCATTAAAGCTTTCCTTTCTTAGGATTCAAAAAACCTCAAAACATCTATTTCTAAGGGTTAAATCCCTAATCTAATCCCTAAAGATCATATTAGATGTCAGATAAAAAATAATCCAAAAAAATCACCTATTTCTTACTTAAAAAATGTAGGAAGTAAATTTGGAAAAGGCATAATGGATGAACAGGGTGTTTGTCACATAGTGTCTGTTTTGATAGGGGCAGTGACAGATTGAAAGGGTGTCTATCACCACAGATGGGCAGCCTATCTATCAAAAGAAAAAAAGGTGATTTTTGTAATTAAAAGCTCATTTTAACCACAAAAAAAATACAAAAAGACAAAGTTGAATAAAAAACCTTGAAAACTTTATGGAAATCAAGGATAAGACTCAAAATTTTCATTGTCTATCTATAATTTGAATGATGCTTCCTCATTGGGTAACTCTAATCTAGGCTACCTTAGGATGCGACATCTACACATGAGACATTCAATACTTTTAAAAAATTTACATAAAAAATATAGAATGAAAAAAGATATCGCATTGTCAAAATTCAAAGCGACGATAGAGAAGAATTTTTGAAAAAGGATTTTGAAAAATTTTACTCGAAGAACATAATTTTTCAGCACCAAGAATTCCATAACAAAATAAGGCAATAGAACATAAAAATAAAACTTTACAAAAGATGATATGAACCATGTTGAATGAAAATAATCATCCAAAATGTTTTTGGGCTAAAGCTGTGAATACATCATGCTACATTACCTACCGAAATTTTATTAGAGCAATTTTAAATAAAACTCCAATGAGTGTTGGAAGGAAAAAAAGACAAACATCAGTTATTTTCGCATATTTTCTTGTAAGTGCTTTATTTTAAATGATAAAAATAATCTAGGAAAATTTGATGCTAAATCTGATGTAGGAATTTTTCTAGGATGATCTTAATAGTAAAGCATATAGAGTTTATAATAAAAGGAAATATATAGTTGAAGAGTTAATCAATATTAAATTTAATGAAATTGATGTCTATACTAGTGAAAGGAATTTTTCTTATGATGGCACAAAAATAAAAAAGAGGTAGCGCAAAAGAAAAATCAAATAGCACTAGAACTTGATCAGAATAAAATTGCTAGAATAGAACTGGAACCTAATCAGAATAAAATTGTTGAAATTGAATTGAAACTTTATTAGAATAAAATTGCTAAAGTAGAATTGGAAAATGTAGTAGAACATGAAAAATCAAAATAGAACACTTATCCTCCAAAAAAATGGAATGTTTATAGAAACCATTCAAAAGAAGATTTGCTAAGTAGTCCATCAACAAGAATGATGACCAAAAGACAACTAAGAGAATTTTTGTTGTAATGTTCCTTTCGTTTCTCAGATTTAACCCAAGAACATTGAGGAAGATAAAAATGACCAATTGGATTCTTGCTATACAAGAAGAATTAAATCAGTTTGAAAGAAATAGGGTATGGTCTCTTGTTCCCAAACCTAAAAATCATTCAAATATTGGCATAAATGGATCTTTAAAAATAACGTCGATGAAAAAGGAAATGTGATTAGCAATAAAGCAAGGCTTATGGCTCAAGAGTATAATCAAGAAGAAGATATTAGTTTTCATGAAACATTTGCACCCATTGTACGTTTAGAAGTTATTCATATTTTGTGTGCATTTGCATATTTTAAGAAGATTAAGTTTTATCAAATGGCTGTTAAAAGTGCGTTTTTAAATGGATATTTAAATAAAAAGGTTAAATTGCACAACCACTCAATTTTGAAAATCCAAAATTTCCTAATCATAATTTTAATTTAATAAAAGTTTCATATAGTTTAAAACAGGCTCCTAGAGCTTGGTATGAAAGACTTTAAAGTTTTTTTTAATTGAACATGGTTTTTCAAAAGGTAAAGTTGATAAGATAATACTTTGATTATAAAACATGAAGAACATCATATCATGCTTGTGCAAATTTATATGGATGATATTGTGTTTGGAGCTACTAACATCCCAATGTGTAAGGAATTTGAAAATTTAGTGAAAGAATAATTTTATATGAGTATGATGTGAGAATTAACCTTTTTTAGGACTATAAATAAATCAAAATAAGGACATAATTTTTGTCAATTAAGTCAAGTATACAAATGAGCTATTGAAGAAGTTTAAAATGATGAATGTTGAACTCGTTAGCACACCTATGAGTCCATCAATCAAAATTGATCTTGATGAGAAAGGTAAAAATGTGGATCAAAATTTTTATAGTGGAATGATCGATTCACTACTTAACTTGATAGCAAGTTGACCTGATATACACTTTAGTATTTATCTTTATGGTTGATTTCAATCAAACCAAAAGGAATCTCACCTTTAGCAGTCAAACATATCATAATATATTTATTAGGAACCCAAGAAATAGGTTTTTGGTATTTTAAAGATTTAAGTTTTGATCTTATTGGTTTTTTAGATGCTAACTATGAAGTTATCGAATTGAATGAAAAATTACATTTGGAATATGTCAACCATTAGGCTAATCACTCATTATTTTATCTAATTAAAAACAACATTCAATTGCTTTACCAAATACTGAAGTAGAATACATAGCTATTGGATGTTTTACAGTATAAATATTATGGGTCAAGCAATAATTAATTGATTATAGGTTCGACTTTAAGGAGATACCAATTTATTATGACAACACTAGCTCAAGAAATCTCATCGAAAATCCAGTAATGCATTAAAGAATAAAACACATTGAAATCAAACATTAGTTCATAAGGAAAAATTTTCAAAGAAGAGACATTCCTTTAAATTTTGTTCCAACAAGACATCAACTTGCTGATATCTTTACTAAACCATTGAAGGAAGAACAATTTTGAAAAATAAGAAGAGAATTAAGAATGGGCAATTTAGACAAATCATCCTAAAAGTAATCCTGTTTTCTCCAAAATTATTTTAATTTATCTTGTGTTTAATTTCTCTTTTTCTTTTTTTGCTAGAATAGGTCTTTTATATTCTATGTGTGTTTTGTGCTCTGATAGTGATATATGCTCTATAGATGTTTTGCACTCTACTTGATGTTCATGTTCTATATATTTATCATGTTATATGTTGAATCAATTATTACAAAACTAAAAGTTATATTCTCTTAATTATTTTTCGTATTTAATTCCAAAAATTTAGCATGCATTTGTGGCACTAAAATGGAGTTTAACCTTTTCTTACCTTCCATTTTAAACAAAATCCCTTCCAACGTTTATTTCCCAAAATAATCTTTTTTATTGAATTTTAAAAATCAATTTTCCAACTACCCATATAATGCATCAGATCTTATAAAGGAATATATTTTAATACTCTATGTTCATTTTTGCATCTCATGTTGTTCACCCTTTTTCTCTCTCACACAACCAAGCTTGCTTATTTACTTTAATTTTTATTAGATGAAAAAAAAGGGGAGAAGATATAGTTTTATGTATGGTAATTTGCATATATAATTGATGATTTCAAGGAATTGATAGCTGAATATTTATGCTTAACTATTTAATTATCTTTCTATTAAATTATTTTTGAGAATATATTCAGCAGGAGTTTAACTTAACAAAACTAAGTTGAAGAATGTTTTGTCACCATTAAAAAGAGAGAGAATATTGGCTCAAAAGGCTTATGTAGATCTTGATGAATACCAAAAAAATTTAAATTAATGAAGTTTAGGATTTTAAATTTGTGTTGTGTAGGTCCAATGAAACACTGATGTCAGGTGCTTTATGTGAAATAGAAGAAGGCTAGACATGCTTAACTCTCTAAACAATATCTGACTTAATGCCTTGAATTAATTTTGAAGATCAAGTCACTTTAGGAAAGTATTATAAAATCATCCCTGAGGATACACACACTCACAAAATCATTCATTGCGTAAATATATTTTCAAAATCATACCTTAACTTATTTAAATTTATTTCAATCCAATAAGTAAATTTTCTATATTTAAAATAGGAAAGAAATATCCTAAAGGATTTTCTATATGTTAGAATATGTTTACGGAGAGAAAAATTTTAAATTATTTTTTGGCAGTTATATTTTAACTAAGGTAACTCATATTAGATTTCTTTTATTTAGGGAAACATTTTTGAAATGGTTTTTAAACTTCACAACTCTTTTTATTTTGACAATCTAAAGGTGTTTGCTTAAGTGTTTAAACATGTGAGTGAAACACAATTGTTTTTTAACTTTATATTGCTATAAGTTTTACCTCATCATCATGAGCATTAATGATCAAATATCCTCAAATGATTATAATTTTTAATTATAATCATATGTAGTAATGTTTTATTAAAAACCATATAAGATAAAGTGAGGTTTGGTTGCTACAGCATAAGGAAATAAACTAGCAATTGTTTATGTTCATTTACATAGGAAAAATGATTAGGTGATTTTGGATTTTTTACTTAGAAAAAAATTTGGGGTAGCTTCTCATTGCAATGGGTTTTTTACTCTTTCCTGCTAAATACAGTCACATTAGAAGAGACAAACTTTTAAGATGGGTTATCTTAAGGAGAGGATGTAGGCAATAGCTGAACCTTTATAAATCATGGTGTCAAATTTCTCTATCCCTTACTCTCTTTAATTTCGTGCTCTATCTATATTGATGCAATGCCCTCACAATCTGAGTGGTCAGAATAGTACTTTTTAGAGGTGATCAATGACATCGGGATGTATAGTACCAACTAGGACCTATGAAAATTTTTCATCACCACTGAAAAGTATTATTTATGATGAGTCTAGTGGTATAATTTGATATAAAATTGAGGTCAACTATGCCTTAAAAATCACTGTAAAAAAATACCCAACCCCTATTAGG
The DNA here is from genome assembly GCA_037975025.1 of Excoecaria agallocha. NCBI lineage: Eukaryota > Viridiplantae > Streptophyta > Magnoliopsida > Malpighiales > Euphorbiaceae > Excoecaria > Excoecaria agallocha. The sequence continues at coordinate 100,464,300 of CM075807.1, read as the reverse complement.
GTTGATCAAAATTTTAACCTGGTAAAAAAATATTCTACTTGCAAAATTATTTCGATTGTATGAAATCTTTAGAAATAATTCCAATTAATATTTGAAGGTGAAAAGTAAATTTTTAGATAACTTTGAATTTTCACATTTCGGACTTACCTCCGAACTTAGAAGTATATGCAAATGGTGTCGGATTGACCTAAAACTTTAAGCATGTCTTAGTTAATATTTTTACATAATTTTAAACTTATCTTAGCGGTGAAATGATAATTAAAATATGTAGCTAACGAGAGGATGGCAAATGGTTTAATATAAGCCATTAAACTGAATAGTATTTTATTAAATCTTAGCCCTCTATTTAAAACACTAAAAGAAAAAATAGAGAGATGTAGAAATCTCACCAAAATTCAGCCAACTTATCCTTTATTCCACTATGGTCGAACCATTCTCTCCTATTTCTCCTTCATTTTTCTTCTTTTAAGCTTTCACTTCATACCTAATTTTTAACATAAATTTCATCTAAATTTTATCCTATTAATCTTAGTTAAAGGATTGAAGCAAAAATAAGCTTACAAAATAAAGGAATTTAGTGAGATAAAACTACCAAAATAAGTGAATTTATGTGTTTTAGCTAGAATTAGTTGTGGAATTAGGTAAATTATTAATTTCATGTGATTTTGGATAAAATTATTGAAGATGAAATTCATGAATATCCCTTGTCTACAATCAGCCTAGGTGAAGAACAAGAAGAAGAAAAAGAGAAAAGAAAGGAGAAAGGAAAAGAAAAGGAAAAATAGAAGAATCAAATGAGATTAAGGTATGCTGATACCTAAACTAAATTATTTCATGTAAATTTAGACTATGTAATTTAGGGCTTTTTATGTAAATACTGTCTAAATTCAAATTAAAGGTAAATAAGTGAAATTAGATATCAAATAATGAGATTAGTAAAAGAAAATGTATGAAAACGTTATTAAATATAGGAAAATGAAATTGGAACCTATTATTTAACTTTGGGTTTTTCTATGTAATATGTTTTTTTAATTCAAATTAATGGTAAATAGATGAAAATAAATGATAAATAATGAGATTTGTGAAGTTATATTTAAGAAAGCATGATTAAAAGTGGAAGGTTAGTATTGATACATATTCTATATGCATGAGATATTAGGGTTAAGTATGAAACTAAATTGATTTAATGTTAAGATTATGCTAATTATGCTTGGGAAATATGTTTAGAATGATTTAGGGAAAATAACCATGTTAATATGTGAGTGATCACATTATGCCCGAATGGTAATGCTTATGATTTTGATAGTTTGAATGCTAGTGAAGGTGATTTAGTGATGGAAATGCATAGTTGAAACTCTAAAATCATTTTGGGAATAAAATTATGGCATGATAAAGGTTATGGATGATAATGCACAAGTGATGGCCGAATGGTATGATGCATTTAAGTGGTGCAATTTTGATGAATTAATGAATGGTGATGATGTGAGATGATAAGTTAATAGAAATGATGTGCATGGTATGATATTCTATTAATACATAAAGTGAAAATGTGAGATAATGTGGAAATAATGTATACTTTGTATTGATATTATGGAAATAGTTTTGCCCTTAGTGTTTATAAGCGAAACCAGAAGCACAAGATACAATTGGCTAGCTATAGGGGCACTTATTGTGGTAGCGAGTAATGGTGACTTGCTAAAGTGGACTAAAAGAGGTTCCACACTATAAAATATGAGAAAAGGTTAAGGAAAAGAGGGAAAAGAGAAAGTTATATAGTCATGGACCTATGGGGTTCACATTCCATATATCCAGTTTGAGGGTATTGTTTCTACTGGAAATTACTAGGGGCAAAATTAAAATAATGATAAGATGTTGAAAAATTGAGTAAATTGGTAAATAATGAATAAAGAAGGAAAATGTGTAATAAAATGGAAGAAAAGTAGTAAAATGGAATTTTAAGGGTAACATGGTAAAAGGAGGGTAAAAATGAGACTATCAGTTAAAATAGGTAAGATAAGGAAAAAATCGTAAATAAGTGAAAATGGATGTAAAAATAAGGATTAAATGGTAATTTTGGTAAAAGAAGTAAATTTTTACTACATGAAAAATATATAAATAAACTAAAAAACTACTTTTTCTTGTTTTTGGTTTAAAAAATCTCTTTGATTCCATTATATTGTATTTTTGCTTCGTAGGAAATCAACTTGAGATTTAAATTTTAATTTTAATTACAACTCTTGAATTGTTTTCCAAACCGAGTAGTACATATATATATAGAGAGAGAGAGAGACAGATTTGAATTTATATTTGATTACTAATATAATTTTTTTATATGTGATTTTGATTAATACCTATGGAAAATAAAATATGATAAATTTACATTTATTATTTTTATTTTTGTTAATTTAATTAGTTTTGTTTTTGTGAAATATGTTAATTTAATTTATGGTGTTATTTTATCTGTGAAATATGTTAATTTAATTTAATTATTTATGTTATTTCTCAATCTGTTCGATAAACCGAACTAAAGCAATCTAATGAATAGCCTACTTGTATCATGTTATAATGAGGTATAAAAGAGCAAAACAATAATTAAAATAAAATGCGAAAGTTTTGAAGAAAAAAATACATACAATTTATTGTGTTCTTTTTGTTTCCATTTTAAAACCATATTATAGGAGTAATTTTATCCATGATTATTCAACTTTTTTACAAATAATATTATGTTTACTATACTTTAATTATTAGCAATAAAATAATTTAAGTATTATTTTGTAACAATAAAGTTAAAAATGTTGGATAATTGGACTTTCGATCATCAATGCATGTATTGTTAATGGTTATACCCTAGGCCAAATATTTAGTCCTTAATTTAATGTCACATTTCATTTTATAAAATTGTATTTTTCTTTATGTTATTATATTATTGGTATGTTACATTATAATAATGTTTGTAAATAACAATTCGATGTTATTTTAACTATCCGTAGTCATTTATCATTAAAAGGAATAATGATAAATTGTGACTAGTATGAGTTTGACTGATAATCATAGGATGATTATATATGGTGATATAAATAAAACTTATAGGTACTTGTTAGAGAACATCATACTGGATAGACCAGTTATGAGATACTACAAGGGTTATTATCATTAGTGATCTCATAATAGTTAGGTTATCGATCCTTAGACCTGAGATTGTGATATTATTTTAAACGAGGAATATTATATTTTGAGATAATCAAACAAATTCTTATTCGGATAATTATAAAGATTATGATTGGATATTATGAGAATCATGCAAAATATAGTGAATGCTTAAGATGGACTTTGTCACTCCCTTATGAGAAAGATATTTATCAGGTCCCTCGATAAGTAAGACTGAGAAATGCATGCTCGTGCTCAAATGAATTGATGAAGTGATCAATATCACTTGATATTATCAGTTTACTTAGTGATCAAGAAATTATATGTTTGAACTATATAAGTTTGACATGGACCTTGACTTACATTCAAACAAGATATCATGTGAAAAAAGGATTATAACATGTTATATTGATTAAGTTAAAATTAAATTATCAATATTCATATTATTTGGTTAGTCATAATGTCTTGCTAGAGCCTACTTAGGACTTATGGCCCCATGATGGAATTGAGGCCCATTGTTTGTTAGTGTAAGCCCTAGCCCCAATGCATTGTTATAAAACACTCAAGTTAATAAATGAGGCATTTATTTTATCTATTGTATTCATGTGTATATCAAGTGACAAAACTATCCAATAATGTTGGTTCAGTTTAAGATATCATGTGTGAGGCATATGGTTGTAAGACCTTGAAACATTTGAGACTTCATTCTAAATATCCCTAGTCGATCATTGTTATGGGAATAACAAGTGAATTAAGACTAGCATGCTCTCTCTGATAAGTTTAGTTATGTCTTACAGATCATAAGGACTAGAGTGTCAATCAAAGATCATAGATATATATTTAGAACATGGTATCTGGATTCGATCCACTCATGAGAACACTACATGGTATAAGTCATAAGTGTTTCTCAATTGCAAGTTTTGCATCGGAGTTATTAGACCTAAAATCTCTATGAAACTCTTTATGAATTACTATGTACTTTGACATAGACTTAACATGCTCGTAATAGAGTGACAAGTATGGGTATGCTTGGGCATGCACTAATTTACGTTAGAGAGCATGAGAGAAGTAAAGGGATTACCCATCTTGATGAGAGAAAAAATATCATTGGCCACTTGATCAGTGAACTGAGAAGTGTATGGCCCGAGATGAAAAATGAGTAATCATTATTTATCTGAGAGTTTAGTGTCACTGGAATATCAAGAAAGGAATTAGCATATATTAGGATGACTTATTCCATGACTTATATTAATTTTTATATTTGTGGGTAAGGAACTATGCAAAATTGCATTAGGTCATTAAATGCCATTTGCATTTTCACTTAATTTGGAATGTCTTAATATATTGATAGAGGATATATATATTTCCTTCGGATTATTTATTAATCCATTGCCAATATTAAATGGACCTATAGGATCACACACAAAGCATTAGGCATAAATTATTATATAGAGCATTGGGCATTAATTATGGCTTTTAATTAAAGTCAAATTAATAAGGTTAATGGGTAATTAAATTGCTAAATGGACTTTAGTCCATGAGAGAGTGAAAAACGACAATGACATGGATTATAACAAATTATTTATTTATCTTTGGATAATTAATTATTTATTTATCTTTAGATAATTAAGTTATTTGAGTTTAAACCCTATATGATTTTGAATCAAAATATATCACTTGATTAGGAAGAGGTTAAGGACGAAATTCAAGCTAAATACCTAGTGGAATTCAGCATGCAACTAATTCCTAAATAAGTAGTATATATTGATTAAAATTGTTTTTCCATTTTGAGGTTTTTTCTCTCTCATTGCCATTTTCACAAGGGAAAGAATTATTTCTTCTTCTCTTGTGTTTTGGGAAGCCATTGCAAACCCTAGGAAGAACAAGATCAAATCTTGTGTCTTTAGAATATACCCATTGCCAAATACTCAAACCTAGAGCTAGCACTCTTCGTTTTAGGCCGACTTTGCAAGTGTGTGTATCAACATAAAGTGGTGTGGCATAAAAGGCAGCACGTTTGGCATTGGTGATTGAGTTCAAGGGTATATATGTCCATCTTATATACTGGTTATTACAAAAATCAAGTTTTAAAGTGCATCCATGGATGTAAGTTCAATCGAAACCATAAAATTGCATGTTTTCGTTTCTATGTTGTTTATTACATGGGTTGTATGATCAAAGTTTTGTTTTTCCACTGCATAATCATTCTTTTAATGCCATGTGATATCCCATCAGTGGTATCAAAGCTTAATCACGTTTGTTTTAGTGCTTTGGATGTGTTACAACTTGGTCAAAAATCATTTGTTGCTTAAAACGTGATGCTGAAATTTAAATGGTTAATTGGGTACTATGACATGTTTATATATTGACCTAAGATGTTTTTATACCTATTCATGGTCTGTTTTAAATATATATACCTGATTGAACACGTTAATCATGAAACTAGGTGCTTGTTTGCACGATATGCGTTTGTAACTAACTAGTTTCTCACTATAACATGTAAAAACATGTTGGGCATGTTTGTAAGTTATTTTAGAATATTAAATACAGATTTGTGCATGTTTTAAAAATGCTTTTCATTATGGTCTATGAAAATTTAATTGATTAATTTACAAATCACTTAAAACAATGACTAGTTTGTGTTTGTTGCATGTTTAATCAACATTGTTTGTTTTGTTTTGATTAAAATGGAAAAAACACATTTAGATTAGATCTGGGTAGAACCTTAATTCAATTTTTATGACCTTATTTAAGTAATTAAATGACTCATAAAATCATTTTAAGTGTTTGTGCATCGTTTGTGGCATTATATGAGCATTAAACAACTAATTTCACGTTGTTTGCTTGTTTTGTTATCAATATCGAATGTGTTATATGTTCTTCATGACATTTATTTTTTGATTCATGTTGATTCATATTCTATGTGTTTTTAATATTTTTGAGTTGTATGACACAATATTAAAAATGACAAAATTGGAAATTACACTAGAGTTGGTTTATGGCACAAATCTAACTAGTTTGTGTTTTGGGTTTTTAAGAGAGCTTATTCAATAAGTAGATTTATTCCATTGGGCTTCAGCCTAGGCCTATTACGAGATTTTCTCTTAAAAGTACAAGTATACAATTTTCATTAATGGGCTGGGCTTAATTAATTAAAATTAGACTTTATTTTATCCATGAATGTTATGTATTTTTGTTTGTTTGTTTTGTGTGATGAATGAATATGCATGGTATATTCATGGGCCCTAGGTTATGTAATTAAATATGGGTTGCGTGCCATTAATGATTATTGTAAAAGTTTCATGTATTTCTTAGTATATAATTTATTTGAAGACTTTGTAAATCAAGACGAAGCCCACTGGAGTGGAGAGCCCCAACTTGAAGATTCACATATAATAGCATAGAATTTTAGTTGTAGATTTTTGGGCCCATATTTGTCACGCTTTACTTTACGTTCTTATACATATACATGCTATGAATGGATGACAAAGCGTATGCCATAAAAGCCATAATAAAATGAATCCCTAAAATAGTAAGTCATGAAGTTGCCTTCCTAATTCGAAACAAGTCAAGGCATCAATCATCGGTCACGTAGACTAGGAGTCCTAGATGCAACTAATTATCTTTGTGAGGTATGGGTTGTGAATGTAGGTTGGACTTAACGTGAAAAGGGATGTCCGGACCTAGGCAATGAATAAATGGGTTTGTGCTATAACATCTTAAGATGTTAACCCATTTGATCCAAGAGTCATTTATAAGACATGATTGGAGTTTTCCAACCTAAGTAACTTAACTCTTTAGTTGTACAAGCTCAGCTTGACTAATGAGTTATTGTGAAAAGTGGATATTGGCCCACATTAAATCACTAACTTGAATTATTTAAAAGGATATTAATTCAGTTTATGGCATTATATTAAGGCCTCATTTAATCTTACTAAGTTTATAATTTTTTTTAAATTGAAAAATGGCTTCTTCAAACAAAAACTTTTCATTGCGATCGGTCCTAGAAAAGGACAAACTGAATGGCACCAACTTTATAGACTGGTCTCAAAACTTGAGAATTGTTCTTAAGTAAGAGAAGAAGTCATATATTTTGGATGACCCTTTTCCCAATGAACCTGCTAGGAATGCCTTTGCAGTTCAAAGGAAAACCTTTGAGACTAAGAAAAGTGACTCCAACAATGTGACCTGTTTGATGCTAGCCACTATGGTGCCCGATTTGCAAAAGCAATTCATGGATCAGGAGGCCTATGCGATCATGGTGCACCTCAAGGAGATATTCCAAGAACAAGCTTATCATGAAAGGTTCATGACAACAAAGGCCTTGATTTCTTGTAAGATGACTATAGGTACTCACATTAGTACCTATATAATCAAGATGAAAGGGTATCTTGATACTTTTGAGAAGCTTGAGGTATAAGTCCCAAGAGAATTAGCCACTAACTTAATCTTATGGTTATTGCCTAATGATTATGATCCATTTGTTATGAATTATAGCATGCATGCAATGAACAAGATAGCCATTAAGCTTCACGAGATGCTTAAGAATGCTGAAGAGAACATTCAAAAGACCAATCTCGTATTTATGGTTCAAGGAGGCATTAAGAAGGGACCTGTAAAGGGAAAGGGGAAAGGTGAGGCAAAACCCAAGAATGACCAGGCATGACCTATGTCCAGTGAAAGGACACCTCAGGCCCAACCCAAGCCCAAGGCACAAAAGCTTAAGGAGAGTGAGAGTATGTGCTTCCATTACAACAAGCTAGGGTATTGGAGGAAGAAATGTGCTCTCTTTAAGGAAGAATAAAAGAAGAATGGAGCCAGGGCATCCAGTTTTGGTATTTTAATTGTTGAAATTAACCTTTCTATTTTTACCACTTGGGTATTGGATATCGGTTGTGGTTCACATATTTGTTCAAATGTGCAGGGGCTAAGAAATTGGAGTTTATTAAGAAAGAGTGAAGTGGACCTCCGCGTGGGGAATGGAGCACAAGTTATGGCCATAGAGATAGGCGACTATCGACTCACTTTACCTTCTAGACTATGTTTAGATTTAATGGATTGTTATTTTATACCTACAATGAGCAGAAACATTATTTCAGTTTCATGTTTGGATATGGATGGATTTTACTTTGTTATTAATAATGGCAATATTCACTTTCCTCTCCAAGGAATTTTATATGGCACTACTATTTTACAAAATGGCCTTTATATCCTTAATCTATAAAATAGAGAGTCAATTTACAACATTAATACAAAGAGGGTTGAATCAAACTAATTGAACCCCACATACTTCTAGCATTGTCATTTAGGATATGTAAACAAAAAATGCATTTCAAGACTCCACAAATCTGGAGTGCTTAGGTCATTCAATTTGGAATCTTGTGACACATGCGAGCCATTTTTGCATGGAAAAATGACAAAGAGTCCTTTTAACAAGAAAGGTGAGAGGACTAGTAACTTATTGGAATTAATACACACTAATGTATGTAGACCATTCAATACATAGGCTAGAGGTGGTTTTAATTACTTCGTAACATTCACATATGACTTCAGTAGATATGGCTACGTCTATCTAATGAAGCACAAGTTTGAAACTTTTGAAAAATTCAAAAAGTTTAATAATGAAGTAGAAAACCAACTTGGCAAAAGTATAAAAGCCATTCGATCATATCAAGGTTGCGAATACTTAAGCCAATAGTTTGATAATCATCTAAAGAAGTGTGAATTATTTAACAGCTCACTTCTCTTGGAACACCACGATGGAATGGTGTGTCTGAAAGGAGAAATCAAACTCTATTGGACATGGTTTGATCAATGATGAGTCAAGCTAATATTTCTGTCTCTTTTTGGGGTTATGCGTTAGAAACTGATGCGTTACTACTGAACTGTACTCCAACTAAGGAAGTTAAGAAGATACCATACAATGTATGGACTGGGAAAGAGGCCAATATGTTGTTTCTCAAGAATTGGGGCTGTGAAGCACATGTTAAGAAGTTACATCTGAAAAGCTAGCATCCAAATCTACTGTCTGCTTGTTTGTGGTTTACCCCAAAGAAACAAAGGGATAATACTTTTACTCACAAGTCGAGAATAAAGTGTTTATCGCTCACTAAACTATTTTATTGGAAAAGGAATTCCTTCTCAAGAAAGATAGTAGGAGCAAAGTAAAACTTGGAGAAATTCAGGTGCCACAAACTCCTATAGAGGATGAGTTGGAAATGGGATCAAGTTGACAACCAGTTATGGAATAAGAACCCATTGCACAAGAACATAAAAAGTCTGGTAGGATACGATGAGAGATTGAGAGAAATGGATTTCTAATCACCTACAGTGACACTATTGAATTAGTGGATCATAAGGATCCAACTACCTATTGAGAAGCTATTGATAGCCCTAACTCAAAAAATTTGCTTGGATCCATGAAATTCGAGATGCAATCAATGTACGATAACCAGGTTTTGACCTTGGTTGATCCACCGGAAGGTGCTAAGGTAATTCAATACAAGTGGCTATTTAAACTCAAAGCTGATAAAACCTGCAAAGGTAGACTAGTAGCTAAAGGTTTTCGGCAAACTCATGGTGTATACTATGATGAGACATTTTCACCTGTAGTCATACTCAAGTCCATTAGGGTCTCGCTTGACATAGCTGCATATCATGACATTAAATATGGCAATTGGATGTCAAAATAGCTTTCCTTAATGAAAATCTCTTCGAGGATGTGTATATGACACATACTGAGGGTTTTGTAAATCCCAAACATCCTAAAAAGGTTTGCAAGCTTCAAAAATCCATGTATGGATTTAAGCAAGCATCCCAGAGTAGGAATCTCCATTTTGATGAAGTTGTTAAAGGGTTTGACTTCATAAAAAATGAAGATGAATCTTGTGTGTACAAAAAGGTTAGTGGGAGCATAGTAGTATTTTTGGTCCTATATATGGATGACATCCTTCTCATTGAGAATGACATCCCAGCATTGGAAAATGTTAAGCAATGGGTGGGGAAGTGTTTCTCAATGAAAGACTTAGGTGAAGCAGAAACAATACTTGGTATTCAGATCTATAGAGATAGATCGCGTCGGTTCTTAGGACTAAGTCAAAAAAAGTACATATACAAAGTAATAAAGTATTTTAGTATGGGAGATTCAAAGAAAGGGTACATACATTTGGCTTTAGGAGTTCTTTTGACTAAAGAACAGTGTCCTAAAACCAAAGAGGAAAGGGACAGCATGAGTAGAATCCGATATGCATCTGCTATTAGATCTATCATGTATGCTATGTTCTGTACTAGGTTAGATGTTGCTCATGAATTGAGTATAACCAGTACATTTCAGCAAGATCCTAGTGAGAAGTACTAGTCTGCTATAAAAGGGATTCTAAAGTACCTGTGAAGGATTAAGGATCACTTCTTGGTGTATAATAGTCAAGAAGAGCTCGTCATACAAGGTTATGCTGATGCTGCTTTTTAGACAAGCACTTAAGGCTTAAGATTGTAATATGATTTTGTTTTTATTTTGAATGGTGGTGCTGTCAATTGGAGAAGCTTGAAGCAAGAGACCATTACCTACTTAACTACAGAATCTGAGTATGTTGCAGTGAGTGAGACTGCAAAGGAGGCTATTTGGATTAGAAATTTTATTTTTAGATTAGGACTGGTCCTAAGCATCCTAGATCCATTAGAAATTTTTTGTGACAACAAGGGGGCCATTGTACAGGCCAAGCAGCCACAGTCACACCAGAAATCCAAACACATACTAAGGAGGTACCACTTGATCAAAGAGATCATTGACCGTGGGGACATCAAGATTAGTAAGATAGCGAGTGAAGACAATTTCGTAGATCCATTGACAAAAATAGTTGCGTCCAAATCTACACGAAGCTCATTTAAGAGCGTTTGATCTTAGGGTTATGCCCAATTGGGACTAGTGTTAGTAGGAGATTGTTAGTGTAATTCCTAGCCCCTATGCATTGTTATAAAACACTCAAGTTAATAAATGAGGCATTTGTTTTATCTATTGAATTCCTGTGCATATCAAGTGATAAAACTATCAAAACATGTTATTTTAGTTTAAGATATCATGTGTAAGGTACATGGTTGTAAGACCTTGAAACATTTGAGACTTTATTCTAAATATCCCTAGTCGGTCATTGTTATGGGAATAACAAATAAATTAAGACTAGTATGCTCTCTCTGATGAGTTAAGTTATGTATTATGGATCATAAGGACTAGAGTGTCAATCAGAGATCATAAATACATGTTTATAACTGTTAGAGAGTATGCCCTAGAGCCCATGTAATAGGGATGTTTTTCATATGTATGAAATTTATATTCTTAATAAAAGGCATCATTCATTTATTAATGCTGTGTTTGAATACATGAGTTTGTAAATCTTAAATTAATAAATGAAGTCCTAGATATTATAAACACAGTGCAAAGGCAATCATGAAGGTGTTCATGATGTGAGATGTCTATCGCATGCAAATGTGTTAATATCTAAATATCCCTAGTCATAGAATTAACAAGATAGGACATTGTTAATTCGGACAGACTAGCACATGTTATGCTTCTTGAATGGTTCAAGCAATGGTTCTCATAGTTGTGATTATGGATGATAATCAAAGCTAACATGTGGATGCTTGTTAGAGGAACAAGTTCATTGGAGACCTGCAAAGAGAATCCTCATATGGATATTAAATCTATGTCAGTGAGGAATCTCTTCATAGCGGTTGTGCAAGTATCCTTAGACTTGAGATCACCAAAGTTATCTTAAGTAGCAAGTGGTATACTTTGACTCCATAACTGATTACTTCCAACTGGGAGTGAACATAGTTAGGAGATTGGGTATATCATGACCTACTTGAAGATAGTTGAGTGATTGACAAAGGATTCACCATCCCAGATTTAACAAGGGAAGTTATCTCACATGATTCTATAATTACCTTGTTCAGTGAATCTCTGGCCAGAGTAATATGCCGAGATGGATGGAGATCCATGAAGGGCATTTTAGGAACAATGGTTAAATTAATAGAACATACATAATTAGATTTATATGAGTTGACAGAAATCCATACTCAGAATCTGATTGAGATAAGAGTGGTGAAAGGAGTAATTGCACGGTAACTGTTTCTATGGAAGGGTACAGTCAAACCACATGACTTTCCTGACATTTGGGTAGTCATGATGCCTAGCTAGAGGCCAATCATGACTTGTATAATGATGTATCAAAATATCAATAGAGATTGATAAATTGATTTAAAGGAGTTTAAATCATGTGAGTTTTGAATAGAACTCACAATTACATATTATACTGCCAACATGGACAGGAACCCAATAGGTCACACACATATAGAGAAAAGGGTAAAATGGTAAAATGACAAGGATAATAATATTTGATATTATTATAAAGGTAGAGAGGAGAATATGATAATAATTAATTAAAGAGTTTAATTAATTATGATCAAATAAAATTGTCCGCGGAACTTTTGAGAAATGTTCTGTAAATTGGACCTAAATGAAATAATGTATTTCATGATTAATTATTATTGTCTTATAAGTGTTATAAGACTACTATAAGTGTTATAGGACTGATATAATAATTAATAGGACCATTGGAGAAATTATAGAGGGCCAAAGGAATGAAGAAGTTGGAGGAAGCCCTCCAGAAGAGGGCTACACGCCAACTTCATACAGAAGGGCTTAGAGGGCTTTTTCTTGGACCAAATTAATTTATATATGTTACATAAGTGTTATGGAACTCACATATTTAATTTGGTTGGATTTGGAATCCATTTGGGTATTTAAATCCAATTAGATGCACAAAGGGCCTAGTTTGTGGATTTTGTGCATGGTCTTTTATGAAAAGATTTAATTTGGATTTAATTAAGCCCAAATGATTATAATTAATTCCAGAAGCCCAATTAATAATTCTCCAGCAATTTTAAAGAGCCCAATCTCATTAAGGAGTTGGAATTTTAACCTAACTATAAAAGGCCAACTAATGAGAATTAGGGTTAAGTGATTAAAACAAAAGGAAAGTCCTTTCACTTATTCTCTCTCCCCTTTTGCGCCACTTTCCAAGCTAGCTCTTGGGAATTTCGGCCAGCCCTAGTTGAACACCAATTTGTTGGTTCAATTTACCCTTCTCTAGTGTGGATTACTCATTGGAGGTGTTCGATTTTGGACACTGTGGTTTGCGACAACCCGGTGCGAAGTAAAATCAACTGTTCAACAAAAATCAAAGGTGATTTTTCTTATTCTCATATAGTTATATTGTGTATTCATGGCAAGATCAGATCTAATGGTTAAAAAAATTTTAAAATTCCGCTCATGTATGTGATGCATGTAACCGTTAAATTCCAACATGGTATCAGAGCCACGGTTTTGCCATGGATATACAATTCTATATTTTTCTGCGGAATAAGTTTTGTTTTGTTTTGAGTTATTTATTTCATGAACTTTAAAATATTAGATTTGATTGTTCATTAATGAGAAATATTGATTTCTGGTTATATGTGTGATCAAATAAATTTGGTGGAAACAAAAACGACTTTTTGAAGCATTTTGATTTGGTTTTGGCGTGAAACCCATTAGGGTTTGGCGTGAAACCCTATGTAATGTAGGGGCTGTTCTAATTTAATTTCTTATGGATCCATTTAAAAATCATTTAGATGATATTTTATGTGTTTAATATGTGATATTAAGCCGTAGGATCGAACGGAATTAAAATCGAACAAGTTTTGCATGAAAACTAGTTTTGTCGAAAAGTTCGATAAATTGGTGTTCTTCGTATGTTCTTGATGTGTTCTTGGTTAGAACGACTTTTGATCTTCTAAATCTGATATATATGATATATTAAAGTGTTTTTAATTAATTGGATTAATTAAAATGGGCCTTAAATTAATTTGATTAATTTTAATTCATTAAAACCACTTAATGGGCTTAATTATGTTTACGGACTTGATTTAAATTAGTGAATGACTTGGTGGGCCCAAGGAGCTGATTTAAATTAACTATTATAAACATTAATTAAGTTTATTAATGGGTTTTAAGGGCTGGAGTGGGCTTGGCTCATTCCAAAAGGCCCAAATGGTCCAAATGACACAAAACTAGTTTGTGTGTGAACACACTTAGGGTTTTTCTTCTGTGGGTTTCGGCCTACACTTGTTTTAAGCCCAAAATTGATTTTTTTTTAATTATTTAATATGATTAATTAATTAAATAATCAATTTATAATTAATTAATAATCAATTTGATTGATTATTAAGACAAGAACAAATTCATGCAAAAAGGTTTCCTAAAATGAAAGTTTCCAAAATGGAAAAAGTTTCCTAATTTGATCACATCATTAAAATAACTCAAAATATAGTTTCAAAGGTTGAAACAAAGTTAGTAATCCTTTTCTTTATGCATTAGAAAGGCATATAAGGGTGAATGATTGGCATGATGGTTAGTTATGGACAAAACCCAATGTGATTGAGCATAATGCATGTTTTGGCCCAATGAGGACTTTCATGTCCCGGCCACTTGTTTTTGGTTTGTATTTGATTTCAAATTGTAATATGTAATTAGATTACTTAGATTAGAATTAGAAATAGAGATGGAGACCATTTTCAAGGAGCAAGATGGGCCGGATGGAGATCCAACAAGCTTGAAGATAATGTAATTATTTTTCTTGTTTGAATCATGCATACTACCTAGGTGTGACCTTTTGATTTCCCTCATGGCTCGGGGAAATCAATGTAGTGAAGTCCATAACTATACCATATTTGTATGCTTATATTTATGTGATAGATATAGGATGCATACCAATGTATGCCAACCATGTATGATGAGACTTAATTAACTAAAACCCTCAAACAAATACTAAGGTATATAAGCCTTCCATTAATTTGAGGAGAACCAGAGTTCTTTATAGTGTGGGTTGTTGACCACAGTCAAGCTCACATTATATCGAATATGTTCAAATCTAATTAAATGGGTCATCTTAGCTAGCCCATTAGTTTGTTGACCACAGTCAAGGCTAATGGTTCTAGAGGCAAGATTAGGGAATGCATATATGATATGCATGCATCAAGAGTTGATAACCTAATGATCCAATAGTTGTGTAGAGACACAATTGGTATAGAGATACCTACCTTTCAAGGGTATGGAATTTGGCTTGTTGACCACAGTCAAGGTCAAATTACATATCAAGGATTGGATATTGGCCCACTAAGAAAACCATCGGGTTTTCTCGGATTAAATAGTGAGGGCTATTAATTCGCAATAAAATAGTGGGAGTAAATGTATTAATTAAAGACCTTATTAATGCATACATATATATGAACATACTCTCATATCTTTTCATTTTCACATCTAGGTCATCATCATGAGCACATCAAACATTAATATACGATCAATCTTGGATAACAAGCTGGTTGGCAACAACTATTCTGACTGGATCAGGCAAGTGAGAATTGTTCTCAGGGCTGAAAAGATCCATTATGTCTTGGATAAAGATCCACCACCACTTCCATCAGATGATGCCATTGATGAGATCAAAGGCATTTATCGAAAATACATGGAGGATAGTGAAGCAGCAGCATGTTTGATGCTGGGTGCTATGTCCTCGGAGCTTCAGAAGCAACATGAAATGATGGATGCTAGAACCATTGTTTTGCATCTAGAGGAGCTTTATTCTTCTCAGGCTAGAACTGAGCAATATGAGATTGCTCGAGCTCTATTTAGTTGCAAAATGGTGGAAGGCACTTCAGCTGCTGCTCATGCATTGAAGATGTATGGGTATATTGAGCATTTGAGTAGACTTGGCTATGTTATGGATAATGATCTATACATAGATTTAATCTTGTACTCGTTGGCTCCAAGTTATGCACCTTTTGTGCTTAACTTCAACATGAACAAGATCCAAGTATCCATTCCTGAGTTAATCAACATGCTCAAGACAGCTGATGGATCATTTAAGAAAGATCCAAAAAGTGTCATGGTTGTCACTTCTGCTAAAGGCAAGAAGCAGAAGAAGAAGATGATAACCAAGGCGCAGCCAAAGAATGGTGGGATCTCCAAGAAGAAGGTTGCCAAGAAAGAGAATCCCAAAGGAACTTGCTTCCATTGTGGAAAAGATGGTCATTGGAAGCGTAACTGCAAGGCCTATCTAGATTCTCTTAAGGAGAAGAAGCAAGCTGTTGCATCTACTTCAGGTATTCATATGATTGAAATTAATACTTATTCTATTGCTTCAAAACAATCTTGGGTATTAGATACCGGATGTGGATCTCATTTATGTAATGATCTACAGGGGCTTAGAAGCTTTAGAAGAGTTGGAAAGGCAGAGATTTGTTTGCAGTCAGCTACTGGACAAAACATCTCTACAACTGTTGTGGGGACTTATCATTTGCCTCTTCCGAGTGGATTAGTACTGGAATTAAATAATTGTTATTATGTTCCAGCTTTGTCCAAGAGTATTATTTCTTTCAGTTGTTTAATGAACGATTATGATATTTCTTTAAAGGACAAATGTTGTTACATTTTTAAGAACAATATATTTTATGCAAAAGCTATCATTGAGAATGGTATATTTGTTCTTGATTTAATTAAAGAAGTACATAATGTGGATACCAAGAGAATGAAACATGATAATCTAAATACCTCATACTTATGGCATTGTCGTTTAGGCCACATAAATGAAAAATGCATGACCAAATTGCACAAGTCAGGTGATTTGGGATCATTTGATTATGAATCATTTGATACATGCGAATCTTGTTTATTGGGAAAAATGACAAAAGCTCCCTTTATTGGTAAAGGAGAACGAGCTAAAATGGTTTTGGACTTAATACATTCGGATGTATGTGGTCCAATGACTACACATGCTAGAGGAGGTTACTCCTACTTCATTACTTTCATAGATGATTATTCCAGGTTTGGATACATCTATCTAATGAAATATAAGTCTGAAGCATTTGAAAAGTTCAAAGAATTCAGAAATGAAGTAGAGAAACAACTTGGCAAAAGTATTAAAACACTTAGATCAGATCGAGGTGGAGAATACTTAAGTCAAGAGTTTCAGGATTATCTTAGAGATAATGGGATTTTATCTCAATGGACTCCTCCATATACACCACAACACAATGGTGTATCCGAAAGGAGGAATCGAACACTATTAGATATGGTTCGATCAATGATGAGCCGAGCGGACTTGCCTAAGTCTTTTTGGGGATATGCACTAGAAACTGCTGTTTATGTGTTAAATAGAGTTCCTAGTAAATCGGTTGATGTTACTCCATATGAGATGTGGAATAACAAGAAACCCACGCTTTCTCATATGAAAGTATGGGGTTGTCCTGCTTATGTGAAGAGGACAATGTCAGACAAACTGGATGTTAAGTCTGACAAATGTTTATTTGTGGGATATCCAAAAGAAACGTTTGGATATTATTTCTATAATCCCTTAGAACAAAAAGTGTTTGTTTCAAGGCATGCTGTCTTCTTGGAAAAAGAGTTTCTCCTACGAGAAGACAGTGGGAGTAAAATTGAACTTGGTGAAGTTCAGGACCCACAAATAGAAGTAGATCAACCGATTGAACCCGAAACTGAATTTCATAATGATGAGATTACAGTTGAACCTGATTATACACAGAATCCTAGAAGGTCTACTAGGATGCGTTCTATCCCTGTGAGATATGGATTTCACATTGATTCGGATAGAGGCATAACTGTAGTAGAGGACAATGAGCCTACAAGCTATCAAGAAGTTTTGAACAGTTCAGAACGTGATTTATGGCTTAAGGCTATGCAGTCCGAAATGGACTCCATGTATGAGAATAAAGTATGGACTTTAACTCAACCACCTGAAGGGATAAAACCCATAGGGTGCAAATGGGTCTTCAAAAAGAAGACTGACATGGAAGGTAATATAGTTACCTATAAAGCTCGCTTAGTAGCAAAAGGTTATCGTCAAAAAGAAGGTATTGACTATGACGAAACTTTTTCTCCTGTAGCGATGCTTAAGTCTATAAGAATACTTTTAGCCATTGCAGCTCATTATGATTATGAGATTTGGCAGATGGATGTGAAGACAGCTTTCCTTAATGGAAATCTTACCGAGGATGTGTATATGACACAACCAGAAGGATTCACATCAGGAAATGGCGAAAAGGTATGCAAGCTTCAAAGATCCATTTATGGATTGAAGCAAGCCTCTAGGAGTTGGAACATACGATTCAATGAGACAATCAAAGAGTTTGGTTTCTCACAGAATGAAGATGAACCTTGTGTGTATAAAAGGGTCAGTGGGAGTGCAATTGTCTTCCTAGTTCTATATGTAGATGACATATTGATCATGGGAAATGACGTTACTCTTCTCCAATCTGTTAAAATATGGTTATCCAAGCAATTCTCCATGAAAGACCTTGGAGAAGCATCCTATATTCTGGGAATAAGGATCTATAGAGATAGATCCAATAGGTTGCTAGGTCTTTCTCAAAGTACATATATAGATAAAGTATTGAAGAGGTTCAATATGGATCTCTCTAAGAAAGGGTTTATACCCATGGTGCATGGGAAACACCTTTCTAAGTCTATGTGTCCACAGACACTGGAGGATAGAGAGAGCATGAATAGAATACCATATGCATCTGCAATTGGTTCTATCATGTATGCTATGTTATGTACACGTCCAGATGTAGCATTTGCTTTGAGTGTCACAAGCAGATTCCAATCTAATTTTGGAGAGGAACATTGGGCAGCTGTCAAGAATATTCTTAAGTACTTGAGAAGGACTAAGGATGTATTCTTGGTATTTGGAGAGGGCAGTTTGGAAGTAAATGGGTATACGGATGCCAGCTTCCAATCTGACAAAGATGATTGTAAATCACAATCTGGTTATGTGTTCATAATGGGAGGAGGAGCAGTTAGTTGGAAAAGTTCCAAACAAGAAACAACTGCTGATTCCACGACAGAAGCTGAGTACATTGCTGCTTCAGAAGCAGTCTGGATCAAAAAGTTCATAACTGAACTAGGAGTGGTGCCTAGCATTGTTGATCCGATTCCTTTATATTGTGACAACAATGGAGCCATTGCGCAAGCAAAGGAACCACGGTCTCATCAGCGATCCAAACATGTTCTCAGACGCTACCATCTCATAAGGGAAATAGTAGCTAGAAATGATGTGAAAATAGAAAGGGTTCCCACAGATGACAATGTGGCGGATCCCCTCACTAAAGCACTTTCCCAGATAAAGCATGATCACCATATAAATAGCATGGGTCTGAGACATATGAGTGATTGGCTCTAGTGCAAGTGGGAGATTGTTAGAGAGTATGCCCTAGAGCCCATGTAATAGGGATGTTTTTCATATGTATGAAATTTATATTCTTAATAAAAGGCATCATTCATTTATTAATGCTGTGTTTGAATACATGAGTTTGTAAATCTTAAATTAATAAATGAAGTCCTAGATATTATAAACACAGTGCAAAGGCAATCATGAAGGTGTTCATGATGTGAGATGTCTATCGCATGCAAATGTGTTAATATCTAAATATCCCTAGTCATAGAATTAACAAGATAGGACATTGTTAATTCGGACAGACTAGCACATGTTATGCTTCTTGAATGGTTCAAGCAATGGTTCTCATAGTTGTGATTATGGATGATAATCAAAGCTAACATGTGGATGCTTGTTAGAGGAACAAGTTCATTGGAGACCTGCAAAGAGAATCCTCATATGGATATTAAATCTATGTCAGTGAGGAATCTCTTCATAGCGGTTGTGCAAGTATCCTTAGACTTGAGATCACCAAAGTTATCTTAAGTAGCAAGTGGTATACTTTGACTCCATAACTGATTACTTCCAACTGGGAGTGAACATAGTTAGGAGATTGGGTATATCATGACCTACTTGAAGATAGTTGAGTGATTGACAAAGGATTCACCATCCCAGATTTAACAAGGGAAGTTATCTCACATGATTCTATAATTACCTTGTTCAGTGAATCTCTGGCCAGAGTAATATGCCGAGATGGATGGAGATCTATGAAGGGCATTTTAGGAACAATGGTTAAATTAATAGAACATACATAATTAGATTTATATGAGTTGACAGAAATCCATACTCAGAATCTGATTGAGATAAGAGTGGTGAAAGGAGTAATTGCACGGTAACTGTTTCTATGGAAGGGTACAGTCAAACCACATGACTTTCCTGACATTTGGGTAGTCATGATGCCTAGCTAGAGGCCAATCATGACTTGTATAATGATGTATCAAAATATCAATAGAGATTGATAAATTGATTTAAAGGAGTTTAAATCATGTGAGTTTTGAATAGAACTCACAATTACATATTATACTGCCAACATGGACAGGAACCCAATAGGTCACACACATATAGAGAAAAGGGTAAAATGGTAAAATGACAAGGATAATAATATTTGATATTATTATAAAGGTAGAGAGGAGAATATGATAATAATTAATTAAAGAGTTTAATTAATTATGATCAAATAAAATTGTCCGCGGAACTTTTGAGAAATGTTCTGTAAATTGGACCTAAATGAAATAATGTATTTCATGATTAATTATTATTGTCTTATAAGTGTTATAAGACTACTATAAGTGTTATAGGACTGATATAATAATTAATAGGACCATTGGAGAAATTATAGAGGGCCAAAGGAATGAAGAAGTTGGAGGAAGCCCTCCAGAAGAGGGCTACACGCCAACTTCATACAGAAGGGCTTAGAGGGCTTTTTCTTGGACCAAATTAATTTATATATGTTACATAAGTGTTATGGAACTCACATATTTAATTTGGTTGGATTTGGAATCCATTTGGGTATTTAAATCCAATTAGATGCACAAAGGGCCTAGTTTGTGGATTTTGTGCATGGTCTTTTATGAAAAGATTTAATTTGGATTTAATTAAGCCCAAATGATTATAATTAATTCCAGAAGCCCAATTAATAATTCTCCAGCAATTTTAAAGAGCCCAATCTCATTAAGGAGTTGGAATTTTAACCTAACTATAAAAGGCCAACTAATGAGAATTAGGGTTAAGTGATTAAAACAAAAGGAAAGTCCTTTCACTTATTCTCTCTCCCCTTTTGCGCCACTTTCCAAGCTAGCTCTTGGGAATTTCGGCCAGCCCTAGTTGAACACCAATTTGTTGGTTCAATTTACCCTTCTCTAGTGTGGATTACTCATTGGAGGTGTTCGATTTTGGACACTGTGGTTTGCGACAACCCGGTGCGAAGTAAAATCAACTGTTCAACAAAAATCAAAGGTGATTTTTCTTATTCTCATATAGTTATATTGTGTATTCATGGCAAGATCAGATCTAATGGTTAAAAAAATTTTAAAATTCCGCTCATGTATGTGATGCATGTAACCGTTAAATTCCAACAATAACATGGTATCTGGATTCAATCCGCTCATGAGAACACTACATGGTACAAGTCATAAGTGTTTCTCAATTGCAAGTTTTGCATCGAAGTTCTTAGACCTAAAATCTCTGTGAAACTCATTATAAATTATTGTGTACTTGACATACACATAATGTGCTCGTAATAGAGTGACAAGTATGGGTATGCTTGGGCATGCACTTATACATGTTAGAGAGCATGGGAGAAGTAAAGGGATTACCCCTCTAGATGAGAGAGAAAATATTATCGGGCCACTTGATTACTGAACTAAGAAGTGTATGGCCACACCGAGATGAAATAATGAGTAATCATTATTTATCTGAGAGTTCAGTGTCATTGGAATATGAAGAAAGGAATTGGCATATATTAGGATGACTTGTTCCATGCCTTACATTAATTCTGATATTTATGGGTAAGGGACTATGTGAAATTGCATTAGGTCACTAAATGCCATTTGCATTTTAATTTAATTCGGAATGTTATAATATCTTGCTAGAGAATATATATAGATCCTTTGGATTATTTATTAATCCATTGCCAATATTAAACGGACCTATAGGATCGCACACAAAGTATTAGGCATAAAATATTATGTAGAGTATTGGGCATTAATTTGGGATTTTAATTAAAGTCAAATTAATAAGGTTAATGGGTAATTAAATTGCTAAATGGACTTTAGTCCATGAAAGAGTGAAAAACAGCAATGACATGGATAATAACAAATTGTTTATTTATCTTTGGATAATTAATTATTTATTTATCTTTAGATAATTAAGTTATTTGAGTTTAAATCCTATGAGTTTGAATCAAAATATATCACTTGATTAGGAAGAGGTTGAGGCCAAAACTCAAGCTAAATACCTAGTGGAATTTGGCATGCAACTAATTCCTAAATAAGTAGTATATATTGATTAAAATTATTTTGCCATTTTGAGGTTTTTTCTCTCTCATTGCTGTTTTTCACAAGGGTAAGAATTATTTCTTCTTCTCTTGTGTTTTGGGCTGCCATTGCAAACCCTAGGAAGAACAAGATCAAATCTTGTGTCTTTAGAACATACCTATTGCCAAATACTCAAACCTAGAGCTAGCACTCTTTGTTTTAGGCCGACTTTACAAGTGTGTGTGTGAACATAGAGTGGTGTGGCGTAAAAGGCAGCACCTTTGGAATTGGTGATTGAGTTCAAGGGTATATAAGTTTATCTTATATACTAGTTATTGGAAAAATCAAGTTTTGAAGTGCATTCAAGGATGTAAGTTCGATCGAAACCTTAAAATTGCATATTTTCATTTCTATGTTGTTTATTTTATGGCTTGTATTATCAAATTTTTGTTTTTTCGCTTCATTATCATTATTTTAATGCCATGTGATATCCCATCATTGTCGACATAATATGAACCTATTTGGTCGTATACATAAAATGTGATGAATTGACTAAGGGTTAATTCATCGAATTTTATTTTGTTACAAATTAAGATTCAAAATAAAATAATAAAAAAATTTAAGAGTTAAAATTTTTATTTTTATTTTAAATAATAAATAAAGTATTTCTTATTTTACTAAGAAATACGAACCCAATTTTTCTCTTTCTAATGCTACGCATTATATATATAGTGACATGTGTTTTTAAAACCCTAAGTTGTTGAATTAAAAGCGGCAGTCATCGATTTGAGTGGAGAGAAAAAAATATTTTTGTATCTTTTAAAAGTGAATGAAAAAATTAAAAATCCTAGCCGCCAAGGAAGGGAGCTACCATCTGTCGAGACTTCAATCATCGCATTTGAGCATGGGTACCTGTAAAGGGTATTCATTTCGTATGAGGTAGAACCTGAAAATTTTGTTATCTGTGCTTCCAAAGGTTGGTAATCGTTATCTTTCACCTCCTTGAAATAGTTAGATTGCATATGATAGCTTGAATTATAACTATTTTATTAGTATGCTTTTAATGTGTTTAATATGGTATTTTAGTATTAATTTGTTTAAATTTTGTGTTCAATTTCTAAATTTCTTATTTTGTTATATTTTTTTTTTATGTTTTTAGGGGCTTAAATAAAGAAAAGAAAAAGTTAGATGGAGAAAGAAGAAAATCAAATAGCTTAGAATTTTTGAAAGAGATAAAATATTAGAGTATAGAATCATTCTCCTTGGTAGAGGAGAATGTGTCCTCTACCGAGAAGAATATGAATAGTCATGCATAAAAGACCCTCCTTGATAGAGGAAAAATCCTCCTCTATTTAGGAGAGCTTGAGAACATGAGATACAAAAGGCTATTCCTATATGGAGGTGATTTCTCCCTTTACCGAGTCAATCCAAGCATCATAGAAAAATAATCACCTCGATGGAGGGGATTTCTCCCCCTACAGAGGCATGATGTTTGAATTATGATGAATTTTTATTTTCTCTAGAACGAAAAGTTTATTAGCAATAGGTTTACTTCCTTTTTAGTTATTTTAAGCAGATAGAAACACCAGTATAAAAGATAGATGAATTTTTTTTATAGGGATCTAGTTTTTGTTTTGTTAATTATATTATAGTTTTTAAACATAGTTTATTTTTCTTTTCTTCTAAGTTTTCAATTCTCTAAAAGATTCAAGCTTTCTACTGCTATTCTGTAAAGATATCAAGAGCAAGTTTGAAGGTTTATAAGTATAGTATTTGTTTATTTTAGTTTTTCTTTCATTTTAATCATGAACGATGGGTAATTCTTAAATTTTGCAGAGGGAAACTTGAACCCTCAGACTTGTATTGTAATGACTTTGATTTGGGCTTGATTTTAATGCAAGTTTGTTATTTCTTAATTCCTAGGCTGAATCTTATCTTTGATTATGGTTGGATCGATGCTTGAAATATCAAATAGATGGTTAATTGTTAATTTAATCTTTGATCATTGATTTACATATTCTTAGGTTACTGCAATCATGTCAATGTATTGTTGAGTTATAAAAATTAAGGCAGTAATTTTTTCTCCATAAGTTGATTTAAATTTAAGAATTTGAATTAAGAATGGGCTTGAGTTATATATCCCGAATAAGGATCTAACAATGGTTTAGGAGTTTAAAACTGAACTCATATGCTAGGCATTGAATTGTTCTTAATCAGATGATTTAATATTCTAGCATGATATTCCGAATAAGATATCTATTTTTATTTAACTAGTTTTCCATAACAACTTGTCTCACTTTTGATTTGAGTTATTATCGATAAAAGGTGAGGTGGATAGGTCCTCAGCATAAGAGTTTTAGCTATTGATGTTATTCATTATTTAAGTATTGCTCTATATTTAATTTATTTTAGTCTAGTTTTTCTATTTGCTTAATTATTAATTTAGCTTAGACTTCTTTTTAATTGAAAAACTTGGAATTATCTCAAATTAATTAAATTTAGCTATAGATATTTTTCTTAGTAGTTCATGTTCCATTGGGTTCATTTTTTTAGGGTCTTAAATATATCTCCCTATATTACTAGCCGATCTAGTATACTTGTTAAATATCGATCAAGTTTTTGGCATTGTTGCCAACGGACAATGGTGTTGCATGTTTAATATATGTAATTAAGTTAGTATGAGATTTTTTTAAATCTTTTATTTGTTCTTAATTTGGTGTTATTCTTTGTAGGAAGATATTTAAACAATTACAACATGATACATGATTATGTTCAAACCTATAAATTGGTTCTTTTGTGAGCACAAATGGTAGATTTAAGGAGAGAGGGGCAAGAACTGTAATACTTGCATCAACCTTCAATAATTTATTCATCACAATACTTTTGATATGAGTCATTATCAGTAAAAAGTGAGGTGGATAGTTTCTTAGCAGAAGTGTTTTAGCTATAGAGGTTATTCATTATTTAAGTATTTCTCTGTATTTAATTTATTTTAGTCTAGTCTTTTTTTTTTATTTGCTTAATTATAAATTTAGCTTAAAACTTCATTTAATTTTAAAAACTTGGGATTATCTCAGACTTAGTCAATCCAATTATAGATATTTTGCTTAAAAATCTATGTTCCCTTAGGTTCCATATTTTTGGGGTCCTAAATATATCTTCCTATATTATTAGCTGGTCTAGTAAACTTCTAGACATGATCAGCATGGAACTTAGTAGGTTTCCATTTTTTTCTGTTGCATTATTTATTTATTTATTCTATCAAAACCCAACAATGGTATCAAAGCCACTTGCAAATTCAATTGATTCAATTATTTTTTATATACATGTGATGTATATAAAATTGATCACATGTTTTATGATCATAATGTATGTTCATACATGATAAGTTGATAAATATTTTAATCGTTAAAATTAATATGTTTATATGAGATATGAATGATATCAATCGATTTATATAAGATATGAATGTAATTAATGGATTGATATTTATAATGTTATGTATATACATTGTAAAATTGATAGATGTTAATATGATTAACATATGTATGGTGACTCTGTTACAATATGATTAATTAAATTTACTTGTGATTAAATGTGTTATATGTATTCAATTGATTCTAGTGGTATTCTGTATCTATAAATGAATGTTTGATGTGATTAAATAATTGTTGATATGATCCTTAAATTTGAATTTTAAGGATACGAAATAGGGTTTTTGGGCAGAAAATTGTTAATGAGATTATCTAATCTTGGGCCTTATATATCATTAAAGTTATTATTCAATAATTTAATACATCAAAATAATATAAATAATTGAGCATGATATGAGATGACTTGATTTTATTTGATCTATGTATGATGTGTTTGCATGGTGCATAGCATGTCCAATTAAGACCCTCGTGATGGTGTTTATTTTATATATTTATTTATGGGTTTGTAATTTTAAATACGACCTACATGTCATTCTTTTATGGTAATTTATTTTACTAATAGTTCTAGTAGAATAGTTTATTTCATTATTGTAATGAAGACAAAGGAAATTCACAAAGACCAAAAGGGGATCAATCTAATCCCATGATGATAAGGGTGTGAAGTGGAAGCTATTGATTAAGACAAGTTCATGTAATTCCACCTAGGATTGACCTTTGATCTTTATATTAGCTAATGAAGATCATATAGTTTTTTTTCCATGTTATGACATGTTTTAAATATTATGCATATTATATCGGTATATGATGCGATAAATAATTTTATATGTGTATATGATGCCATGTATAGGATGATGAATGATATATAAATAAATAGACATCATAACTTAAAATTAAAATTCCCTCACCATAATTTTAATTCTTATGCCATCTATAATTATAACACTTGTCAAGACTAAAATCACCAAAATATGGGTTATGTTAGAGAATATGCCATAGAGCCTATATAAAAGGGATGCATTTCATATGTATGAATTTATATTCTTAATAAAAGGCATCATTCATTTATTAATGCTATGTTTAAATACATGAGTTTGTAAATCTTAAATTAATAAATAAAGTCCTTGATATTATAAACACAGTGCAAAGGCAATCATGAAAGTGTTCATGATATGAGATGTCTATTGCATGCAAATGTGTTAATATCTAAATATCCCTAGTCACAGAATTAACAAGATTGGACATTGTTAATTCGGACAGACTAGCATATGTTATGTTTCTTGAATGGTTCAAGCAATGGTTCTCATAACTGTGATTATGGAAGATAATCAAATTTAACATGTAGATGCTTGTTAGAAGAACAAGTTCATTGGAGACCTACAAAAAGAATCCTCACATGGATATTAAATCTATGTCAGTGAGGAATCTCTTCACAGTGATTGTGCAAGTATCCTTAGACTTGAGATCACCAAGGTTATCTTAAGTAGTAAGTGGTATACTTTGACTCCATAATTGATTACTTCCAACATGAGGTGAACATAGTTAGGAGATTGGGTATATCATGACCTACTTAAAGATAGTTGAGTGATCGACAAAGGATTCACCATCCCAGATTTATTAAGGGAAGTTATCTCTCATGATTCTATAATTGCCTTATTCAGAGAATCTCTAGCCAGACACTACAAGAAAAATGGCCTTTAACAAAGAGAAATATGGTCGTTAAAAGTGAAAATCCAGTCGTAAAAGAAAGATAACGATTGAAAAATATGGTCGTTAAAAGCATCGAGGTTAAAGGTATACACAACTGGATTTTGTATCGGTCGTTCATGTATATAATGACCGGAGCATATCCGATCATTGAAATTTAATTTTTAGCGATTGGATTTTCCCTTCGCTATTGGTGGTGCACAGATCGGGATGTAGTCAAATCAAAATGGCTTGCCAAAGTAAGTCAGCATTAGCAAGTGATCCCTTAACTCTTCATTTGCGCCAAAATGTCGAGGAGTTAACTGAACGAAATAATGTTTGAGCTGAAGGTGTGCATTTGAATGAATCTCATACCTAATCTATTTTCCTTGATTACTATTAATTGGTGATGCAAATAATATATATTTTATTTGTCTTCTCTACTAAAGTAATGGCCACACAGAACAAGGAACTAGCTCGCCAGCTATTACTTGCAAAACCACAGTTGCCAAAAGCTTTGTTTCTGGTTGTCGTCAATTATTAACTATTTCTATAAACATTGAGGTCCTGTTGTTATTATTTAGCAGGTTTATTAACTATAGCCTTGGAGGTTAGTTTGTCTAATTCTTCTTGAAGCCATGTATTTGTATTGATACCCAGTCATTTTTTTGCATTTTAAGGGTTTCTTTTATGCTGTATAATAACCGTCACCATATATAACTACTGTAAAATTGAGCTTATGTATATTATTGTAGATAAAATTAGATATTAGGTTAGAATTCTACTCTCTATAGGCAGTGATATTACTTGAAAGGGAACTTATTCATGTCAGAAATTATGCATTCACAAAATATGGTGCTTCTATTATAATAATTTCTCATATTGGGATACCTTTAGCTAAAGTTTAAGACAAGTTGTTCAATTTTTTTATTTCCTTCATACTAAAAGGTCTCAAAAATTTTCCCATCTGAAGAGTGGAGCATAGAAGATTATCTTAAAATGTAATAAACTTTGGTTGAATATTTGTTTGGATTGATGACAAGGTGGAACAATTAGATATAGATATGGCTTATAGGTCCTATATCTTGTTTGGATCAGGTAATCAATTCTGCTCAAGTGGAAGGCAATGGACCTGCTATTATGCTCTGCTTGAGTACTTGCTTTTTCTAGCATCACATAAGTGCTATTTAGACAAGTAATATGCATACACATTTATGCATGAAATAGGGTTGATGCTGTCATTCATTCTCTCAATTTATATCTTGCAATCATCATGGGATAAATTAGCAAGGTATTTATTTTCTCTGATGCTATTTGGGACCTACGAAAACCTATTTTAAGCTAAAAATGATAGGCCTTAAGATCCTGAGTTCTATAAATACTTATTGCATAAACTTTGATCTTTCTTATGTTTTCGTCATATTAAATGTTGTAAATGTTTCTTCTAGGTTTGTGAGGGATACTATTGTAGAAACCAATATTCCTATTGGGGGAGTGGTAAAAGTGGAATGAGAAGATGTGAAAAGCGTTGACAAATAAAATGGGCACATACAGGTTTTTTACTTGCAAGGTTTTGCTCATATAACTAGTAACTCGTATGATAGTTGAATATTTATATGGATACGGGTGGAGAAATTTGAAAAAATCTTCTGGGTTAGGGTATACTTACGAATTAAAGTGTAAATTAGGCTCTTAGTTGAGTAGTTTGGTTACTACAAATAGTAGAATGTATTGCATGGCTCTGAGAATTTAAATCTGCAGGCATCAAATGTTACACAATCAGATTGTTTCTCTAAGTAGAGTATCACTGGTTTCCGCTATATTAATCATTTTTAGGCTTCGATTAGATATAAATGTTTTGAGTCTTCAATAATGGACATTGAGAATTAAGCTTAGTAATCTACCCAGCCCAATCCCAGTGGTCCTAAGTATCATATCCATATTATGTTGCATCATTTTTGTCTGTAAGTGGAAAAATCAATCCAGTTGGAATTCCTTCTTCGAAATGTAAAGCCATCATCAACAATTTTAGTTTATTGAACACTGCATCTAGTAAATTTCTTTTTAATATTTTGGAATTACATGAAGTTCAAATAGTTAAGAATTTGAACAATTTTTTTTATGTGATCAGAGTCTAAATTTCATTATTTTCCATTCTTAAAGATGTATTATCCAAAAATAAAATTCTTTTTCGGCTGCCTCTTTATCTTTTTTGTTAGATAGGTTATATACTTAAATTTGTCCAAATCCCTAAAATGCTTGAAGTTGTATCCTAAATTGTTGTATTATGCTAATTTGTAAACACTTAGCTTGGTTGCATGAAGGAACAAAATGTACTAAGGAAAGAAGGTGCTACTTTAGCATATGTTGAAACAGACTAATTGCTCTAAGAAATCCCACTCTCTCTATAAGAATCGTCTATTGTTGATTTAACATCAAAGTTTTTTAAATGAGTCTGATTGTCTACTGTACAATTAAAATTGGATTGTTCCTTTTTTAGATTACTATTTTCTATGGGACGATGTCTGTTTAGGTTACTGCTTTTTATTGTTATCTTTATCTTATAATTATGTTGAGAACAAGAGATCAAGGTTAGTATATTATAACTAGATTTGCAAAAATGGCTTTAAATATTTTAACTTATTTTTATTTCAATTATGCAGATGCTAGATAAGGCATTATCTATTGATACAAATTGAATTAACTCAGAAACACCCATCTTACTTACAATTTTTCCATAGGTATAAATCTATCTGGTCTCTTTTAATAAATAATCTCCATTTGATTTTTTTAGTAGCATCTAATATTGTCATAATTGTGCAAATGTACATAGTCAGTGAGCTGAGTGTTGTTGAACTTTTGGATGGGCTTTGTGAAAGGATGCAAGATTACACTCTTCAAAAGGTAAAATTTCATTCAATCTAT
This sequence comes from Excoecaria agallocha, assembly GCA_037975025.1. Classification (NCBI taxonomy): domain Eukaryota; kingdom Viridiplantae; phylum Streptophyta; class Magnoliopsida; order Malpighiales; family Euphorbiaceae; genus Excoecaria; species Excoecaria agallocha. The sequence continues at coordinate 100,433,811 of CM075807.1, read as the reverse complement.
TTCTTTCTTTTTCTCTTTTATTTTAGCAAAACATATTACTCCATCATATTATGTTTTCTTTAAGAATATAATTATAAGTAGATTGTAAAAACTACTATTAAACTATTAGTAGTTAAGTAGAGATGTTCCAGTAGAATTTGCAGTCACATGCAAAATATTCATATCTTCTTATGACTTTGCTTTGAGCATATGGATAATTATTTGACATATGCTGTCTAGATATTCATATGCCTGCTTATTCTGTATTCATCTTTGCAGATAGATTCAATTGGAAGCATGTGGGTCAAAGTGGATAACTGGGACAATCTTACTACCGGTATATAACCATCATTCCATTTTTGTTGCCTTATGTGCTTTTCATTTGGTAATAGATAAGCAAGAAGCTCAAGCATATTCAAAAGCGATTCATTTTATTGCGGAAGGTGGTATCTGTGATGGTTTTCACTCATCTTTAAATTCTAAATCATTATACAATCTTATAAATTTACGTTCTTTTACAAGGGTTTAAAATCATTATAAAATAGACTCTAAGAATCAAAGATGAAAAAAATTGTTATTAGTACATATAAATTCTTATACCATGGTTTCATATTCAGGTGTCGATGGTTCATATGCCTTTTGGGCAATAATGTCTTAGCAGAGAAGAAAAAGATTTGGAGAAGAAAAGTTCTCTGCTACTTTCTTGGTCTCTTGGCAATTTCAAGTTAGTTTCTCCTTTTCTTTATCCTCTTCTTTTATTTGACTTTTGGATGTTCTTTCTAGAATTTTAAATTTAGAACTCGAGTACATTTCAAGTTCTTAAATTTCTCTTTATTCTGTAATTGCGATATCTAAATTTTCATGTATTTCCTGCATTCTTTCTACATAAATTTTCATGTTGTTCGATTTGTAATATGATAATATGTTGTTAATATATTATTAAACTTATTATTATTTTTACTTTCTTAGCCATTTGATCTACTGCCTTTATAAATGAATATTAATTATAAATTTATGTTTATAGGTTTTTCGATCAATGGACAACGAAGATTTGATGCTCATTATTAATTTTTTTTTGAAAATTCTAGCAAGATAGATATTGGTATAACAAGGGGCTATTTTTCTAAACAAATTTATATGTGACAAAGAGAATGTTAAACAATTTCAAAATATTGGTATACTTTGTAATTAGTTTTTTGCAATTTATGAAAAGAGTATTTATTATATTTTTGGATATGTATATATGTGTGGGAGTGTGAATGGAGTGTACGTGAAATATTTATATAAAATTATTTATATTAATGATCAGATTTACATTTAGCGATGGAAAATACAGTCGACATTTGTAATCATTAACAATCGAATTTTCTTTCAATAAAAGATATAAACAATCCACGAAGGAAAATTTTAGTCGTTATAAGTTAATTTTTACGACCAGATTTTCCTTTGTTGAAAGTGGAAAACAATTAACAAAAGGATAATCTAGCCACTAAATGGAATATTTTAATGATCGAAATTCCCTTCATTAAAAAGAAGAACACAATTAGTGAAGGGAATCCCATCGCTAAAAATTTATTTTTAACGTCAGGATTTGTTCCGATCATTAATACCTTTAGCTACTAGATATCAATCTGGTCGTCTATACTATTGATGATGGGGCTTTTAATGACTGGTGATGACCAGATTTTTTCGGTGGTTATAGTATTTTAACGACCGGATTTTAACTTTTAAAGACCGTATTTTCCTTCGTTAAAGAGCATTTTTCTTGTAGTGAACACAATTTGCCAACTTTTTCCAAAATTATAAATTTGCCCTTAAACTTCTATTTTTTTCAATTTAACCCTTTTTATCTTGAAATTAACCCTGAAAAACATCAAAACTTATAGTTAAAGCTCAAAACACATAATTTAACTATTTAAACATAAATGAATATTAAATAAACTAATTTCAACACCTCAAACATATTAAAAATATAATATAATTCATAATTATCAAATGCCCCACACTTAAACTTTGCTCACCCTCAAGAAAATTTGAATTAACCAACTCCTCAAAATAATCAAACATTAACTAAGAATTATGCATTTCAAAACCAAGTTTAGCAATTAACAAGAGCACTCCATAAAATTCAAACAAGATAATGAGTTAGTTTCCTTGTGTATGTGTAAGCCCAAAATAATTTAAGTAATTTTCAAAAATCAAAACACCAATGTATATCCATAGCCAAGCTTAAAATGAATGTACACCTATGTATACAAATGAGTTTGCACTTGAAACTCTAAAAATACCATAGGCTTCTCTTTTAGCATTGAAACTCGAAGGTCATCTCTACTAAATAACTCAAAAACAAAAATTACAATCAATTATGTCTATATTTAGTTGTAATGGGGTTAAGGTGTTTATTTTCAAAGAATAGACAAAAAGTATTTAAAAAGAATAATCACTATATACTTGAATAAACCCAATTCCCAAAATTTGACACTACTAACTACACACCCTTGACCATAGTTGTTTTCTCAATCCCATAAATATAGAAAAGAAAATAGCATTGAAATTCATCTATAATTTCTCAATTCAATCACTTTCTGAGAAGCCAAAATTTTCTTTCCCTTATAAGAACCCCACCCTTAAAATTTTTCCATGTATGCTAGGTTTATTTCGAAGTTCTCTTTCTTTTTCTTTCTTTTTTTTCTTACACTTTCTTTCTCTTTTTTTTATTGCTATCTCTATTAAAGGCAATAACATATTACAAAGGTGAATTACAAGGTAAATCAACACTGTTACTTGACTTCATCCATAAGCCTTGCCAAAAATCCCAAAACTATCATACTACACCCTTTACAATACCAAATCAAAAATTAATCTATCCAATCCTAGAGTGGCCAATTCTAGAAGGGAAGATAAAAGGGTTTTTAAGCTATATGATTAATAAATAAGTATAAAAAGAAAAATTAAATGACACACATTAAGCATGCCTCATTAGGGTTAAAAATGGCTAACAAAATATATCAAAAAGGTAGGAAAATAGTCTTAATATAGCTCAATAAGAAAATTTTGCCAAAATTCCTTTCTAACTTATTTTGAGTTTTTTTTATGCTTTGAATGATGAAAATGAAGGTTCTAATGTTCTAAAATTCCTTGCTCAACTATTTCAATTCACTGGTTTTTCCTCAATTTTTAAAATTTTTTGTGCTCAAAAAGTGAAAACTAACAAATATAAGTCAAATTGAATGTTAAACTAGCTAAAAATTCCATTAAACAGTATGCTTGTCTTACTGCTAAACAAAAATTTTCAACATTGCACATTCTAAGTTCAAGTTCAATATGTTCGATTTTGAGAAAAAGCCAGGACAAATTAAGCTAATTGTACAATATATGATAAATGAACTAGCTACTCAACTAACATGAAAACTGAAAACCAAACATCCAAACTAAAAACTAAACTAAACAATAAAAAACAAAAACAAAACAACTAAATAAAATAACAAAAACAATTCATGAGTATAATAAGAGAACTTCCTTGAATTGATCTATAAAATATAGCTCATCTAAGCTCTATCGCCCTCTTTAAACTCTTGTCATCCTCAGCAAAGTAACAAAAGTATTAGCTCTTTGCACAAATGTTGATGAATAAGTTAGTATCTAAGAGAAATAGTGACTAAAGCATTACTACACTTGACTCAACGTAATACTAGCGCAAGCAAAAGAACCATAATCAAGAAAAAATGAGATATGAAATCAATTGAATTGAATGAACAAGAAAACATGCCTTTAAAACAAAAATAGTGTAGTAAACAAGGCTTAAAATCATGGTAACTAAGTAAAAAAATGCACCTAGCCAAACTTATTTTATTGCTCAATGTATAATATCAGATGTTACATGATTGAATGCAAGTGTGTGAATGAATGATCTCAAATCTAAGGGAAATTAGTGATGGTTAGGCATAATAAGATGAAGAGAAAGATTTTAATTGGTCATGGTAAGCACAAAATAACCAAGCCAATTTAAAAGGAATCACAACCAATATCAAGCCAACATTTAAATCAAGGTTTAATCTTAAACCATAGGTAACTAAGAGTAAATGGAATGCAAATTAAGCACAGCTTAAATCAAGATTAAGCTCTAAGCAGACCTATGTTTAAGAACAATAAAGCCACACCAATTTTTGTAACTTAGTCTCAGCAAGTAAATCGAAGAATTAAGCAATGCAAAACTAATGAAAGATGGCCCTAAAACATCAAAATATAAAATGAAAGCCTAAATGTCACTTTTAAAGCCCAAAAAAATGGTTATGAATGGTAAAACACCGTAAAAATTGTTCATCTCAAAATGAGCTTTCAAGAAACATATTACAATAAAAAATCCGACAAATATAGCAAAAGTTATAAGAAAAATAGTCTGAGCTATAATAAAGAACAAAAATCTAGAGTTATTTGAGTAAGGGAGTGCATATTAAGTGAAGAAATGCATATGAAGTACATATATATGAGTGAGTGGGGTTTTAAGGTGAGGAAGTGGATGATTTGTGTTGGTGAATGAGAGACTGATTAGAGTGAGTGAGATGTGTGATCTAAAGCTAAAAATAAAGGATTGGGTGAGTAGAAGAAAGAACTTGAGTAAGTGTATACAAGAGAGAGGGACAATTATCGGTGAGTGAGTGTTGAAACTAGAAATTTGGCTGAGTAAAGAGGCACACTTGGTTGAGTGAAAGGATTCAAGTGGGAGAGTGATTGATTTGGTTTGGAAGAAATAAACCTATGCAGGATAGATTTGGGTCAGTCGGTTGAATGATAAACATTACTCGACTGAGTGCTTCAAGGCAAGAACTAAAGGACCACCAAATTACAAATTATGCAAGAGATAAAAATTGACACTTAAGAGAGTGGTCAAAGCCACTCGATCGAGTGGTACAAGGCGATCCCCATTTTCTCTTTCTTTTGTCTAATTTTTTCTACCTTAATTCCTCCATTAATGTTTGTTTTAAGTGTTTACTTAATTCCTACCTTATTTTAACCATTCAATCTCTAAACCAAATCTCACAAAACAACATGAAATCATGATTAACAACTCACTTGAATTAACTAAATCTCTATTAAAGTTTTTTTAAAACTATGTATGACAGTATGAAAAAAAAACTAGTTAAAGAACGTATCAAGTGTAACCTGAATCATACTCACTCTAATAAATCTCCATCTTGAACAATCAATCTTCTTTCACTCAAAACTCAATTAAAATCATGCCAGAACAATATGAAAGCCTACCAACTAGTTGAGGTACATATCAAATCCATTGTTAACTCAACAAATGAAGAATTCTTTCTTGAGTTTATGAAGCATCAACCAAATAAGATCAAATTCACACTTAAACAATGAAAATAAATCAAGAATCATAAATCTATATTAAGTTCAACTAAGTTGTAATTCCCTTATCTCAAAAATCATATGAGCTCCTTAATTATCCTAGAAGCACTTACTAATTCAAACACATTCATTAAGCACAAAAATTATTAGAATTATATTTTTTAACCCCAAATCTTAAACTTATGAATCGAATGATAGAAAACATAAATTAAACAAAAAAAACCTTTGAAAAAAATAAGATAGCAACTTATTAAAAATAATAAGCAAAACACAAATCATAAAAAACTTAATAAAAATTTAAAGATAAGAGTTAGAGAAGTTCTAGTTTTTCAAGTCCTAACTCGACGCTTGTTACTCTCTGGAGATCGAGGTTGTGATCCAAATATAGGTCTCTCTGGACTTTTCTCCTTATTTTTCCATCAATAGAAAAAATTTATCATAGTTCACCAAAGTTAGAAATTCAATATCTTCAATAAAATACGACTTCTCCTTTGGCTCTTCAAATATGAACTCTACCGGCTCTTTTAGCCTAAATAAATTTTTCAAGTGGACTGAATTTAGTGTTTCCACTAGAGAATTGCGCACTTATTGCTCCTTTGGTGATAAATTCTCCGTAAAATGCTGAGACACACCTTTCAAACAAACACATGAATTTTCTTCAAATATGAATTGTTCCTTTTCTTTCTCATATTTCTCAAAACTAATTTCTTTTTTATCCACCATTAATGAATGATTTACTTCCTGCTCCTTACCACCACTAATTTGAAATTGCATTGAAACACTCAAAGGTTTGGATTCCAACCTTTTAATTCCCTTTTTTTGATCACTCAATAGAATCTCTTGATTTTTCGTTGTCTCATCTTGATTTCTTAACTTCTCATCTCGATTCCTAAACTTCTTCTCCTCTTGAAGTCTAAACTTTTCCTCCTAAAATCTAAGCTTTTCCTCTTAAAGTCTAAAATTTTTCTCTTAAATTCTAAATGTAGCCTCCCACTCTTCTTTTTAAACCCTAAACTATTTTTCTTGACTTTCAAGCATTTATTAAAGAACTAGATCTTTCAACAGGATGGACTCCTATGGCATCCATTGAGAGTAAGAATCATTAAAAGGTGATGAATAAGGAATTGGTGAATGTATATACGATAGCTTTATTTCTTACAAGTTTCTCGTTAGATCATTCATTTGCTATCTTAAAAGGAATAATTCATAATCTCAATCATCATCTTGCTTCATCTTAAACAATTTCTCAAACTTTTTCTTGCAAAGAAAATCACTAAATCAAAAACAAAAATAAAAATCTCAAACACACTCAATCAAAGATATTAAACAAACAACACCATTGTTCCCCAGTAACAGTGCTAGAAACTTGACCGGTATCTAGCAAGTGTACTAGATCAACTAGTAATATAGAGAAATAAGATTCGAACCCTAAATATCATACCTAAGAAAACATAGATTGCTAAGCAAAATATCTATATTTGAATTGAATTAATCTGAGTTTATTTCCTAAGTTTTTTAAGAAAAAGCAAGAATTAACTAAATAAATAGCAAAGCAAAACAAAAACAAAAACTAGAATAACATTAATCAATGACAAGGCAATGACTAAAATACTTATGCAAAAGAAACCATCCATCTTAACTTCTACTGTAATGACTTAACAAAAATTAACACTAGTAATTAAGTAAAAACAAATGAAAATAAACACAGATATCTTATTTAAAATATAATTGTAAGAATAAAATCCTCTGTTTAGGAACAATCTAATACCTAGCATAAAGATCTTATTTTAACTCTTAAATCTTCATTAGACCTTTTCGAAAGAGATCTAAATCTAGTTCATTCTCAATTCAACATTCTTAAATTTAAATCAACTTATGAACAATAAATCACTGCCTCAATTCTCAGAACCTAACATTACATTGACATAAGAAAAATAAACTAAGAACTTGCAAATCATAAGTCATAAATGAAATTTTTAATTAGCCATTTATTCAATACATCAATCATCTCAAGATTAATATTTAGCACATAAATTAAGAAATAATATACTTGCATTAAATTTAAGCTCAAATTCAAGTCTTTCTAGTAAAAGTATGATGGTCCAAGTTACCCTTAGCAAAATAGAAGAAAACTACTTACCAAACATGAAGAAAATGAAATAACAACTAAATTAAAAAGAACTGCAGACTAAGAACAATAAAAAAAACTAAGTTAAAACTTTTGTAAAATAACTAAAGAAAACTAAATTAAAAACTAAAAATAAATGAAATTTGTATCTAATTGTCTCGCCTTGTTTTTGTGTCTTGAGCACCTTTTTATAGGCTCCAAATAAGAAGTTTTTCCCTTGGAGTTTTTAATCCAAAGAGGAATTGAGTTTGAGTTGAAATAGGAAGTTTTGAATCATTATTTTCCATGAAGAATTAGGAGAGTGATGGGCGAGTGAAAGGTCTTTTTTAGTTGAGTGATTTACACACTTAGAAGAGTGTTCCCTTCACTCAGCTGAGTAGTCTACATCACTCAGTCAAGTGATACGTTGTTGTCCCTTACTACAAAATTTTCCAACTTTTTCAAAAATGACAAATTTGCCTCTAGACTTCTCTTTTCTTCATTTTAGCCTTTTTCCTTTTCAAATTGGCTCCAAAAAATATCAAAACTTATAATTAAATCTCCAAACAAATAATTTATCTATTAAACATTTATTCAACTAAATTAAGATTAAATTAACTAATTTTAACACCTCAAACATAATAAAAATATAATATAATTCAGAATTATCAATGTAGAACATTTTGGTCTAAAAAAATAAAATTTTCAATAACATTGAAAATGGTCGAATCGAACCAGTTTAAGTGAACAAGATCGAAAATGGACTTTGAATGAGTTGAAATTTTTCATGAAGATTTAATTTATTATTTTAAAAATTATGGAATTGATCTACAAAGAATTTGGAGTTTGAAAGAGATGAAAATAATTTAGATCGCATAAATTGGGCTTAAAGATTGAATTTGGCTTAATTTAAGCCTAACCACTTTGGTTGGATCGGTCCATCCCAACAAACTATGGTATTTAAACCCCAAAGTGATAGAAATTAAGGGAGTTAAATCCCCTTCTTCCTCTCCCTTGGCTGAACCCTACTCTCTCTAAAATCCACCATTTTTGTTCATTTTTCTTTTAACTTTACACCAAAATCTAACCTTCTAAATAATATTCATCTCTGTTACAGTATATTTGCTGCCTCTAGCATTCAAAATAAGTGAAAAAAGTGAATAAAATAAGGGATTTAGGTGATGGTGTAATTTTGAGGTAAGCAAAATTATTAGGGAAAAAATCAATTGAGGATTCTAGGATGTAATTTGGGTTATGTAGGTTATATTTACGCATTTATATTGTAAAAAGAAAGAGGATTTCTTATGGCTTTACTTGGTGGAATTTTTTTCCTATGTAGGAAATAAAGAAGAAGAAATTCCTACAAGATCTAAGGGTAAAGAAAAGGAAGTTTAAAAGGTGCAGAATAAGTTTTTAAGGTTAGTGTTTACAAAATCTAACCTTTTCCATTTTATTTAAATTATTTTAGGGTGTTTTCCTATTATGTTTATATGTAATGAAATTAAATTACACAAATGTGTTTAAAGAGATTGGAAAAAAATTGTAATTGAACATTAAAGCAAATTAATGATAAAATTAGGCAAATAAGGATGTAATAGAGGTTGATAAATGAGAATGCTGTGAAGAACAAAAATAGATAAGGTTATTTATTATGAGGCCAAATTATGTTTAAGTGTAACTTTGGTTTATAGAGATAATTAATGTAAAATAATTGCTTGAATGAGTGGTTTATGGTATACTAATGCTAAATAAATGATAAATAAGGAAAGAAATAAAATAGAGGAGATTAAATTTAGCTAGGCCAAATTATTGATACTATGGTACATATGTGTATTTGTGATTTAATGTAATGTATTGAGGAATACATGTAATTGAGGCCTACTATAGTTAAATTAATAATGAATGAGTGAAAATAAATATTTACGGAAAATGTTAATGTGGGCCGAATGACTATGCATGAGGAAATGATGAAAAATTCGGGCAAAATATCAAGTGACATGGTATAAAATTTATAAGAAATGAAAATTAAGTGTAAATTAATTTAATGAGAATTTTTAGAATTTATTTGAGTAATTAATTAAATTGTGTTTGTATTATGTACTTAATGTAATTTATATATTATAGTATGTTTCTGTAAGCTTTTAATAAAATTGAAGTTGGTATATTGTTTAGAATTTTATTTAGGGGAAAAGTATAAAGTTAAAAATAGTAGTAAAATTGTTGGCCAAGTGATTAGTAAATGTAAATTTAGTTAAAGAAACTAATTCACTACCTTTAGTAATAGTCTGGTAGGCAATCTACTACAGGATATAGTTGGCTAGCCATGTGGACACCTTATCACAGTGTGAGTCATGGTAACTCACTAAAATAGGCTAATAATGGTCTACTAAATGAAATGTTAAATTTTAAAGTGCAAATGAAATGTAAATGTTCGGGTGGCCTACTAGGTCACTCATAAGTATTTTGGATCTATGGGGTCCACATCCTATGTATCTGATCTGAAGATTCTTATTGAAATGATACTAGGGGTAATATGTACAAAAAGTGGTACTAAAACTAAAATGAGTACATAAAAACTAAAAAAAAAAAGAAAATTATAATAAAATTGAACTTAATTGAAAAAAAATGAAAGTTTAAGTGTAATATTGGTAATTGTTATTAAGTGTCGATATTAAGCGATAAAAATGAACAAATGAATAATGAAATAATAAAAATGTAAAATAGCAAAAATGATAGTGACTAAATGTAAACATGTAGTAATTCAACTAATGTAAGAACTAAATTTTAATTAGAGTATAAATGTAATATATAAGTGTAAAAACTAAGAATTTAAAGATCCAATGACTAAATAATTTAATTAAGATAATATTATATGTAACTAAAGTAAATGTCAAGGCATTTTAAATTAATTGTTTGAAATGGACATTTAAGGAAAAAAAGTTATAAGAATTAATATTATTAGTAATAATAATAGTATGCATGATAATACCAATAAATGTAAAATTAAGTATTGAAATGGAAAACAAGTGGTAGCGAAAGAAAAAGGTATTGGCATGTTTAAATAAGTAATGAATGACTAGAGAACTAATCAATTAATCAATTGTAGTAATTTGAATATATGAATGTTTAAAGATAAAGGGACATAGTAATAGGATCATAATATACTTGATAATTAACCATGCTTGTTGTATGTGTAGAACGGAAATCCTTAGATTTGTAACCACCACTGAGTATATTTAGTGCTCAATGTGGAGTTTAATTGACTGCGTTTAGGTACTTTTAGGCAATAATTGGAGCAAAATGTACAACGATTTAGAGGTACTAGCTTATGGACTTTTACAACTATTTTGTGATACAGATGAAATTGCCATGTATATGTAAATATAGGGAATACTTATGAATGTAACATCCTAATCTGATAATCCAATTCACAACTATACTTAAGTCACTAATCAGGTTACAAACTCAATTGATATCCTTATATAAGTATGTGAAGAACTTAACATCAAACAAATGAACACCATTTGCTCAAGCACTTTAAATTCCTGCTATAGAATCATAATTACAAAACTTATCAAATACAGAACTTTCAAATATACTTGAGCTTAAACTCCCTATCTTCATATCTTGTGTTGGCTAACTTGATCCAAATATCGACCTCGAAAGGAATTTCAAACCTGTACACCTACACGGATAAACACCTATGCTAAGCTAAAAGCTTTTTGGGGAACATTTGAACTATGCATAAGCTTCTATGAAAATTATCAAATTAAGCACAAGCACTAAGAGTAAATCAATATATTTATGAGTTTACCATAAGTAATATTAGATACCATATTACAATATTTCAAAAATACAAGTAAACCCATCTAGCATTTATAAGCCTTACAAAATACTTTACTAAAAGTCATGTCTTGATTTACCTACGTAGCAATTGTAAAAAACACATTTCAAGTTCACCTTCTTTATGCCTGTAACTCAATCTTGGTTACAGATGTAATTATAAAAACTACATATAAGTTATAACATTCCCTGTAGGTATTGCTATAAATAGTTCTTAAGTGTATAACTCATAACACATTAATAGTATCACACCTATAGATAATATTGACATTACATCCTTCTACTACACTTTCTATATATATAAAGCTTAGATTTACATGTAAACATAACATGAAGAAGAGCAATTTATAGAGGATTATGTTTCCTAAGTCTGTTAACTGAATATAATACTTTCCATACTCTGACAATTTAAGCCTGTACTTTCTGATCACATGTAACACAAGATATCAATGATAGTAAGCTTTTAACTCTCACAATTACTCAAGTTATATAATCAATAAAACAACAAAGATTAACGAATATATCAACATATATAAGTCATGTGAGTGATTGATATACTCTGAGCATTAGTACTTGTGATATAATTTTCTATAGTCAGAAACAATCATGTAGTTAAACAATAACATCTGATCAATGTATTAATAAAGTTCAACAATTAACTCAACATACATATATCATATAATTTCTTTATGTACTATAAGTATCAAAGCTTGAGAAAGGTTTCCAGCAATTAAAACCAACCATGTATTCTATTAATAACTGTGTATCACTATTACTTTAATACTTATAATATGTTTATACTTTAGCCTACCTAAGTTCCAATAGTGAATAACAGGAAGTATAGATACCCTTAGGT